>JARFIW010001203.1:0-353586 GCA_036346225.1 Platerodrilus igneus
ACGAGAATATTGTAAGGAATCATTATTTAAAACTAACAGATTAATAGGTTCAATTTTTTTAAAATTTTCACTTAAACAAAATGGCAGTATTTTAGTATTTTCTATACAATATAGGTTAATTGCGAGATTGTTAAGCTTCTCAATTTTTTTTATGTCTTTTAATGCGATTGGAAACTGAATTAAATTGTAGCGTAATACTGTATCAAAATGTGGATAGCTAGATATTCTCTGACTATTTTGTTTAGCAGGATATAAAGCGGAAACCAAGCTCCAAAGAATGCAATGTTGATCGTTATTTATTACATTTACCACAGCTTTTTTTTTTTATAAAGTCCGGAACCGGTACAAACGTTGAACACCCTCCTTTAAGTGGATCATGATTGTTTATATTTACCTTCAAGTGTAAAACTTCTTGGATTGCCCAACCAGAATCTTTCTCGCAAAATTCTTCTAATCGCTTCGAAATCTTGTTCAATACGTTCTCCTTATACCACAGCTTGAGACTGGTATTTATATCGATGTGACGATTTGCAGTAGGAAACGTTTTCAAATCTATTTCGCCAGTTGTAGGCTTAACAAAGTTAGCGGACAATATTACATTAACTTTCAACATTGACTTTATTAAGCAAGCAACAATCTTGCGTTTAAAACTAGCGAACGCCTTGTCTAAGAACACTAGAAGATCTCTATAATTTAAATTGGTAATAAGTCCCGTAATTATTCGACTTCCAAAACATGATTCTACATCATGCCAAATCAAATTTTTTCGAGTATGACCTCTAGAAAGAGTTGCATCAATACCTTTACCTTGATATTCCAAAGAGCGTTTCAAGTGCCTCAATCGTACAAGGTAGCTTTTAAGATGTGCCAAATTAGATTCCAGCCTACCAGGATTTTCTTGTTGATTGTCTTCGTATACCTTATTTCTAATAGCAAGCTTCAATATACTAATATTTGCTTTGATATTTAATATGTGTTTCGTTATTTCATTCACTGATTTAATTAGATTAACGCATTTTACAGTTAATCTCAAAATTGCGCTACTAATCTTGGATACGGTTTCAGCATTCATGATTCTATAGAAAATCAAAATACACTACTTAATATACGTATTTCTCTATTTACTATTTATACAAAATATCATATGACGTAAGCAAAACAACTGCAAAAAGATTCATTCATCTGAGTTTACGGAAAACGCGTAAGCAAAAACAACTGTAAAAGAAATAGCATACAAATCAAAATAATTGCATAGCGAATTGCTTTGAATGCAATTGTTAAAAAAAATTGCCTTTATTTACGTTTTTTTTATTCAAGACGATTTTCAAGCTTGAATCGTGCATGCGATCTAAAAAATTGCAGAGTTGCCTTCAGTACGTAACTATGACAAACAATTCGCTATGCAAGCATTTTCAATATTTACATACTGAAGGCAACTCTAAGCAAAACAACTGCAAAAGGAATTAGCATTCAACATCATTTTTCATTCAGTTGCGTTTACTACAAAAAATGTTTTATACGACCTTTGATTTATGATGTACAGAAAATACATTATCATTACAGCGCTATTTTTTATGATTACATATGAAATATTTTAAATAAAAACAAAGCAAATTTGAAAAAAAAATGTCTCAGATTAAACCGTCTTTGTTTAATAATTTACACGCACTCATGGTTTTTAAAAAACCCAGTATCAAAAAAACATTCTGCAGTTTTATTATATAACAGTACCTTTAAAGAATTTCACACAAATTATCTATATATGCATGTAAATTGTGTCAGCGGTAATCTAAAACTTATTCTATAAATATTACTACTTAAGGATTTATTTGCATTGCATTATTTTTAAACGAAAAATTAATCTAAAGAAAAATATAATAATTTACACGCACTCATGGTTTTTTTAAAAACCCGATATTAAGAAAAACATTTTCCAGTACGTTGATAGAACTAAAGAATTTTTTTTATTCAGCATGATTCGCGTAAACATACACCCGCACAAATTACTATATCCCTATATATGCATATAAAGTCAATTTTGTTAATTTTTATGGAAAATAAATTATGCTAGCAGTAATATAAAACGAAAATAATCTAATTTAGGTTTTATTATGCGCCTTCTTGCAATTTCTTTTTCAGTCAATGAATGTAATTCATTATTTCTGCTGAGCAGTACCTATATATGCATATAAATTATGTCAGCGGTAATCTAAACGAAATTAATCTAATTTAGGTTTTTTTATTATGTGCATTCATTGCAATTTCTTTTTCAGACAATGAATCTAATTCATTATTTCTGCTGAGCAGTACCTTTAAAAAAATTTCTTATACAGCATAAAATCGCGTAAACACACAATTACCTATATTTGCATATAAATTATGTCAGCGGTAATCTAAAACGAAATTAATCTAATTTAGGGTTTTATTATGTGCATTCATTGCAATTTCTTTTTCAGACAATGAAACTAATTCATTATTTTTGCTGAGGTATAATTATATTCGCTTACATACTGTTTTGTTCATTAGAATAGATTACAGAGCTGAATTTTTCAGAAAACGATGCAAATTTTTAATTTTTCTAACAGATCAGTTTATTATTTAATATAAATACTTCACGTAGATTTTACCAACAGTATTCAATCAGATTTCTTGCATAATTATTAGTTACTATTACTAGCAACTTTTAAAAAAATGAGTAACTTATCATCAATCAAAAATTGTAATAGTACCAACGTAAAAGTTCTAGAGCAATTTATATTACATTCTGACGAAGACGTGATTAAAGAAGTTTTTGGTTGTTCTTCGCCTCAACTCAACACTGCTGCTATTTTTGATAGTGACGTAATAGATATATCACGGTAAGTGCTTTTTTCACATTTATACATGTGTTTTTAAAACACTACTAATTTATAAGTTACATTAGATCAAAAAACCATTCTGGAAATTCTGAGACTATCGTAGGATCGTTGACACACTCTGATCCTCTCAGAAACATCAGGTAGTATACAAAAGAAAAGGTGAACCTACAATAATCTTTTATGTTATGCTCACAGATCAGGCAAAACATGTCGGCTATGAAAAAGTTATGTACAGAATCTAATATGGCTGTTTGCTGTGAAGATGACAAATTCTACGAAGATGACACAGTAGAGTTGCTTAACGCATTTAAAAAGCGTGGAGAGAAACTACTGCATCGTATATATTTGGAGCTAGAAATAATAAAGCAAAAAAGAGAGGAACTAACAGCGAGGGAGCAGCAGATACTTCAAGAACGGGAGTTAATAAATACTTTTTCATTTATAAATAGTTAGATCAAAATATTCAACAATTTGTAAAATAAAAAAGTATTTTATAAAAGTTTCCCTTTTGAAACAAGACTTTCTCTAAACAAGGTAGTAAACTCAAAGTAAAACGCACATAAATCAGAACCCACTTTAATTTAATACATCATTCTTTATACAATCGACTTAGATGTGTTATAATAATAAACTAATTTCTTAAATTAGTGACATATTATTCTGAAAATTCTATGTTGACAGTTAGACCGATCGATCCCTTACTAGTTATGTATACGTGTTTGTTCGAGCCAATACTTTCATTTAATTGTTTCACTCCATGTGCTTGAAGGTATTCAAAATATCTCAATGGCAATATACTCTTGAACTCTTCTGTTTCCACTAATACTCTTTCTCCATATTTTGTCTTGATTGTTTCCACTTTTAAAACTTCAAACCTCTTATTCACTACAATATCTTTTGAATTTACATAAGGTTTGCGATATGTGGTTTTATTAAGAGTATTAAAATCCATATTGCTTTTCTTCGACTAATTAAATTAATATTAAGAGCAATCTCCTTATATAGCAGATTACCACCATCTGCGTACTTTGCCAACCCACTTTTCAACCTATCACAAGAGTGAACACATTTTGAATTGAAACCGGCCCATGTGTATTTGCAGCCTCTAAACATAAATCAGAATCTACTTTAATTAAACACAATTGACTTGAATGCGATATTTTGCATCTGTCATACTTTATAACTTCTAGCTAGAAAACCAAATTCAAAACATCTACACACATTTTCTCTGCACTTACATTTTTCAACATACGTGTGTTTTGAAGTATGTATGTTCCATTGAAAGTAATATAAAGCCGATCCTAATTCAAAACGTGCCCACAAGTATTTTACATTTGAAAAGAATTCAGGTTTTCACATTTTACATTAAAAGTATATAACGCCGATCCTAATTCAAAACGGTGCACGTGTAACTTCTCGCTAGAAAACCGAATTCAAAACAGCTACACACATTCTTCTCTGCACTTACATTTTTCAACATACGTGTGTTTTGAAATATCTTTCATTGAAAGTAATATAAAGCCGATCCTAATTCAAAACGTGCCCACAAGCATTTTACATTGAAAGTATATAAGAATTCATGTTTTCACAACTATTTTACATTGAAATGTTTTCACGACTATTTTACATTGAAATTATATAGGGCCGATCCTAATTCAAAACGGTGCAGGTGTATTCTACACATGGAAAATACGTCTGTCGCGTTTTGAATTAGGACCGGCCCTACCCCACTACTATGCGTCTGAAGTGATTCCATCATGCCCCGGTGCCTTCTTAGGGTTCATCCTCCTAAGAGCCCTGACGACCTCGTGAACTAGGATTGCCTTATCGGCACCTGTTCCTTGCGCCTCTGCAGCTTCCCGACGTACTAAATCGTGCGACCCTTCATCCTCCTCGGGATTATCCGATGGGAAAAATTTCTCTAGTAAATATTCCGCTGTGGTTTTAAAACCTTTCGTGTATTCGCCATTTGTTTTCTTTATATTACTGAGCGCGTTTTTTTTGTTGTTTTCCTCTAATTACGCGGTATGCGGTTCCCCAGGGTTCTTTTTCCGAGTTTTGCGTGCAGAATTCTTTAAATTTATTCGTTCGCGTTTCTTCTATTAATATTTTATATTCGCGGTAACTTTGATTATATTCTTTTCTCCGTTGTTCTCTTATATCTCCCGAGGCGCGTTGATAGCGGCGCTTAGGTTACGCGTTGCTGCCCGCTTGGTGGTTAGTTCCCGGGTCCACCAGGGTACGCTGTCTTTAAATTTCTTCTTTCGCGGCATGGAGTACGACGACGCGTCTACCACCGCGTCGTTTAATTTTTTCGCGAGTGTTTCCACTTCGTCTGCCTCTCGGCAGTTAAATAGCTCATTTTCGAGCACAAGGATACTTTCGCCAAATTTTTGTTTAAATCGCTCCCAATTTGCTTTTTATTACAGAACCGCGGAAATATAGTTAGCTGCTCGTTTGCGCTTGTTTTGATTTCAACGTCCCATGTTATTAATTTATGGTCAGAGAGCGTTTCCTCGTCCGACCTTAATTTCCAATTACAAATCGTTTCTAACATTTCGTGCGAGACTGCAGTAATATCTATAAAACTGCTGCCTCTATGCCCCTCAAACGTAGGTGAATCATTAGTGTTTATCACACTAAGGTCCCATTCTGTAAAAAGATCAGCAACCTGCGTGCCTCTATCGTCTTCGATAGGGCTGCCTCATAGTGGCGACTTGGCATTAAAATCTCCCCCGATGATTAGATTTTTATTTCTGCCGATTTTACGAATAATATTATCTACTTGAATTATCAAGTCTTCGGTTTGGGGATTTTCCCGCCGGGAATCGACCGGCGGGAGGTACGCGCTTATTACGTAGAACGCATTTCTTCCTGATTTGATTTCGGCCGTCGTTAAAAATTCGTTCGATAAATTATTTAATATAATTCCGGCGCACGTCCCATTATTTATTATTATCCCGCTACGCGGTCGTTCACCATTCGCATTTAATACGGTAACCCCCTTCCCAAAACCTGTTATTTTGTGGCTATACAGGTGCGGTTCCTGTATAAACCCGATGTCGATATTATTTTCGATGAATAACTTTACGAAGTTATTTGTTGCCCCTCTACCTTTCCCGAGATTTAGTTGCGCGAATTTAATCTTCTTGCTTCTTATGGACTTTGTTTTATCTTCACAGTCCATAATCGATGTTTCGTGTGATTGCGTTCTTCAGACGCTGCATCGTGGGGCATCTGCTCGACTTGGCGTCGTGGCGCGTATCGACCTTCGTGCCACCGCCAGTTCTGTCGTTTGCCCTAGCGCAAACCACACAGCAGGGGACTGCCCTCCGGCAATTCTTGAATTCATGCCCGACCTCGGCAGTTACCGCACCACTGTACCTTCTCCCTGCATTCCATGGATCGATGGCCGTACTCGTAGCACCGGTAACACTGGGTCATCGAGAAGTGGTCCCGGGCCCATACTCTTCGCCACCTGAGGTTAATAGCATCGGCTAATATACGCCTTCGAAGTGTGGGGGTCACTTCGAAGACTACGTTGGCGAAGGGGTCCCTAGGGCCCTTTCCGCCAAACCTGAACTTCTCTCTCAGGTGGTCTTTTAGCTTCAAATCGCCGAAGCGGGGATTCTGGCTCGCAATCAACCGCACGAGCTCTTCAGCCTTCATCCCCGCTTCGACCCCCGGAAGAACGACCCGTGGACGTTTCTTCTCGATGGTCCTCGCCACGAGTTCTTTGCAGTTACCGCCGACCTTCAACTGCAGCTTCTTGGCGTCGTCGCGACCTACGCACTCCACAACGACACCGCCCCGGCGCGTCCTACGAGCTCCGACCACAACAAACCCATCTCGAGCGGGATCGACCTTCTGCTTCAGGGTCGTCATCACGGCCTCTTTCTGGCCTGGCTTGGCGTCGACCCTGACAGCATACGTTGGAGCAGAACCTGAAGCCGCAGCGGCGTAGGAGACCTTGCGCTGCACCGACGCACCCTGACTCTGGCTTCCTGAAACGACAGAATTCACCGCCGGACTTCCCCCAACAACACTTGCTCTCCCTGAACCATCTAAACAAAGACGTAGCGCCCTAACCATACCTATCAGTTGGTTCGTCACGTCGCGGATATCATCCACGGCGTGCCGAACCATCTTCTTATCCTCCACGACGATAGTGGCGGAGGTCGTCGGCACCTTCCCATAGACGGCAGCTTGCGCCTTCCTCACCCTGAACTTCAAGAGTTCCAGCTCATCGAGGTCGCTAGCATCAACGCTACCGTTGCTGCTAGTCGACATCGTGCGCTGGGCTCTCGAAGTAGAGGGCAATTCTGGCGCCGCAACCACCACGGGAGGCCCCGACTCCTCCGACACGACCGCCGCAGACAAAGGTTCCTTCTCTACCTCCTGCACCTTCTCCTGAATCTCTAACATGACGTCCTTAAGTATAATCTTAAGCTGTTTCCCCCCAACAGCGCTCTCAGCCTCCGACGTAGCAGACTCCGACCGATCGCCCCTCTTCCTCCTGGGCAGCGGCTCCTCATCGCAGTGGACTACCATGCTGGCAAAACTAACTACAAAGAATGACAACCTAAAATGCAGCTCAAAAAACGACCTGACCGTTACGACGCTAGACGAGCGCAAAACGTTGGTCCAATAAAAATGTTTTGTTTAAAGGTGAACCGTAAGCAACCTTGTATTTATTTAAACTTCGAACCGCCCAATTAAATATCAAATTTTAACAAAAATACAACAAGCACTAAGCGTCAAAATAACAACTAGAACCAAATAAATTCCCTAACGCAATAAAAATATCTCGATTCAAAATGTACCGTAAAGAACACTATTTATTTATTTTAAATTTTTAAACCGCCAAATCAAATTTAAATAAACTAATTAATTCTAAATATTAAAATATCTAATTTATAAATAACAACACTTTATTTTTAAATGTGTAATTAGCAAATAAGGTCGAGCACAATCGTAATGCGGTTACTGGAAATGATCTTTCACTTAATCACTTGGTAACTAGCACAACCTTTAACTGTTACACCGCTTAATTACACCAAAATCGATTTTAAAGGAACTTTTAAGTACGCGTGTACTTAAATTACGGAAAATTTATATTAAAATTGTTTTTAAATTGACAGTTTTTAAGTTATTTATTTGATTTAAAAGGGGCTAGATTTTGTTTTTTGGTTATTATTTGATTATGCGCGCACTATAAAAAATTCACACACTTTTTATTTGTTTTACCCGGCTTTTTAACTCGATTTACGCGGTTTTTGTTTTAAATTTATTAAATACGCCTTTTTAAGTTATTTCGAAATTATTTTTGAGTATTTGTTTAGTAGGTTATTTGTTTATTAGCCCGAAATTTAGTAGGTTTATTTTAAAACGCGGATTTTAATTTAAATTACAAAGAAAAACGCGATTTATTTAGTATTTATTTAATTTAAATTCTGTTTTTTAAAATTTTATTTTGCTGTCCTGTATTTAAAATTTAAAGCCACACAATTTTAAAAATAAAACACAATAAAAAGCAAAGCTTCAATAAAATAATATAACGGAATAATATAAACCCTAGATAAACACTTACTTGTTATTGCTGAAGCGGGAGCTCTGCAAAAACACGTCCGCTCGCTTCAAGCGGCAACTAGAAAGTCAAAAGTTGTAAGGCAGCAGACGTTTTATGGTAAAAGGAATTAACGGTTTGTAGCCAACTCGACCACTCTGACGGGGTAGTATAACATAATTCTGTTAATGGAGGCAAGACATTTTGTAAATTCAAGGTAGCGATATTATTCTTAGATATACTTAATAAAGGAACAGCGTTAGAGGTAGTTTTATGCTTTAAATTTATTGACGTCTGGGTCCGTTGAATGGTTGATGTTGAGGACGATTTTGATTCCTTGAGATATTCACGTCCCGGGTAGGAATATCTTGACGGGAGTTTCCCGATACGTTAGAATTACAATTCGTACAGTTAGATTTATAGATATTAGTGCGACCACAGCCATAGCAAAAAATATTCTTGGGGTATGTGCAAACGTTATAGTTATGTCCACTTCCTTTACAATTCCAACAGGTAAGTGAGTTATTTGTCGAGGTAGAAAAAAAGATTAAGGGTAGATACTTTACGAGAAGATTGAACTTGACAAGCTAAATGGGGTTCTAATAAGCCAGTTTCGGGGGGGGGGGGGTATTTATCCACCCGCAATTTTACTTCTTGGAGCATGCAACATAAATCTTTGAATTGAGGTAAAGAAGAAATGTGTTGTAACGCTAACCGTTCGGAAAAATATGAATTTAAATTCCTACGCAAGTGATCGATAATTTCAAATTCTGATGGTTTATTATCAAGTCTGCTATATAGGGCTTCTATTGAGGTAATAAAGGAAATTACATTTTCGTCAGGTCCTTGGGTTCGATTTCGTATTTCATTCCAAAGATCGGTAATATAACCATGCGGTAAGAAATCCCGTTTTAAACACGTAACTAATTCCTCCCAGGTAGAAATCTGACCTCTTATATTACGATACCAGATTAACGCAGAATCAGAGAATAATTCACCCGCTGAAACGAATAAATCTTGATCTGTACAGTTCCGTGAAATTCTGAAATCGTTAATTCTATCAAGAAAAGACATTAAAGAAAGTTGGGAGTTAAAGTCCTGGAAAGTTAAACCCCATTTATAGACAGGTATGGATTTCCCCAATGATGGAGCTTGAGAAATTGCGAGATTCGATAAAGGTACAGGTATATCTGTGTCTACATTTGGGTTAAGTTTATCAAGAACTATTACTTCAAGCAACAGAATGTCCGATAAGAAGGTTTGTTTAGCTTGGTTCGCTTGTTCATTGTCAAATAAACACAACAACTCTATTCGTTGCTTAAGGTGAGCTATGCGAGAAACAGCACGCTTTAATTCGATTTCGCTTGGGTCTGGATCAATATATTGGCTATATCTTCAAGGGATTGTTTAATTTCGAACATATTTTGAGGTAAATCAGAAACGACTACTTTCGAAATAGGTAACCCTTTAGCTACTTGCGCTAGTATAGCTTTACGTTGCAGCCGTCTGTCATTCTGATTAGATGCTGGTTTAATATTTCTACATTGGATTTCGTAAATTAGTTCGGATGACTTGAGATGAACGATATTCATTTTAAGATAGTATTTAAGACAAAAAAATATAAGAAATTTAAAATACTATAATATTTTGAAAAGTGGAGGGTATACTAAAAACTCAATTGATTACGTTAACTGTTTTTAAACGCAAAGTTTTCTTTAAAAGGAATTTGTAAGTTATAGCTAAATGTTTAAATTACTAAAAAACACTTTTAAAACGGTATCAAAACAAGATAAATTTATACATGATTTTAAAACACTTCTAAAAGTTAAGCCCAAAAAAACAGGCATATAATTATGCTTAATATCATATGAAACAAACAATTTCCATAAAGAACAAGGAATAAGGCATGAATTAATTAATTATTTATATTTAAATATACTTACAGGCGAAATTGTTATGTACTCCAAACACCAAAGTTAGGTTATATTATATAATAGACACTCCTAAAAGAAAAGCACTTTTAATTTTATTCCAAACAAATTAGGTACTTATTTAAGAGAATTTAAGTTAGAAAGCACACTATTTTTATAGTTACAAGAGAATTAATTGGATTAATAATACATTGTAAAAAAAAATACAAGAAAAATCAATAGTCAATATGGCCACTGATGTCAAATTAGCATAACAGCTGTCATGTCATTTCAGATGATTATATAGTAACTTCCAGTGCTACCAACCCTAAATTTTATGAGTTAATAAATATTAAAAATGTTCGTAATTATATATTTTTTTTAATGAAAAAGCTACAAATATAGTTAATTAATACATTATAAGGTATTAAAAATATAGAAAACAAATCATTATCAACCTAACCAGGTTGGATGCGCAACTATTATAGCCCCGCCGGCGAGGTACTCGAGCCACTATGTCAGTTGGTAGCAATATTAGATAATGTAAAAATGACGCGCAAATTATAGATGACGTCACACAATATGCAAATTATTGCAACACAATTACAAAGTTTAAAAAAATGCAAATTTTAAAGAAAACTCCAACGGGGTACTCTCGTGAACATGTAGGGTTTCCTTCAGAATTACTCCATGATGGCGGCGGCTTTGCTAGTCTTTCGGGCGTCGGCTGCTTTGCTAATCTTTCTTGGGCGTGGGAATTCTTGAGCCCGGTTGAATGCAAATTCAATTTGTCTTCTTCCTATATGTAGACAAAAATAAGGTAAGGGAGACAGGGTAAGGCACGATAAATTTGGAATCACAGGAAACCTACATATCAGAAAAAGACACGATACGATACGATACAAGACCACTACCCCTGTTTACATCTCGGAGGCTAGTTCTAACACGTATATCGGAAATCCACCACTTCCTTCTAGGCCAACCGCGTCGGCGCAAATCTCGCGCAACGCACTATCTTAAGTGACGGAAATACGCGCACAAGTCTTTTTAAATTCATTGGCGCGTCATTTTTACATATTAAAACTTAATTGAGAATGTCTAGTTTTTACTATATATCATAGTATATTTGTAATTATCACTCTTTTGAAATTTCTTCACAGTGTACAGGGTGTGTCAGGTTTCGCAAAATGCAATTTTTAAAACTTTTTTTAAATGGTACCCTACCAATTTTATTGCTACAATGGATAGTTCATTAAGTGTCCTTTCATTTTTGTTAAGCATTCCCTATACCTAAATCCATTACTTTCTGAGATATTTTTGATTTTCTTCAAATTTTAAGAATGTTTTTAATTTACATAACCAAAAATAACTTACTATTGGAGAATATTATAAAACAATTAATACATTTTGATTAACAATTAACTACACTTATCCAATAACAATTTTCACTAAAGATATAACAACTTACAATAATAGGCTATCAACAGAATTCTGCCAGATCAACAATATGCATTTTATAGAAAATGTTCAAACAGGAAATCAGGCTGGCCTGGAAAAAAATAACAATTACAATTAAAATGTCATTTAAGTTTATTAATTGTAGTGTGTTGCCATTTAACACATTATCAGTTCTGTTTTAAACGTAATCTTTGAAGGAGTTTTCAAAATGAATTTTACCGTGGAAGAACAAATAGATATGATTTGGGTATTGGGAGAAAGTTTAAGAAATTGCCTACTTGCATCAAAAATATGCCAAGAGAGATATCCTGCTAAATGACAACACACTACAATTAATAAACCTAAATGACATTATAATTGTAATTGTTATTGTTTTCAAAGCCTGCCTGATTTCCTGCTTGAACATTTTCTATAAAATGCATATTGTTGATCTGGCGGAATTCTGTTAATAGCGTATTATTGTAGGTTGTTATACCTTTAGTGAAAATTCTTATTGGATAAGTGTAGTTAATTGTTAATCAAAATGTATTAATTGTTTTATAATATTCTGCAATAGTAAGTTATTATTAGTTATGTAAATTAAAAACATTCTTAAAATTTGAAGAAAATCAAAAATATCTCAGAAAGTAATGGATTTAGGTATAGGGAATGCTTAAAAAAATGAAAGGACACTTAATGAACTATCCATTGTAGCAATAAAATTGGTAGGGTACCATTTAAAAAAGTTTTAAAAATTGCATTTTGCGAAACCTGACACACCCTGTATACTGCGAAGAAATTTCAAAAGAGTGATATTTACAAATATACTATGGTATATAGTAAAATTTTCGGCATCTTGAAAATTAACATAAGTTGTGTATTTGTGCAGTGGCAATGTATCTAATCAGGGTCATTTTTTCTAAAAACAGTTGAATATCACAAAAACTAAGAGGAATAGACAGATACAATTTGATATCAAATTAAAGCTCTTTTTATGTACTTTTCAAAAATGTAATGTGTAATGTGTTCCATTTAAAAAAATATAAGTGTAATATGCTCTGGAATTATGAAACACCCTGTATGCTTCCAAATATTTTTAAAATGTGCACTTTAGGCATGCCTAATATGCCTCCAAATTTGGTTTACGTAGCTTTTATAATAACGGAGTTATCGACCGTTGCCACACTAAAAACTCACCCTGTATATATATATATATATATATATATATATATATATATATATATATAGAGTGTTTGAGAATAAAGTACCATAAATTGGGGAATATATAGATCTTGACGAGTTATCAAGAAAAATTAGATGATAGTTTCCTATTTCGTAAAAATAATGTTTCATTCATATAAGTTATACTATTAAAATACAAATAATTACAAACTGTTACTGAGTCTAGTAGGTTTCTCTCACTCGGTGTAGTTGTCAAAAGTTATATTTGTTCAATATGTAACTACAGCTTGCTTATTTCCTTTTGTTTTGTTAATAATCAAACACAAAAATGGTAACATACACATTCTCTGAATATGTTGACATGCATTTGATACTAGGAGAATGCCAAGGCAATTATGAAAAGGCTGTAAGAAGAAATGATGAGAAATATCCAGGACGCATTGTTCCCAATAGAAAAACTTTTGTGGCAGTAGATAGACGGATAAGGGAAACTGGAAGTTTTACCTGTTGCTCAACATCGTGGAAGTGAATGAGTAAAACGCACATTGAGAAACGAAGAAAATGTTTTAAATTTAGTAGAGGAGAACCCAGAAATAAGTACCAGAAGGCTTTTACTACAAACGGAAGTTTCTCGGGTAACATGTTGGATAATTGTAAAAGATCAACAGCTGTATCCTTATCACCTGCAACAAGTTCAGGACCTTTTAGAAACCGACTACCAACCTAGAGTTGAGTTTTGCGACTGACTGCTAAGACAAATTAGAAGAGATAATAAATATTAACAATGTTCTTTTTACTGATGAGGTAACCTTTAGCAGAAATGGCATAATTAACATGCATAATGAGCATATGTGGTCAGATGAAAACCCACATTTCACGAAAAGCAGCAGTTTTCAGCATAAATTTAAAATAAATGTATGGGCTGGAATAATACACAATCAGCTGATAGGATCATTTATTTTGGAATAAAATTTAACTGGAGAACGATATACAACTTTTTTAAGAGAACATTTAATAGGTTTATTTGAATATGTTCCTTGTTATTGAAGACTTAACATGTGGTTCATGTATGACGGGGCAACACCTAATGTTGTATTAACTGTAAGGAAATGGTTAAATAACAATTTTCCTGGCAGGTGGATTGAATGTGGAGTAAATGCTCCGGTTAATTGGCCACCTCGGTCCCTTGAGTTAAATCCTATGGACTATGGAATTTGGGGCATTTTAAAACAAAAAGTTTATTCTGAACCTATTAATACTGTTCAGGAGTTAAGAGAGAGGATGGAAAATCCTTTTAGGGACAGCCAATTCTAGGTTAATTCTACAAAAAACTACTCACTAGATTAAGAAATGAGCTCGAAAATGTATTTAAGTTGGAGGACATCACTTTGAACATTTACTTAAATAATGAGCAATAATAAACTATTTTCTATTTTGTAGTTTGTACTCGCTCAGTAAGTAAATTTTAGCTTGTAGTCAAATATTCTTCAGTTTATACCACTTACAAGTTTATTAAATGCGTTTTTTTACTAAATATATTTGATTTAAATCAGATACCAGTTTTGAATTCATAAAATAAACCTTTGCATTTTTGAAAGAATTAATAATACGTTTTTTTCCATGCATGAGTTGAGTATGACTTAATTTAAAATATCTCGGAAATGGAAAGCTCTACAGAGATTAACCAAGAGTACCTTTTTTGTGGCAAATTGTATGAGGAATAATTATGAGTTTTAATTTTTATGAAATACAGGATGTGCAAAAAGTATAGGTCAAAATTGTTTGATAACTCCCCCTTATTCTACGCCAATGGATTATCTTATTTTGTCGAAATGAAGTGTAATAATTCGCATTAATAAACTAACGTGTACCTATTTTCAAGTTAAAGTATCTACCCCGAATGAAAATATTCTAAAAAACCTATATTTTCAATATCACTTCATATAAATATAAATATTTTAAATAGTTTTTTACACAAGTTAAGTTGATAAATACTAACGTATTACAGTTAATAAGATGAAATAATAACTTTGGGCTTTGCATAAAAGTCTAAGTTATTATTTCATTTTATTAACTATATATATATATAATATTTGATTGGTATTTCTTGACCTTCTTTTATATACTAATACTTGAAAGTTTGTTTCTTGGGAAAAAGGTCTAAATAAATGACAAAATTTTTTTTAAATTATATGTTGTTAATCAGACGTTTCGACCGTCGCTAGATGGTCTTTATCAATGATGTTTTTTTTTCCCCATAAACGGAGTTTTATATCTTTATAACGTAGTATAAATTGAGCTATTCACTAATTGATATGGTACGGTTACTACAATCTAATTTATTTGATTTAAAATTGTACAAAACATTTACGTCACAAATTAAAATACTGTTTTTACTATTTTTATTGGTGTGAATATCAACCCCTTTTAAAATCCTATAATTTCTTGAATTTGTTTTTCCACGGCTAGCTCAATCTATCAAACACTGAATGCCCTACTTCACGACAATAAAGATTGTTTAACCACTTTTTCTTTCTACTACCTACTGTTACAATAATTTAAATGAAGCAATCCAAAATTACACGGTGTAATGATTGATAAGATATACTGTTTTATGTCAATTCAAAAATTAGCCCTTGAATAAATTATTCACATTTATCAAATTTAATTTTTCTGAAAGCCACCAAAAATATCTTTGTAATTACTCTTAAGTACCTTTCGAACGTTCAAAGATGCTTTCTCCATTTTTCAAATTCTCAATTAACCTTTTTGTTGACCCTTACAGATATATAATATATAGCAAATATTAAAATTGAAACGGTTTTTAACTAATGAAATATTTAAGATCTCTAATCTGCGTTTTTCTTGCTTGTCACTGGAATTGCCTCAGAGTATCTGTGGTTAGCACACTTTGATTGTTACAGTTCAACTTGCTTCACTTGTTGGCCAGAATGATGGATTAATGGTTGCTTGTATTTTTCCCCTCGGATTTCTGGAGTAACTTTTAGTATCTTTACATTTATTTCCTTGTAAGCATTTTTGAAGTATCTTTGGTTTTTCATTTATAGGTACATCTAAAGATACATTTAGATCTTTAGATATACTTTTTGATCTACATTTAGATCTTTATTCGGAGCCCTAAATTGTTAAATATTAAAATACAATTCAATTAATAGTTTATCTTACGTTTACGCGTAGAACGGCTATTCTTCGTTGCACATATTGGCATTTTCAATTTTTCACTTTTAATAAATTATTGATTTTTCACAAATTGTTACTGGTACGTAATTTTCCACTTTAAATCGATGTGGTTCGTGCCTTGTTGAAAATATACTGTTTATTTTTGAGTTTCCTATGGTATTTATAAGCCTCACCTTTCAACGTTTTAATTGGCGTGTTCGTTGATCAAGGCTTGTACTTTGCGCCTATCTCTGTAGAACCCGGTATTTCTCAAAATTCCCTGGTTTAATTCTTGATGACATTCTCTGCTGATAACGTAAGCGTTCTGTATATCACAGTATATTCTTAGAATCTCCAAATATTTATGGCATTTTGTCACGTATTTTATGTTTGTCGATTATAGTCCAAACTTTTATCATATCGCGGACCGCTTGTTATTTATTGTTTGTTATTTCAAATATGTTGGATTTTCATGTAAACATGATATTCCAGTCACGTACTCATCTTTCTAATAATAATGTACTGGAATGCGTTTTCTTATTTATGCATCGACATATTTAATGAAATTTGTAACGTGTCATTTATTCCACGGTACAATCTACCGCTGTATATATTGAATCCGACAATAGTTATTGAATGCAGCCATCATTATTTAACTAGTAATAGGGAACACACTTGTTTTACTGTCATATTTTATTTTAAGTTGGAATGTGAATGCAACACATTCATGATTATTTGAAGGTGAATACATTTTGATTGTTAATCAAACTAGATGTATTATTTTTTTGTATGTGTCGTCTTATCATTAGATATAACGACCGGTGTCGTATGCTGGCCTGTTCTTGAATATTCGTTGATGTGCAAATACACACTTTAGGAAGGTTAACCTGTTTATTGATGGTGTGAACCATAAATTTCAAGATTTACTACATAGAGTATTTGTGGGCAATCCTTCTGTACTAAGGAGAATACTATATTGAGTACTTGTTGGAAAAGTAGTTCTCCTGATAATTATCTTGACTTGTGTGAGATTAGCACATGGTGAGTAAGTCCTTCAATAGATTTGATATTACCATGTATTACATTTTAGGTTAATAGTAATTCTTCTGTGAACCATATTTGCATTTATATTTGTTGTGAAACAGGTTTAAATTAGAAACCGCTAGGTAAAGCGTAAGTACCTTGTTACACACTTGTAACATAACTTAATTATTGTTGTGTACAGGGTTTCTTTCTTTCTTCATTTCTTTCCTGCTTCTCTTGTTTGTTTTTTTTGAGCCTTGCTGTTACTCACCTACAAAGCAGAGGGGGCATCTCGTTATCAGAACTGTCATCGTGCCGTCACATTGCTACTCAGGACTGGCATCGAGGAAATATCGTGAATTGCATTGCAAGTAACGATTACAATTTAGTGGTGGTTTACTAACCTTTGAATCTGATTAACATAAGTAATTTGTTTAATTCAATTTATTATTTAATCTTGACATTTATGATATGTATTAAGAGGGGTAAAATATCTATGAGCAGTTTTGTCCTAGCTGCCATATTAAATGTTTCTGTAAATTGCAGAACAGAGAGTGCACTACCCTGTCTACAATAGTAAAGGGGGGATTGTATATAGTTATTTTAATAAATTATGGTGGAATAATAAGACTACTTAGGTCCATTTACTTTAACAATTCACAGGGTTGACAATAAATGATTTAGTTAAGGTAAGAGTTCTAATATCTAACTAAAAGGTAGTGCTGCCAACAAAGCCTGTTGTACTAATATTCCTACGCCCAAGGTCCCGGGTTCGAATCCCGACACGGTCCGCTTGAAAAATGTTAGGCGAGCATTTTTCACAAAAATACACCCTCGTTCGGATGAGAGGTAAAATGGAGGTCCCGTGTGTGAGTGTTGTCACGCACGTTAAAGATCCCTACCTTGCTTGGAACAGCAAGGGTTCGGCAAAATTCCAAATTTTCCAGGTAAAAAAAACTCGCATCCTGGCCAATGTAGTACCTTCGGGTGGAGCATTGGAAAATCACATGTAATGTACTAATATTCTCATATCAATATAACCTTATCATTTTGGGTATATTGGAGTTTTCATTAGCTGTGGGTGTAAACTATTATGAGTAAATTAAGGTAATGTGGACATGTTCATTTGATTACAGTAATTGATGTGTCTTTTCTTATATGTTGTGCGAAAGGGGCTTTTCTGTAATTGGCGCCCTATAATTATTACCAATATCTTGTGAGCTGTCACCGCCCACGGCCAATCTTGACTAGTCTGGGAATTGCGCCATGTTCAACGATTCAGATTAGGGTACCATTTCAATTGGTTACCTTTATTAATCTGAACGTGAACAGAACATCATTTACTACTTTACTTTCATGTAGCGTTACGAATTCTTAAATAGCAAAAATGCCAGGTTGTTTATATTTCCTGATTACGTGTTTATTTTGATGAAACTTGATGTATTTAAAACATTATCTTTGTTCGTTTCTTTAACTTAAAGCGTATTATAAGACGTACACATTATTACTTTAGCTAAATATTATCTAATTATTGCAAAATGAGCTTCTTTCTTATGCATTAAATTAAATATAATTTATATACAGTGTGCTCGCTATTGACCTTTTGTAAAATATTTGATTTACTCCTATTTAATGGTGGAATTATTTGGTTTTCTTAACGTTAATTATTTTTATATTTATCTTACGACCCCTATGACTTAATCTATCTACCCTTAAACTACCCTCTTATCATAGCATATTATATATATATATATATATATATATATATATATATTTATATATATTGCTGTGATATACTCCTGTTTTCGCCTCGGCTGCTCACCTAATTTTATAAACCTCCTCATTCATAAAATTAAACAACACATTCCTACCACAAACATCAACGTTAACTCTATTTACATCAATATTCAGAATACATTAAATTTTCAAATTAAATTTCAGCATAAAATTCAGTTTTAAAAAGAATTTCAAGATTAATTTTATTATCATTTTAATGTGCATCCAGAATTAAAGTCCTTGTAGGATGCCTACTAATTACTATAACAATATATGCAGAGTAAAAAGGGAGCATCTACCACCCCTTTACGTTAATTAACCAGGTTCGTCTAATTGAGCTCAAAGACATACCCATATTTTTATCATAATCCAGAACATCAATACTAAATACCCCTTTCTACTTAAACAAGCAAATTTCACCATAAAATAAAAATATTATTGCTAGTACAATTTCACTACTGTCCATTTTAAATAAACAAATTAGAAAGTTATTCAACACACACCCACATCTCAAAGTTCAAACAAATAGTATAATTTACCTGAAGGTTACTTGCACTCGTAGCTTCAATGTACATCGTCCCTTTCGTTAATCACACCATTCCAACTGGGTTATATTTACGGCTTCTAATTCTCAACGCTTTTAAAATTTTCTCCATCACCATTTATTTAAAGTTGTTTCTGGGCTTTTCCGGAACTCATCTGTGTATATCTGACCCTTGTTTCGTGGATCCAGACACGTATTTGAACCATTTAATTATTAACACCCCCGAAAAATAGCAAAGAAATTCATGCGTCTTTCACCAATATACGCCAAAACTGCCTACTTTTGTGTATACATTTGTCGTTGTAAATTTTGCTAATTGGTACAGTGATACTAAATTTTATTACCTTGTATCTAAGTGCACTGAAGTACATTCATGTTAGCACGTAAATAACAAACTATTTTGAATCACTAAAATATACGAGCAAAATTTTAAATTATTTTATCAAACTAAAATGCACTGTTTAACATCTTGAATCAAGTCGCGGATGTAAGAGCTTTTAACGCATCGAATAGTCAAAAGTCTAAGAGGCCTTGTTTATATTCACCTCGGTATATATAGCAAAAGCCTGTCTGTCGGTCTGTTCCCCAAAACGGGTAATTCTAAAGAATTTCTCATTCTATGTTCCCAGTCCGTCGCTCGCGCGTCGGTTTTACGAATTTTCACTCGCCCCATTTAAATCTCAGAAATTCACACGGCCCGCAAACATGTCCGAGAAAAACTAATTAATTTTGTACAGAAATTGTTGTTTCTACCTCTGATATTTGCATCCTATTTTCAACCAATTGTGACCCTCGTGACGTTGCTTAAATCACGCCTTTTACTATATGTGTCTCGGTCTCGCGCATATTATCTGTCTCTATCTAACCTGTTCTTAGTGGTGCAAATTGATATTCCTTACGATCGATTATTTCAGTCCACATGGACTGTTATCTGGGTTTAATAACCCCGTATCGCACCTTCTCGTGAATATTAAGCCTCGGTTTCTCCAAGATTCTTTGAAATCATTTGTTATCTACACAATTTTCGCCGTACGTGATATTTAAACTACGCAGGTGTTCTAAATAATATTAATTCTCAGAGCTTTATTTTCTGGTATTATAATCTTGGATTTTCACAGACTTTTATGCTTATTATTAATAATGGTTTAATTAACTCCAATTAAAATTGACTTCTATCCTTTCATTTTTAGCGAATACAAGTTAAATATTAATTATTATGTGTACACTCTGTTTAATACCGGTTACTTAAAATAGGGTTAATTAATATAAATTTTGCACGTAATTTCCATTTGTTTAGGAATAATTAAATTACACGCAGAGCTTTTTTAATACTGTTTCTTTTGATATAAAGCGTCTTGTACATGATTTAAATTTCTTATTTTACTGAAACGACCGAATTTATTTATGCTTCATGGTTTTAATAAAGCGTATTATTTAATAAAATTCCTTATACACGGTGATTAAAATTATTTGATGTGATTATTTAATTTTCTACCCTGGTCTAAATATGAGTATTTTCCCCCTATTTGAATACAAATAATCCCACTTATTTGAATGCAAATATAAAGCATTTAGACCAAAAAAAAATTACAAAAAAAATTGCCTATCACTCTCTACCCTTATCTATCTAACTTACCTACTTTGTCTCCAATCCAAAACAATATTTACACCTATCCTATATCCTTATCCTATTCCTAACTCTCACCTAATTCTATAAACTGAAATTATCCCTAACTTCATCCTACTTATCCATCTCATCCTATATACATCCTATATACCTATCCTATTCCTAACTTTTAACTAATCTTCACTATACTTTACTTCCCCCTACCTAATCCTATATGCCTATCCTACTCTTACTCTATTTCTAACTCTCCACTAATCTTCTATGAAATATCTACACTTAACCTATCTTATTTTCTTCCTACATTTACTCTTTATTCTCATCCTAAACCTATTCCTAATTATCTCCCTATTTATCCTATACCTAGCTTTATTTTCTATAAACACTTACTTCTACTCTTCTATCTACACCTATTCTATCCCTATCCTATTTAAATCTAATTCTCTTCTTGACCCTCCACGTCTTTCTTCTTACCATCCTAATACTCTTCATCCCTATTTCTCCCCCTTCTATATCTATACTTAACATCTCTATTATCTCACATACAATAAACTTATCATCCCTCTTATCCTGACTCTTAAATATTACTTCTTCTTCAGTCCCTACACTTGTCTGTTTCTCATTTATTATTGTTTCCCTTTCTGCCGACAAACCAAACGATACTACTTTAAAATTATCGATTTTTCCCTCTACGGAAAATCCTATGTACCTTCTAGAATGCTTGTGTAATGGAATCCGCCAGAATGAATTCCTTAAATCTACTTTATTAAAATCAAACTTGCCATCTTTACTTAATTTCGCCTTCACCTGCTCCTGATATGCTGCTTCTACCCCCACTACTTCTGCATGTTTTTGTACTAAAGCTTGAACCTCTACTATCCTATCCTCTGGACATCTTATTGTGTTGATCTGTTTAACTTCATCATCCTCTACCTCTACTACATTAATACTAAACTCCGTGTCATCCTCTGTGACTTCATAACTGCCCTTCCATGGCACTACCCTATCATTAATCCTTATTACCTTCCGTTCCATATCTATCAACACCCCTAACTTCATCATACAGTCAACACCTAAAATGCTCTGAAACTTCAGTCCAGGTACAATTACAAACTCCTGTTCACAGCTTAAACCTCCTATATCTATCCTAAGCACCACAACACTATTTACTACAGCAAACTTCTTTTTATTTGAGCTACTAAATGGCTACGCTTTATAGGCATAATTCTATCACAAACCTTATCCCTAATTTTGCTGACGAATTTCTCCGATATTAAACTCGCCTCTGCCCCTGTATCAAGTAATACTTCTACATTATTCTCAAAAATTTCTAAATTAATAATTGGCAAACATAAATTTTCCTTAGTTTCTGGCTCTACTTCCTCCTCAATTTTGAAAAATTCACGTGGATGTTCATATACATTTACACTGAAATCTAGTGGTCTGTCGCGTTCTAAAAATCCTGTCCAGGTCTGTTTTCCCTACTCGGTCCTGGTCTAGCCGTCACCTCAGCGTATGTCCTAGGCGTTTCCACTCGTTCCGTGTCTGTATTAGCAGTCCCGCTCATGTCTGGTGAACTATTCATTCTGGTAGGTCCCGGTCTCGGTGCAGGTCCCTTCCTAAACTATTACTCCTAACGTATGGTCGTCTCTGTTCCCAATTCTGTCGCTGGTATCCGTAACTATTCCCCCGTCTAGCGTAGTTGTCCCTTCTATTGTCAAACCTAACTGTGTTGATCTGCCTTTCCCTATTATCCCGAGGTCGTCCACTACTTACGTCGTCGTACCTCTGCAGGTATTCCAAAACATTTCTCTGTCCACTATGTTCTGTAGTGCTACGTGCTGTCTTATGTCTACCTCGAAGTGTCGTGATAAATACTTAATAATTTGTCGGTCCGTCAGTGGTGGGTTCAGTTGCTTTGCTATGCTATACTTGCGTATAGCATATTGCTCCTACTTCCTGAAAATTCTCCTTAAATTTCCCTGTGATTAAGTCGTCTCGTACCTGATCTTGTCTGTGGTCACTCCAGTAGTGCTTTAAAATTTGTTTTCAAAGTCCTGATACGTGTCTATGTCCTGTCCTACTAAATTGTACCACGCTTCCGCATTGTCCTTTAATAAAGCCTTTATCGTATTTAGTTTAGTCTGTTCGTCAAATAAATTTCCCACTAGATTTCTTACACTATTAATAAAAATTTGTGGATTTACCCTGTTATCGCCATAAAACTTCATGTGTTGGTCCAATGATACTCCACCTGTAGAAAATCTGGGACCATCCCCGTTAAATTTGACATGTTGTATTTGATACTACTAACTTCGCGCTCTACCCTGCCTAACTGATCCCTACATGAGTCCGTTACTTCAGTCATTTTACATTAATCTCTTCTTCACAAAAATGCGTACTTCGGACCTTAAATGTCCCATTTCCTGTCGAAGACCTGTAATATCACGCTCATTTTATCAACCCTATTTTCAACTTCCCCAGTTTTACGGTAAGGCTATTTTTAAATTCTGTAAATTCTTTGGTTGTTGTATCTATTTTTCGCTTAATGTCTCCCTAACTCCACTTAAGGTCTCATTCATTTGTTCAAATTTTCTGTTCGAGTCCTCTCTAACCCCGCTTAACGTCTCATTCATCCTTTCAAGCATCCTCATTATCATCTCGTTTCCTTGATCCCTGATTCCGTCCTCGACTGATCTCTACTGCCTCCAGCTTCTTCCATTTTCGAATTTTTTTCGCACAATGCACTATCGTCACTTCCAATTTCCACTCCTTGACTCCTTAACCACTCTTTTCTCTGCATACGTTCTACTCACTCACACACACTCAAAATACTCTTAAATTTATACACACACAGAAACTCTCTCTCAGATCGCCAGTTTCCTGGAATAAAATCACAAAATTTTATTTGGAACTCGAGCCCTCACGTTGTGGTCGCCATGAACTGCTGTGATATACTCCTGTTTTCGCCTCGGCTGCTCACCTAATTTTATAAACCTCCTCATTCATAAAATTAAACAACACATTCCTACCACAAACATCAACGTTAACTCTATTTACATCAATATTCAGAATACATTAAATTTTCAAATTAAATTTCAGCATAAAATTCAGTTTTAAAAGAATTTCAAGATTAATTTTATTATCATTTTAATGTGCATCCAGAATTAAAGTCCTTGTAGGATGCCTACTAATTACTATAACAATATATGCAGAGTAAAAGGAGCATCTACCACCCTTTACGTTAATTAACCAGGTTCGTCTAATTGAGCTCAAAGACATACCCATATTTTTATCATAATCCAGAACATCAATACTAAATACCCTTTCTACTTAAACAAGCAAATTTCACCTTAAAATAAAAATATTATTGCTAGTACAATTTCACTACTGTCCATTTTAAATAAACAAATTAGAAAGTTATTCAACACACACCCACATCTCAAAGTTCAAACAAATAGTATAATTTACCTGAAGGTTACTTGCACTCGTAGCTTCAATGTACATCGTCCCTTTCGTTAATCACACCATTCCAACTGGGTTATATTTACGGCTTCTAATTCTCAACGCTTTTAAAATTTTCTCCATCACCATTTATTTAAAGTTGTTTCTGGGCTTTTCCGGAACTCATCTGTGTATATCTGACCCTTGTTTCGTGGATCCAGACACGTATTTGAACCATTTAATTATTAACACCCCCGAAAAATAGCAAAGAAATTCATGCGTCTTTCACCAATATACGCCAAAACTGCCTACTTTTGTGTATACATTTGTCGTTGTAAATTTTGCTAATTGGTACAGTGATACTAAATTTTATTACCTTGTATCTAAGTGCACTGAAGTACATTCATGTTAGCACGTAAATAACAAACTATTTTGAATCACTAAAATATACGAGCAAAATTTTAAATTATTTTATCAAACTAAAATGCACTGTTTAACATCTTGAATCAAGTCGCGGATGTAAGAGCTTTTAACGCATCGAATAGTCAAAAGTCTAAGAGGCCTTGTTTATATTCACCTCGGTATATATAGCAAAAAGCCTGTCTGTCGGTCTGTTCCCCAAAACGGGTAATTCTAAAGAATTTCTCATTCTATGTTCCCAGTCCGTCGCTCGCGCGTCGGTTTTTACGAATTTTTCACTCGCCCCATTTAAATCTCAGAAATTCACACGGCCCGCAAACATGTCCGAGAAAAACTAATTAATTTTGTACAGAAATTGTTGTTTCTACCTCTGATATTTGCATCCTATTTTCAACCAATTGTGACCCTCGTGACGTTGCTTAAATCACGCCTTTTACTATATGTGTCTCGGTCTCGCGCATATTATCTGTCTCTATCTAACCTGTTCTTAGTGGTGCAAATTGATATTCCTTACGATCGATTATTTCAGTCCACATGGACTGTTATCTGGGTTTAATAACCCCGTATCGCACCTTCTCGTGAATATTAAGCCTCGGTTTCCCAAGATTCTTTGAAATCATTTGTTATCTACACAATTTTCGCCGTACGTGATATTTAAACTACGCAGGTGTTCTAAATAATATTAATTCTCAGAGCTTTATTTTCTGGTATTATAATCTTGGATTTTCACAGACTTTTATGCTTATTATTAATAATGGTTTAATTAACTCCAATTAAAATTGACTTCTATCCTTTCATTTTTAGCGAATACAAGTTAAATATTAATTATTATGTGTACACTCTGTTTAATACCGGTTACTTAAAATAGGGTTAATTAATATAAATTTTGCACGTAATTTCCATTTGTTTAGGAATAATTAAATTACACGCAGAGCTTTTTTTTAATACTGTTTCTTTTGATATAAAGCGTCTTGTACATGATTTAAATTTCTTATTTTTACTGAAACGACCGAATTTATTTATGCTTCATGGTTTTAATAAAGCGTATTATTTAATAAAATTCCTTATACACGGTGATTAAAATTATTTGATGTGATTATTTAATTTTCTACCCTGGTCTAAATATGAGTAATATATATATATATATATATATATATATATATATACAGGGTGAGTTTTTAGTGTGGCAACGGTCGATAACTCCGTTATTATAAAAGCTACGTAAACCAAATTTGGAGGCATATTAGGCATGCCTAAAGTGCACATTTTAAAAATATTTTGAAGCATACAGGGTGTTTCATAATTCCAGGGCATATTAAACTTGTATTTTTTTAAATGGAACACCCTATATATTATTACATTTTTGAAAAGCCCATAAAAAGATCTTTAATTTGATATCAAATTGTATCAACAACACACTACAATTAATAAACCTAAATGACACTTTACATGTAATAGTTATTTTTTTCAAGGCCTGCCTGATTTCCTGCTTGAACATTTTCTATAAAATGCATATTGTTGATCTGGCAGAATTCTGTTGATAGCGTATTATTGTAGGTTGTTATATCTTCAGTGAAAATTGTTATTGGGAAAGTGTAGTTAATTGTTAATCAAAATGTATTAATTGTTATATAATATTCTCCAATAGTAAGTTATTTTTAGTTATGTAAATTAAAAACATTCATAAAATTTGAAGAAAATGAAAAATATCTCAGAAAGTAATAGATTTAGGTATAGGGAATGCTTAACAAAAATGAAAGGACACTTAATGAACTATCCATTGTAGCAATAAAATTGGTATAGTGCCATTTAAAAAAAAAATTAAAAATAGCATTTTGCGAAACCTGACACACCCTGTATACTGTGAAGAAATTTCAAAAAAGTGATATTTACAAATATACTGTGGTATATGGTATAATTTTCTGCATCTTGAAAATTACCATAAGTTGTGTATTAGTGCAGTGGCAATGTATCTAATCAAGGTCATTTTTTCTAAAAACAGTCGAATAACTCAAAAACTAAAAGGAATAGACAGATAGAATTTTATATCAAATTAAAGCTCTTTTTATGGGCTTTTCAAAAATGTAATAATATATAGGGTGTTCCATTTAAAAAAATACAGGTTTAATATGCCCTGGAATTATGAAACACCCTGTATGCTTCAAAATATTTTTAAAATGTGTACTTTAGGCATGCCTAAGATGCCTCCAAATTTGGTTTACGTAGCTTTTATAATAACGGAGTTATCGACCGTTGCCACACTAAAAACTCACCCTGTATATATATATATATATATATATATATATATATATTGAAATGTTAGTAGGGGCTAAAAGGGTTCTAAGGGTTGTTTTGTTGAAGGTAGTGTATGCCAAATAAAGAAAGCCAAATATCAGATCCCGTAACTGAGAAATTTATGTTTGCCGTACTTTACAAATGTTAAAGTATTTGAAATATTAGTCAAAGGATAAGTGCCAAGACGAAAAAAACAATGACTTGATGACGTGATAAAGCACAGTATTCAAGGATTTACACTGAGTTGTATGTTGAATAAGCCATAGAACGTACATTTGCTAATCGAGAAACCGGATGCGTCTGTAGAAATTACACTATTCACCACGCAGATCCAGGTTTATATGTGTAACATTTCGGCATTTATTTAAATAGAATCAACTTTTGGACAAACATGTAATATCAAAATTATAAGTAATAGCATTGTCAAATATGATTGAAGGGTTGTGCGATATTAAGGACCAATGATTGAACATTTATATATGAAAAGGGAAAGTGCAAAAGACAGAGTATAAGGTATTAGTGACACGAACTTGTTGGGACGATGTTATTTGATGGAATTTGTATACAATGTATTAAAGAGTAGGCATATTTGAATTGTAATTATTACCTAGGAAAAGATAAACAAGAAGTCGATTTATAATAAATTTGGTAGTAAGACATAATTTTGTAAACTGCGCTAAATTTTGAACATTTTAAGAATTAATAAATGAATTTGAAAGTTTAAGAGTATGATTAATATATAAAGAAGAGTACGTATAAGCAAGAGTAAGAATAGTTAATAGCAACGACGAAGTGAAACGGGTAAGAGTGGATTAAAGTAACAGTGGAAAAGGCGTAGTAAATAGTGGGATATTGGAACGAGATTGAGAAGGGCAGAAAGGCATTGAATGGTATTTAAGTAACTGAAGGCGATATTAATGGAATAGATTTGGATATGGTATTAGGAGGATTAATGGTATTGAATGGTAACTAGAGGATAGCAGTGAATTGGAAAGAGTGGACTTAGGAGGAAAGCATTGAATTTGGAACGAGCGGAATTTGGAACAGGAAAGCAGTGGAGTAGCAGGAGGATTAATACGAGCAAAGAATAAACATCAGAAAAATTAGCGCAGGGAAAGTTATATAAAAAGGTAGTCAAAATTCTAAATTTGGGTATATTTATTTTAGATTTGGGGACATCAAAATTCATTAAAAGAAACCTGGAAACTGGACAGCAGATCTTTCATAGTGATAGTGCCAGCATTGTAAAGACGCATACGGCGAGTGAGATTGTTGAGCCAGTTTTTCAAAAAAGGCCGACGACGAGGTGTAAAATAGGTGAGTACTATGTGTTTTAACGTCAAAGTCAAAAATTTTGTAATATTAATTAATTTGGCACAAGGCTACGTGGATCTTATATAAAAATTTGGCATATACAAGTGTAAAATATCAAAGGTACAAAAACAGAAGGTAGTGCTGTTTGGTTGGTGCATTGCACATCTACTTACCACTGAACCCACGGTAAGTAGGTGGATACCCTGGGAAGAACGAGTTTTCAAATAGTCGAGGCATATCAACACAGTTTTGTTTTATAAACCAACCAAACGTAGCTAAAGCACGAATAAAAAGTAAATATTTTCATACATAAAAATAAAATTAAATAATTAATAAATAAAAAGAGGGGGGGTGCAGCATAAGAATATATATTACTATGTAATTCGTAGAGTAGAATTTATTAGATTAAGTAGCTGAAAAATTAGTGCAAGTTCCCGGGTGTATATACAACACATTAATAAGTTAAGACGTTTTTCAGAGCTCTAGATTAAGGATTATTTAGTTTAGAGTTGAGCTTCATAATCAAATTGGCTTCAATATTCGCCTTGGCAAAAATGCGCAAAAGAATTATTAGTATGCGCTAATAGGAGGGAACAGAATTAGATAATTTTGCCTACTGATCATTTAATGTAAATATTTTAGCGTATAGGGTAATTTAGACTAGATTTAATAAATATTAATTAAAATTAGCTTTTCAATGTTATTTAGTGTTATATTAATAATCATAAGTGTTCTAAAAGCATTTATATTAAGGTGTCTATGAAAACAAGCAACTGTTATTGCTTCTGAGTGAAACAACCAGTTGAAAACATTCTGAGTAGTAATTATGTTCAAGGATATTAGGGGAGAAATGGTAAACAGGTAGTTCTATGAAAGACAGAGGTTGTTAAATGAGCGCGGATCGATGTTTTAGGAAAGATGGCTTTTAGGATGCGTTAGCAGAAGATTGTATGTAACATATGTTTAGGATTGAAGTCTATAGGTACGAGTGGGATGCAGAATGTCTGTTTAAGTATTGATTTAGATGTGGACTGAAAATGAGGTAGGGATGCGATAGACAAACTACCAAAGGGGAATAAAAAAAGAGGATTATTCTTCACAGGTGAAAATGAGATGAGCGATAGGTTTACATGAAATGAGGGTATATGATAGAATACGTCGATATGAACGTGCAAAGTAAGGGATGGAAAATGTTTGTATGTATGAAAGAGCGAGATGAAGCAAGACACATGATGGGGGGCATGGATAGACCAAGGATTTTGAAGACAGTTGGGGCGAGATTTCAACATATTGAGCAGCCGTTAGAAAATAAAATGATGGTTTTGAGGTAAACAGTTATTTGTTGTGAAAAATTTCGAGATTTTGAAAGGCGGTTGGTGTTCGCATGCTACAATACTTGGTATTGCAGAAGGCCAACACGGGTTTTCGAGAATTTGTAGACAGTTGAAAATTTTTGTTTAGAAGAATTGGAAGACGGTTTGGAAAAGGTACCTGGAAAGCATGTTTGTGGAGTGGTGACGTGGTGTGAGTTGGGTCTATATAAACACATGCAGAAGGGGGGTGCGCTCTCTTACTTTCTTCGCTCACCACCGAGGTTAACTCAAGTAGTAGTGAATATTATTCAGTGATTTTATAACAAATATTGTTAGTTGCAATTACACACAAGTTGGTGTGTCGTGCTAATTAATTGGAGTTTTTAAAATCTTTAAGTAAATACTGAATTAAAAGCGAAGCTCTTATAAAGTATGTAAGTACAAACTATTGCTATTTTGGTGGTTGGAGCGTAGAAGGCGCTCTAAGATGGAATGGTAATTAGGAATGCATCGAGTATTGATTTATTGATTGTAAACGGAATTGTAATGGGAAAATTCGGATGCACTTTTAATGGCATATTAGGAGAGATTTGGATAGCAGCGTGCCGAGGGGAATGACGTGACTCAACTTGGTGAGCGGTTAGACTCATTCTAGATATCAACATCATCGAGGGCTGGTTTACAGATGCATGCAGTGTAATGGTTACCAGGTAACTGTTTTTTTTATAAAACTTTGTTCTGGTGTGTATTTGATGTGCTTTAACTCTGTGCTTTTGAGTGATTATTTCTATGAATTTGAGGGACTTAAAATTTATTTTGAACATTATATGTAAATGAAAACATGTTTAGGTAGAGAGGGATAATTAATGTAAGGATAACAAGGCTGTTTTGTACAACGTAAAGGGGACTTTTTATTATTGCAGTGCTATAATTTTGCACACAGATTTAAGGAGTTTTACTGTGAGCTCATATTAAGACAAAGGTTAAAGGCAGGTATGAGGTTAGCCCACTTACTTATAGGGTATATGTATGATGAAAATATTTAATCCAAACACATTTTGGGAAATGAAATGTTTCTAATCAAAGATATATTATTGTATGTAAGTGAACAGAGGTTTGGAAGAAGTAAATTTTATTTCCTGTAAATAGAGTATGATGTATTTTGATAGTTGCGTTATTTTGGATAGGGTTGTATGGAAGTATTCGTCTTTCAGATCACAGCATAATGACAGTTGGGAGGAGTTTGAGATTCAGGAGGTCAGATAAGCTTCTTTGTTAGTTCATAAGCTTTGTAGGACCGGAACGGAGCAGCCGAGATAAACTTCATGAGTTCAAAGAGCTTGAGCTACACAATAATTATGGCACCCAAATTGTGGGGCATGATTGGTCCTGTTTGCTGTGACAACGGCCGCGTTGATCGTTACTAAAAAGATGATATGAAAATGGCAGTACGTTGAGGTGCCACTAAAAGATTGCTGTGATAAGGCCTCACTTTGAGATGCCACAAAAAGAGTGCTGTGACAAGGGCCATTTTGGGGCGTTACCAAAAGGGTGCTGTGATACAGATACAGCAATTTGTTTAACTTGAAATTATTTGCTTACCGTTCTATCTAATTTTGCCTGGCTAGCTCAACGGAACTGACGGAGTTTTTCAAAATGAAATCAAACAGCAATATTTCAAAGCATTTATACAGTATTAAATATTCTTTCTCATACAAAAGCATTTAAAATATTTACAACAAAAATTGTTGCATACCTTATTTGAAATTTACAGAATTAAACTTATTCTTTTGAGGATGGTTTTTTTTGAGGATGGTGTATTCCATTTCGTGTATTCCAACAACACAATGACAATTTGTTTGTACTTACATACAAGATTAACTTTCACTTAAATAGCTTTTAAGTAACTTTTCATCAAACTGTACTAATTCACTTAACTAGATGTGCCGCGAATGACTGATGAAATTAAAAAGAGAGAGGCCCATCTTCGAAAATGGTTAAATAACCAAGAATTTACCCCCTCGCACGTACACTTCGTACCCGTCTACAATTCTTAAAATTGTTTGTTAACCGACTCGTATTCCAGCGAAAAATCTCTAACGGATCTCGGTTTCGCGTGAATTTCGATAACAAAACACAAATTCTCGGTAAAACGTCTAACTGTCGACTGCGACTTTGATTCCACGAAAATTAACCTCAATGGTTCAGTTCATTTCCACTACTTTCGCGCCTCCTGACTAGAACATAACATCTTTTATCTCACTTATACCTATAACTTCATTTCACGTATATGCCTCCACCAGCTGAATATTTACCCTTCTTAATCTCAACCTGTCGCACGTATATCTATATCCTCCAATCACCTTGCTTGGCTCCTTTCTCCCGCTTTCAACCGACGCGTGCCTGTTTATAAAATTCCTTGAAATTATCGATTTTCTTTCCCCTGCTAAAGTTAATTTGTTCAAGTCTCCATACAATACTAGCTCTGTGATTAACTCTATGCCTCTCGCTTGTATGCATACGTTTTTGTTCCATCTTTGTTCTTTCATGACAGTTGTCTCTAGTTCCTCTTGTACTAGCTCCAGAACTAAAATCGATATCTTAACAAGCATACTGCGTCTTTGTCAGATTTATGTGGTTTTGCTTGGCCCCTGTTCCGAATTGACTACGCTAATTCCAACGGTCGTCTGTTTTCCTGTAACCTATTAAAGCTTGATTGTATCAATTAAATATGCTATACTTTTACCCCATTATTATTTCTTATGCCCTATATTTAAATAAATACTATATTACATCATTCCTAGCTAAATATGACTAAACTAAATTAACCCTACACTATTATATATTACCTAAGTTCTAAAATAATTGTTTAAAATATCCTTTCGCCCCTACGTTGGGTGTCAAATTTATTGCTGTGAAAATGCCCTTACGATCCCTATAATTCCTTTGGCTCCACGATTGGGTGTTATTTTTATTGCTTTGATATAGCCCCTGCGTTGGTGTGCCCTTTTTTATTGCTGTAATATAAATCTTTTATGATTGGCGTATCTATTTTTATTGGTGTGAATATCAACCCCTTTTAAAATCCTATGATTTCTTGGAATTTTTTTTCCACGGCTAGCTTACTAAATGCCCCACTTCACAATAATAAAGATTGTTTAACCCTTTTTCTTTCTACTACCTTACTGTTAAATTAATTTAAATGAAGCAATCCAAAGATTACACAATATAATGACCGATAATATGTACAGTTTTGTGTAAATTCAAAATTTAGCCCCTGAATAGAACATTAACATTCACCAAATCTATAATTTCTTGAAAGCCAGCAAAAAAAATCTTTTTAATTACTCTTACGTACCTTTCGAACGTTCAAATATGCTTTCCCTATTTTTCAAATTCCTAAATGACCTTTTTGTTGACTCTTACAGATATTTAATATATAGCAAATATTAAAATTGAAAGTCTTTGACTAATGAAAAATTTAAAGATCTCTAACCTGTGTTTTCCTTGCTTGTCACTGGAACTGCGTCATATTATCTGTGGTCAGCACCCCTTTATTGCTACAGTTCGACTTGCTTCACTTGATTGGCCAAAATGATGGATTAATGGTTGCTTGTATTTTTCCCCTTGGATTTCTGGAATAACTTTGAATATCTTTGAGTATCTTCACGTTTATTTTATATTTTCATGTAAGTATTTAAAATAATTTATTTAGACGTATTTTCAGATGCTTTGTTTAAATATGCATTTTGAGTATTTATTTAGATGTACATTTAAATCTTTATTTGGCCCTTTTTTCTGAGCCTTATTCGGATCCGTCTAAGCGTAGAACGGTTATTTTTCGTCGCACAAATTTGGCACTTTCAATCTTTCACTTTTAATAAATTATTGACTTTTCACAAATTGTCACTGGTACGTAAATTTTTACTTTATATCGACGTGGTCCGTGCCTTGTTGAGGATGGACTGTTTATTTTCGAGTTTCCTATTGTATTTATAAGCTCCACCTATGCATGTTTTAATTGGCGTGCATTGTGTGTATATTGATAAACGTTTGTAGTTTCCGCCTATCTCTGTAGAACCTTGGTATTTCTCAAATTTCTTTCATTCCGTCACGTGTTTTATATTTGTGTTGCTTATAGTCCAAAGCTTATCGTATAACAAACCGTCTGGTATTTATTTGTTATTAAAAATATGTTGGATTTCTATGCAAATGTACTATTCCTAGCCACGTATTTATTTTCTAATAATGACGTATTAGAACGCGTTTACTTATTCATGCGTTGACATTTTTGACGAAATTATTAAATAGCTAGAATACCAGGTTATCTATCTTTCCCGATAATGTGTGTATATTGATGCAATTTGTTGCGTTTAAAACCTTATCTTTACTCGTTTCTTGATCTTAAAGTGTATTATAAGACGTATACATATTATTTTAGCTAAATAGTATTTGATTATTGCAAAATGAGCTTTTTTCTTATGCATTAAATTAACTATAATTGTTTGTAAATGTGCTCGCTATTGACCTTTTTTAAATAGTCGATTTACTTCTATAATTGGTGGAATTATTTGATTTTCCTAACGTTGAAATTTTTTACATTTATTGTACAACCCCTACAAATTAATCTACCCTTAAACTACCCTCTTATCATAGCATTATTCCCCCAAATTAAAATATAAAATTTTTAATTGTTTTTGGCGCCCAACGTGAAATTAAAATCCCCATTGATTATAAATTATTATATTTTTATTTCCTTGTATGAATTTTACTTGTCTCCTTTGTTCCTAATTGTCCCCCCAATATTATCTACAAAATCTAATGAGTCATATATCTAAATCCCTATCCTAAATCCTATCTGTACCTATTTTAACTTATGAATATGTCTCTATTCTAATCCCTTATCTACACCTATCCTAACTCATAATTATATCCCTATTTAACTCCCCTATTTACAGTAGTTTATATTACAGTTTGTACACTTACTTCTTATTCCCTGTCCATTCTCAAAAGTTTTTTATCTAAGATTATTTTGTCCTTCTTTCCAATATTGACTATTTCTACAAAATTATTTCCCAAAGTTAACTTGTTAATTGCATTATTTTTCTCCCTAATATATTCTATTTCATATTCCAAAAATTTTATTTCCCCCTGCAAGAATTTACACTTCTTCCTATTTACTTTTCTCCCTACTAAACTTAACTCTAACAAAATCCTTTTGAAATGTTGCTTTTTATCTTTGTTAAAAATTAAAATATCACTCCCATAATTAATACCAAATTCTTCATACGGTCCCCATATCTTCTGCATATCCTTTACTATCACATCCTTACTTAGAGTCAAACCAAAAGGAACCACTTTAAATTGATAAATCTGCTCTTCTATAGAAAAACCTGATACTTTCTTGATTCGCGTTCTAGTGGAATTATGTTAAACGGCTCCATGTTCACAACTTCTAATTTATGCACATACCCTGTTACTATTCTGGACTCTGATCCTATTAATTCGGAATGCTTCATCAATCATGCCTTCACCCTATCTTTCATTTCTTCTGAACATCTTATTTCATCATCTATATCCTTCTCTACATCTACTTCTCTTTCAAATTGATTAATATTCAAACAGTCCCCTTCGACTTCGACGCTCTCTTCATCATCTCATTTAATATATTCATCTTTTACATCTATTTCTTTTCCTTCGGCATTTATCTTTAATCTCAACTTATCAGTTATACCCTTACTAAATATCACATCTATCCTTAACCCCGGTACTACTATAAATTCATTTTCAAACTTCATCTTTCCCACTTCACATTCCAGAATTACCATTTCATTCACACTTGCAAATCTCTTGCTATTCGGTGCTATCAAATTGCATTTCCTAATAGACATCATCTTCTCCATTAACCGTCCCCGTTTAACAAAATCTTCAGACACTAGTGATGCTTCTGCTCCTGTATCAATGAGTATGTTACTTCTATTATTTTCCACTTTTAATTTAATTATCGGTAATAAGCTTTTATTTGAATCGTTTTCCATTTCACATTTTATATATTCGCGCTGGTGTTCGCATCCATTAATTCTTAAGGGCTTACATGGTTTGTGCTCATTCAAAAATCCTGATTCGACGTAGATGGTCTTATCTGACTCGTAGTTTCAATGTTGATTTGGTTTGTTCTGCTTGGTTGTGCCGTTTGTTCCCTATGTTGTTGTTGGTGTTCATATTGATTTATGTTCCTTTCGTGGTTGGTTTGCTCCGCTTCTCTCCTTGGCGTGTTTCCTGTATTCCAATTCCGTCTAAAATGATTATTGTAGTTATTAAAATTGTTTCTATTGAAGTTTTTCCTATAATTTCCACTATTTCTTGGTAATTCGACCTATTACTTTCTGTGCATTCTAACCACCACACAACTTTGTCCCAACTCATCACAACGTTGTAAATATTCCAGGAATATTTCTCTATCCACTATATTTTGAATAGTAATATAATGTCTTACCTCCTCTCCAAAATGTCCGGTTAAGTACTTTATAATTTGTCTCTCTTCCAACGGTAATTGCTTTGCTACACTAAATTTTTGTATAGCGTATAATTCTCGGGTCATTCCTAAGTTTTGCGTATATTTTCCTATAATTAAATTATTTCATGCTTTGTACTGCTGGTTATCCCCCCAAAAGTGTCTTAAAAATCTAACCTCATATTCCTGAAATGTTCCTATTTCATTTTCTATCAAGTCAAACCAAATTTCCGCGCCTCCTTTCAACATTGACCTAACTAAGTTTAAATAGTGTCTTTCATCCGTTGATCCTTGTATTAATTTTCTTATATTATTTAAAAATATTTTTGGATTCATCTTGTTGTCTCCGTAAAATTTTAAATATTGCTTAACTGATATTTCCGGTCTATTTATCCTAATGTATTGCCCCTTATTTCTACCAAAATTTTCAAAGTCTGATTTTAAATTACTTAATTCTCTATTTACATTATTAAATTCTATTTCACAACTTCCTTGAATTTCTTGCATCTTTATACCTAAATTTTTAATCCTATCATTAGTTTCCTTTTCACGCATTCCCTGATCTAATTTAACTTTTCAAATTTCGTCCCTAACTTTATCTATATTGTCCATGATTCTAATAAATTTATTTTGAAATTGTATCTGCATTTCCGCGATTGTTTGATTTGTTTCTTTTAATCCGTCGCTCATATTTCTTATTTCGTCACCTAACCTTTTCCATTTTCATTAATCTGCATCCTGATGGCCTCTTTGCTTTTGTCCATTTTTTATTTAATGCTAATAAGATTGACATCATTTCGGATTGTTGTAATATCTGTTGTTCTTCACTTTGATTTCGTGCTAATTCTCGCCCTTGTATTTCCGTCGGCGTATCATGTAAAATTTCGCTTTCTTGAGACCCTATTTCTACCCCATCATTACTTAGTGCTTCTCTAGTTTCCTTTTATTCGTTTATCCATTTTTATTTAAGTTCTAAATTTTTTAATTAAATAAATTCCTTCCTATCTAATGCAAATTCTAACTTTTCTAACCCTTATGCTTTTTGGATTGCTAAATTTCCTACAATTTTCTGGTTTCTAAATTTCTATGTTATTCTCGCCCCTATAACTTTTCGAATTTTTAAATTTTCTTTTGCGGTGTTCTCGCCCCTACGATTTTTTGAATTTTTAAATTTCCCTTTGCGGTGTTCTCGCCCCTACGATTTTTAAATTTCTAAATTTCTTTTGTGGTGTTCTTGCCTCTACGATTGGGTAACCATTAATATTGCTGTGATGATGCCCTTACGATTTTCGCCCCTACGTTGGGTGTCAAATTTATTGCTGTGAAAATGCCCTTACGATTTTTATAATTCCTTTGGCTCCACGATTGGGTGTTATTTTTATTGCTTTGATATAGCCCCTGCGTTGGTGTGCCCTTTTTTTATTGCTGTAATATAAATCTTTTATGATTGGCGTATCTATTTTTATTGGTGTGAATATCAACCCCTTTTAAAATCATATGATTTCTTGAATTTGTTTTTCCACGGCTAGCTCACTGAATGCCCAACTTCACAACAATAAAGATTGTTTAACCTTTTTTCTTTCTACTACCTAACTGTTAAATTAATTTAAATGAAGCAATCCAAAAATTACACAATATAATGATCGATAATATGTACAGTTTTATGTAAATTCAAAATTTAGCCCCTGAATAGAACATTAACATTCACCAAATTTATAATTTCCTGAAAGCCAGCAGAAATATCTTTTTAATTACTCTGACGTACCTTTCGAACGTTCAAAGATGCTTTTCCTATTCTTCAGATTCTCAAATGACCTTTTTGTTGACTCTTACAGATATATAGTATATAGCAAATATTAAAATTGAAACAGTCTTTAACTAATGAAAAATTTAAAGATCTCTAACCCGCGTTTTCCTTACTTGTCACTGGAATTGCATCATATTATCTGTGGTCAGCACCCCTTGATTGCTACAGCCCGACTTGCTTCACTTGATTGGCCAGAATGATGGATTAATGGTTGCTTGTATTTTTTCCCTTGAACTTCTGGAGTAGCTTTGAGTATCTTTGAGTATCTTCACGTTTATTTTATATTTCCATGTAAGTATTTAAAATAATTTATTTAGACGTATTTTCAGACGTACTGTTTAAATATGCATTTAGAGTATTTATTTAGATGTACATTTAAATCCTTAGTCGGACCTTTTTTCGGAGCCTTATTCGGATCTGTTTAAGCGTAGAACGGCTATTTTTTTTCGCACAAATTTGGCACTTTTAATAAATTATTGCCTTTTTACAAATTGCTACTGGTACGTATATTTTTACTTTATATCGACGTGGTTCGTGCCTTGTTGAGGATGAACTATCCATTTTCGAGTTTCCTATCGTATTAATAAGCTTCACCTACGCATGTTTTAATTGGTGCGCATAGTGTGTATATTGATAAACGTTTGTAGTTTCTGCCTATCTCTGTAGAACCTTGGTATTTCTCAAATTCCCTGGTTTTATTTGTTGTACTTTCATTCAATCTCGCACGTAGAATTCAATATATCATAGTATTTTCTTAGAATTTCCTAATATTCCTTTCATTCCGTCACGTATTTTATATTTGTGTCGCTTATAGTCCAAAGCTTATCGTATAACGAACCGTCTGTTATTTATTTGTTATTAAAAATATGTTGGATTTCTATGCAAATGTATTATTTCTAGTCACGTATTTATTTTCTAATAATGACGTATTTGAGTGCGTTTACTTATTCATGCGTTGACATTTTTGACGAAATTATTAAATAGCTAGAATACCAGTTTATCTATCTTTCCCGATAATGTGTTTATATTGATGCAATTTGTTGCGTTTAAAACCTTATCTTTACTCGTTTCTTGAACTTAAAGCGTATTATAAGACGTATACATTATTATTTTAGCTAAATAGTATTTGATTATTGCAAAATGAACTTCCTTTTTATGCATTAAAAGAACTATAATTTATATACAGTGTGCTCGCTATTGACCTTTTTTTAAAATAGTTGATTTACTCCCATAATTGGTGGAATTATTTGATTTTCATAACGTTGAAATTATTTACATTTATTGTACAACCCCTATGAATTAATCTACCCCTAAACTACCCTTTTATCATAGCATTATATATATATATATATATATATATATACATATAATATATATTATTGTTAATAAGATAATAACTTAGACTTTTATACAAAGCCCAAATGGGTTTGCATAAAAGTCTAAGTTATTATTTCATCTTATTACCTATAATACGTTAGTATTTATCAACTTACCTTGTGTAATTAATTACCTAATATTTATATATATATATATATATATTGCTGTGATAAAGGGTTGTTTAAGGGTGTACTTTATAGTAAAGGTCATTTAGAAATGAGAAATTACTATAGGCAGCAGAAAACTGCATTTATTTAGGAAAGAATTAAGAAATGGAGATAGTTTGTAGATAGTAAGCAGTCAACACCCTGTATATAAAGTATAAATAGTTTTAAGCGATGCAGATAAATATAGGAAGACGCATAGTTAGCGTAGAAACAAGGAAGACATTCATTAGGTAAATAGTAAATATTTAATACCCTGTAGATAAAGTTTTAGTTAATTTAGGTAAAGCAAAGAATGATATTTTCAGTAGAAGCACGCGTATATTTATATGTAAACATAATAAAGTGTAATCAGACACGCATTCAAAAGAGTTCCAAACAATTAGATTAATACGGAGATAGAAATAGAGCTTCAGGAAGCATAATATAAATGCGTACAAAATAGCTAACCATTTTTGATAAGAAAGAAGATTAAAAATTTCGTGAATAACAGGCAGATATGAAAAGTAAAAGTCGAATTGCATCAGTTGTTTATGGAAAAGCAATTAGATTTATCAAAACACCGCATGTTGATAACGAAGACATTACATGTGATTTTCCAATGCTCCACCCGAAGGTACTACATTGGCCAGGAAGCGAGTTTTTTTTACCTGGAAAATTTGGAATTTTGCCGAATCCTTGCTGTTCCAAGCAAGGTAGGGATCTTTAACGTGCGTGACAATACTCACACACGGGACCTCCATTTTACCTCTCATCCGAACGAGGGTGTATTTTTGTGAAAAATGCTCGCCTAACATTTTTCAAGCGGACCGTGTCGGGATTCGAACCCGGGACCTTGGGCGTAGTAGTCACACACACACCACTACGCTACGGAGCCGCCTGATAACGAAGACAGCTGCGACCAGCTTGCAATTATTGGGAAGCATAGAAAATTACATCAGAAACTACTTTGAATGTAATTATTTGATTGATTATAAATGAGCGACGAGTTTCTAGATCATACCCACTGACGGAGTGGGAACTCAATAATACATTAGCAGGTACAGTGATAACGAAGGCAGTTTACAACTTAACAAAGGCCGAAGTGCGCCACTATGAAATAAAGTGATACGTAATAATAATAATTCAAAGTGAAAAATTGTAAAAGTGCCAAGATGAAAATTATAATTGCCGATTAAACGGCTTCTAAAGCCGGGGAGAAAAATTCAAATTCTAAGTCTGGGGGAAGAATAATACAATTTTTAAGTCCGGGGAAAACAAACCACGATTTCTAAGTTCGGGGAAACAGACTACGATATTCGAGTACGTGGAGAATAAATGCAATAGGGAAAATAAATGATGATAATACAATTCTAAGTTTGGGGAAATTGACGAGAATAAGAAGTAATAAGTCTGAAATGAAACGACAATAAATTGGGGTGCATAAGTTAGTAATGGTAGTCCAGAGGGTGATGGCAATAATTTAAATGCAATGGTTCAAGCGTGTGGATAGATAATATTTCGAACGAGCATGTAGTAATCCTGAATTGGGGGAAGATAATTTTTATTCAAATGGATGCGTCAATGGGAAGAAAATAGACCAGGTCAGATTTTTAGTTATAAGACATTTTATTTTTCTATATTTTTTTATTTTGAATATTAAATTTGCTTAATATAACATGAATGTGAAAGTCAACAAAAACAGGATTTGAAAACGTATAAAGTGCGTGATATGAGAACAGGTTTAGAACGTTCTACACTTCGTTTATAAAGATAATAGGTTTTTTGGTGACTTTGGGTTTTGAGTAAAAAGTATATGATTTTTAATAAATGAGATTTATAACATTAATTAATTGAAAAGTGTATTTCAAATAATTTACAAAAAGCTGTACATAATATTGGTTTCATTATATAAAATCGAATTACCTGAATTGTATAATTCTAAATAAATGCTAGTCGAGATCATAAGATAAAGTTAATGGGAGTGATTTGTTAATTTAAATAGTTCAAGGAGGAGCTACGAGTTGAATACGAACTTGCTAACAAGTAAGGCGGTAACGTATCAAATTTTGTTATTGGTAGACAAGGTTGGTTCAAGATAAAATCCAGTTAAGTTTCTGGAGGGAATTGATAGCAATGTTAATAAGACAGACCAACATCGGAGGAGATAATTACAATCTTGTTTATTCATAGCATAATTAATATGCAGCCCAACGTAGGGGCACGATAATCCCGGTAGTTCATAGCAATATATATATATATATATATATATATATATATATTTATATATATTGCTGTGTTTCCCTGTATTAGAATCGAGCCTCACGAATTGGGCGTCAAGAATGCTGTGAATCCTACAAAAAGCTATTAACTTAACTGGTCCGTTGACTTTCTTTTGTTAATCGCCTCTTTACTCTTTTCCGCCTCGGCTGCTCACCTAGTTAAACCTTCATCCTCATTCATAAAAAAAACAAACACATTCCTACCACAAACATCAACGTTAACTCTATTTACATCAATATTCACAATACATTAAAATTTCAAAATTAAAATTCAGCATAAATTTCAGTATCAGAAAATTTCAAGATTAAATTTGTTATCATTTTAATGTGCATCCAGAATTAAAGTCCTTGTAGGATGCCTACTAATTAATATAACAATATATGCAGACCTGAGTCTGAGTACAAAGGAGCATCTCCCACCCTTTACGTTAATTAACCAGGTTCGTCTAATTGAGCTCAAAGACATACCCAAATTTTCATCATAATCCAGAACATAAATACTAAATACCCTTTCTACTTAAACAAGAAAATTTCACCTTAAAATTAAAAATTTGTTGTTAGTACAATTTCACTACTGTCCATTTTAAGTAAATCAATTATAAAGTTATTCAACACACACCAAAACATCAAAATCGAACAACAAAGCATAAGTTACCTGAAGGTTAATGCACTCGTGGCCCCAATGTATATCGTCCTCTGTTAATCACACCAATCCAACTGGGTTATGTTTAGGTCCTCGTATTGCTGGTCGCCTTTAAAATTTTCTACACCACCATTCATCTAAAGTTGTTTCAGTGCTTTTCCGGAACTCATTTGTGTATATCTGAAGCTTGTTTTGTGGATCCAGACACGTTTACGAATCATTTAATTATTAACACCCCCGAAAAATAGCAAAGAAATTCATACTTCTTTCACAAATATACGCCAAAACTGCCTACTTTTGTGTATTCATTTGTCGTTGCAAATTTGACTAATTGGTACAGTGATACTAGACTTTATTACTTTGTATCTTCTTTTCTAAGTGCACTAAATTACATTCATTGTAGCACGTAAAGAACAAACTGTTTTAAATCACCAAAATATACGAGCAACTGTTTAAATTATTCTATCAAAATCGGAAAACTAAAAAGCACTGTTTAACGCATTGAATCAAATCGAAAATCTAAGAGAGCGAAGCTCATATTAACCTGGGTATATATAGTGGTTAGCCTGTCGGTCGGTTTTGTCCCCAAAACGGCCAGTTTCTAGAATTTCGTATACTATGTTCCCATCTCGACCGCCTGTGTGTCGGTTCTTATTAAATTTGCACTCGCACCAGTTAAATCTCAGAAATTTCGACACGGCTCGCAACGTCTGGGAATAACTAATTAATTTTTATACAGAAATGTTATTTTTACCTCTCAAGTTTGCCTCTTATTTTCAACCAATCGCAACCCAGTGACGTTGCTCAACTCACGCCTTTTACTATATGTGTCTCTGTCTTGCGCATATTATCTGTCTCTATCTACCCTGTTCCGAGTGGTACAAATCTATATTCTTTAGTATCGGTTATTTTCAATCCACGTGGACTTGTGAAATAACCCACCTTATTAGCATTTCCCGTAAATATTAAGCAACGGTTTCTCCAACATTCTCTGTAACCATTTGTTATCTGCAAATTTTACGCAGAACATAAAAACATTTAAAAATACGCAGGTGTTCAAACATAATACTTCTACGATCTGAATCTTATTGGGTTTTTACTAGCTTTTATACATATTATATGTTGCTAATGGTTCAATTAACTTCAATTAAAAATAATACTCTTTAATTTTTAGTGACTCCTAATCAAATATTAATTATTATCTGTACATTTTGTTTAATACCGGTTACTTAAAATTGAGTTAATTAATATAAATTTTGCACGTAATTTCCATTTGTTTCTTTACTCGGAATAATTAAATTACACGTAGAGCATTTTAATACTGCTTGCTTTTTTTTTTATAGCAAGCGTCTTGTAAATAATTTAACTCCCTTATTTTTAATGAAACGAATGAATTTTTATGCTTCACGGTTTTAATAACGCGTACCTTTTCCCAAAGCTTCTACACGGTGATTAAAATTATTTGATGTGATTATTTAATTTTCTACCCTGGTCTAAATATGAGTATTTTCCCCCTATTTGAATACAAATAATCCCACTTATTTGAATTCAAATATAAAGCATTTAGACTGCCAAAAAAAATTTACAAAAAAATTGCCTATCTCTCTCTACCCTTATCTATCTATCTTACCTAACTTATATCCAATCCAAAAAAAATATTTACACCTATCCTATATTCCTATCCTATTCCTAACTCTCACTTAATTTTATAAACTGAAATTATCCCTAACTTCATCCTACTTATCCATCTAATCCTATATACATCCTATATACCTATCCTATTCCTAACTTTTAACTAATCTTCACTATACTTCACTTCCCCCTAACTAATTCTATATACCTATCCTATTCCTAACTCGCCACTAATCTTATAAGAAATATCTACACTTAACCTATCTTATTTTCTTCCTACATTTAATTTTCCTTCTCATCCTATATACCTATTTCTAACTATCTCCCGTATTTATCCTATACCTAGCTCTATTTTCTATAACTATACTAAAATTCACCTATCTCTATCCTCTGTTCAGCAAGTTATTTAAATCTAACTCTCTTCTTGACCCTCCACGTCTTTCTTCTTACCATCCTAATACTCTTCATCCCTATTTCTCCCCCTTCGATATCTATACTTATCATCCCTATTATGTCACATACAATAAACTCATCCCTATTATCCTGACTCTTTAATATTGCTTCTTCTTCAGTCTCTACACATGTCTGTTTCTCATTTACTATTTTTTTCCTTTCTGCCGACAAACCAAACGATACTACTTTAATTTATCGATTTTTCCCTCTATGGAAAATCCTGTGTACCTTCTAGAATTCTTGTGTAATGGAATCCGCCAGAATGAATTCCTTAAATCTACTTTATTAAAAATAAACTTGCCACTTAATCTCGTCAAAAGTGTGTCCATGGATGGTGGACAATGGAATTGCGGTTTGGTCCGTTGATTAATTTTTCGTGCATCTTTAATTAATTCTGCCTTCACCTGCTCCCGATATGCTGCTGTTGCTTCTACCCGTACTAATTCTGCATGTTTTTGTACTAAAGCTTGAACCTCTACTATCCTATCCTCTGGACATCTTATCGTGTTGATCTGTTTACTTTCATCATCTTCTACCTCTACTACATTAATACTAAACCCCGTGTCATCCTCTGTGACTTCATAACTGCCCCCCCATGGCACTACCCTATCCTTAATCCTTATTACCTTCCGTTCCATATCTATCAAAACCCCTAACTGCATCATACAGTCAACACCTAAAATGCTCTGAAACTTCAGTCCAGGTACAATTACAAACTCCTGTTCACAGCTTAAACCTCCTATATCTATCCTAAGCACCACAACACTATTTACTACAGCAAACTTCTTTTTATTTGGAGCTACTAAATGGCTACGCTTTATAGGCATAATTCTATCACAAACTTTATCCCTAATTTTGCTGATGAATTCCTCCGATATTAAACTCGCCTCTGCCCCTGTATCAAGTAATACTTCTACATTATTCTCAAAAATTCCTATATTAATAATTGGCAAACATAATTTTTCCTCAGTTTCTGGCTCTACTTCCTCCTCAATTTTGAAAAATTCACGTGGATGTTCATATCCATTTACACTGAAATCTAGTGGTCTGTCGCGTTCTAAAAATCCTGTCCAGGTCTGTTTTCCCTACTTGGTCCTGGTCTAGCCGTCACCTCAGCGTATGTCCTAGGCGTTTCCACTCGTTCCGTGTCTGTATTAGCAGTCCCCCTCATGTCCGGTGAACTATTCCTTCTGGTAGGTTCCGGTCTCGGTGCAGGTCCCCTTCCTAAACTATTACTTCTAAAGTATGGTCGTCGCTGTTCCCAATTCTGTCGCTGGTATCCGTAACTATTCCCCTTCTAGCATAGTTGTCCCGTCTATTGTCAAACCTAACTGTTGATCTGTCTTTCCCTATTATCCCGAGGTCGTCCACTACTTACGTCGTCATACCTCTGCAGGTATTCTAAAAACATTTCTCTGTCCACTATGTTCTGTAGTGCTACGTGTTGTCTTACTTCTACCTCGAAGTGTCGTGATAAATACTTGATAATTTGTCGGTCCGTCAGTGGTGGGTTCAGTTGCTTTGCTATGCTATACTTGCGTATAGCATATTGCTCCTACTTCCTGAAAATTCTCCCTTAAATTTCCTGTGATTAAGTCGTCTCGTACCTGATCTTGTCTGTGGTCACTCCAGTAGTGCTTTAAAAATCTGTCTTCAAAGTCCGTGTAGGTGTCTATGTCCTGTCCTACTAAATTGTACCATGCTTTCGCGTTGTCTTTCAATAAAGCCTTTATCGTATTCAGTTTAGTCTGTTCGTCAAATAAATTTCCCACTAGATTTCTTACACTATTAATAAAAATTTGTGGATTTACCCTGTTATCGCCATAAAACTTCATGTGTTGGTCCAATGATACTCCACCTGTAGAAAATCTGGGACCATCCCCCGTTAAATTTGACATGTTGTATTTGATACTACTAACTTCGCGTTCTACCCTGCCTAACTGATCCCTACATGAGTCCTTCACTTCAGTCATTTTTATATTAATCTCTTCTTCACAAAAAATGCGTACTTCGGACTTTAAATGTCCCATTTCCTGTCGAAGACCTGTAATTTCACGCTCATTTTTTTCAACCCTATTTTCTACTTCCCCCAGTTTCACGGTAAGACTATCTTTAAATTCTGTAAATTCTTTAGTATTTTGTTCAATTTTCCCGCTTATCTGCTCTAATTTTTTGTTGGACTCCTCCCTCGCTCTATTCGATTCTTCCCTAGCTCTATTAGCTTCATCGCTTAGCGGTTCTAATTTTCTGTTGGATTCTTCGTTCAGCCTCTCTAGCATTCTCATTATCATCTCGTTTCCTTGATCCCCTGATTCCGTCCTCGACTGATCTCTACTGCCTCCAGCTTCTTCCATTTTAGAATTTTTCTCACACAATGCACTATCGTCACTTCCAATTTCCACTCCTTGACTCCTTAACCACTCTTTTCTCTGCATACGTTCTAATCACTCTCACACACTCTAAAATATTCCTAAATTTATACACACACAGAAACTCTCTCTCTCAGATCGCCAGTTTCCTGGAATAAAATCACAAAAATTTTATTTGGAACTCGAGCCTCACTTTTGGGTCGCCAAAGAATGCTGTGTTTCCCTGTATTAGAATCGAGTCTCACGAATTGGGCGTCAAGAATGCTGTGAATCCTACAAAAAGCTATTAACTTAACTGGTCCGTTGACTTTCTTCTGTTAATCGCCTCTTTACTCTTTTCCGCCTCGGCTGCTCACCTAGTTAAACCTTCATCCTCATTCATAAGAAAAACAAACACATTCCTACCACAAACATCAACGTTAACTCTATTTACATCAATATTCACAATACATTAAAATTTCAAAATTAAAATTCAGCATAAATTTCAGTATCAGAAAATTTCAAGATTAAATTTGTTATCATTTTAATGTGCATCCAGAATTAAAGTCCTTGTAGGATGCCTACTAATTAATATAACAATATATGCAGACCTGAATCTGAGTATAAAGGGAGCATCTCCCACCCCTTTACGTTAATTAACCAGGTTCGTCTAATTGAGCTCAAAGACATACCCAAATTTTCATCATAATCCAGAACATAAATACTAAATACCCCTTTCTACTTAAACAAGAAAATTTCACCTTAAAATTAAAAATTTGTTGTTAGTACAATTTCACTACTGTCCATTTTAAGTAAATCAATTATAAAGTTATTCAACACACACCAAAACATCAAAAATCGAACAACAAAGCATAAGTTACCTGAAGGTTAATGCACTCGTGGCCCCAATGTATATCGTCCTCTGTTAATCACACCAATCCAACTGGGTTATGTTTAGGTCCTCGTATTGCTGGTCGCCTTTAAAATTTTCTACACCACCATTCATCTAAAGTTGTTTCAGTGCTTTTCCGGAACTCATTTGTGTATATCTGAAGCTTGTTTTGTGGATCCAGACACGTTTACGAATCATTTAATTATTAACACCCCCGAAAAATAGCAAAGAAATTCATACTTCTTTCACAAATATACGCCAAAACTGCCTACTTTTGTGTATTCATTTGTCGTTGCAGATTTGACTAATTGGTACAGTGATACTAGACTTTATTACCTTGTATCTTCTTTTCTAAGTGCACTAAATTACATTCATTGTAGCACGTAAAGAACAAACTGTTTTAAATCACCAAAATATACGAGCAACTGTTTAAATTATTCTATCAAAATCGGAAAACTAAAAAGCACTGTTTAACGCATTGAATCAAATCGAAAAACTAAGAGAGCGAAGCTCATATAAACTTGGGTATATATAGTGGTTAGCCTGTCGGTCGGTTTTGTCCCCAAAACGGCCAGTTTCTAGAATTTCGTATACTATGTTCCCATCTCGACCGCCTGTGTGTCGGTTCTTATTAAATTTGCACTCGCACCAGTTAAATCTCAGAAATTTCGACACGGCTCGCAACGTCTGGGAATAACTAATTAATTTTTATACAGAAATGTTATTTTTACCTCTCAAGTTTGCCTCTTATTTTCAACCAATCGCAACCCAGTGACGTTGCTCAACTCACGCCTTTTACTATATGTGTCTCTGTCTTGCGCATATTATCTGTCTCTATCTACCCTGTTCCGAGTGCTACAAATCTATATTCTTTAGTATCGGTTATTTTCAATCCACGTGGACTTGTGAAATAACCCACCTTATTAGCATTTCCCGTAAATATTAAGCAACGGTTTCTCCAACATTCTCTGTAACCATTTGTTATCTGCAAATTTTACGCAGAACATAAAAACATTTACAAATACGCAGGTGTTCAAACATAATACTTCTACGATCTGAATCTTATTGGGTTTTTACTAGCTTTTATACATATTATATGTTGCTAATGGTTCAATTAACTTCAATTAAAAATAATACTCTTTAATTTTAGTGACTCCTAATCAAATATTAATTATTATCTGTACATTTTGTTTAATACCGGTTACTTAAAATTGAGTTAATTAATATAAATTTTGCACGTAATTTCCATTTGTTTCTTTACTCGGAATAATTAAATTACACGTAGAGCATTTTAATACTGCTTGCTTTTTTTTTTATAGCAAGCGTCTTGTAAATAATTTAACTCCCTTATTTTTAATGAAACGAATGAATTTTTATGCTTCACGGTTTTAATAACGCGTACCTTTTCCCAAAGCTTCTACACGGTGATTAAAATTATTTGATGTGATTATTTAATTTTCTACCCTGGTCTAAATATGAGTAATATATATATATATATATATATATATATATATATATAATGTACATTTGATAATAATAATTATTATTATTTTTTGCATTCAAAGTCAAACTCGGCAAATGGAACTCGAATATTGCAAATATTTTGGAGGACATCGAATCCGACCAAGAAAACTTGGTTATAAATTGCAAAGATGGTGAGAGTTTTAAAACTTTGGGTATCTTTTGGTCTCCCATCTCCGACATGTACAGTATAGTACTCAACTAAACTGCAGTAAAACTCAAATTACAAAACGTATGATTCTTAGTCATATTGCGAAAATCTTCGACCCTGTAGGATTACTTGGTCCAATAATCACGATTTCCAAACTGATCATGCAAGATCTTTGGAAAATTAAATCGGGTTGGGATGAAGTTGTGCCACCTGATCTCCTTAATCGATGGATAGCGTTTTCATCGTGTAAAACTGATATTTCTAAAATTTTTATACCACGAAAACTTATTTTTAACAATGATTCCTGCATTGAGCTTCATTGTTTTGCTGATGCCAGCGAACGTGCTTATGGTGCGTGCATTTATGTCAGAGAAATAACCTCTGATAATTTAATAAATTGTGTTATTCTATGTGCAAAGTCACGTGTAGCTCCTCTAAAAACTTTAAGCTTACCTCGTCTTGAACTTTGTGCCTGTCTGTTGCTTGCACAGTTAGTAGAAAAAATTCGAACGGTTTCCAACACAAAGATCTCGTCTGTTAGTTATTATACTGATTCTACAATCGCGTTATCTTGGATAAATAGAACTACAGAAATAAAAAAACATTTCTGACACAAATTCTTGGTATCATGTTGATGCTCATTCTAATCCCGCTGACATAATTTCAAGGGGTTGTGTACCCTTAGAGTTGTGTAACAACAAATTTTGGTTCAATGGGCCCAAGTTTTTATTCTATGTAAATTTCAAACCTAAAATATTTAACACGAAAAACCAAATAAATTTACCGGAAATCAAGGTGCTCGTTACAACTGTTAATTTTTCCAATGAAGAATTAATTGCTTTTACAAGTAATATTTTTACGAAATATTCTAGCTTTACTAAACTAATTAGAATAATCGTCACTTGCAAAGGGTTTATTTTTAATTGCAAAAATAAATCTAACAAAATCATTGCAGAATTATCTGTGAATGAGCTGAATGAAGCCGAAATGATTTTAATTAGACTCGACCAAAAAATTAATTTTGGTAACGAAACTAAATCTTTAAAAACTTCTCAACTTATAATTAATAATTTAAAAATTCTATCTTTGAATCCTTTCTTAGATAAAAATCAAATTTTACGCGCAGGAGGACGCTTACGTCACTCTAACTTAAAATACGATAATAAACATCCCATTTTAATAGCAAAAAATGAATCTGATATACGATTATTAGAGCATTGTTATATCTACGACCTTTTATGCTAAATCTTAAATGCAAAATTAATCCTCTCGTAAAATTGAATATCATTAACAACTCTACAGACATTTTCAAAAGTTTATAAACGTGGTTATAAAGCTTCAACCATAATTAGCACCCAAAAAATTCTAACACTCACTAGGAATTGACTCCTGTATCAGCGAGGGTTTTAAATACCTGGTTTTCGCAAATGTAAAGAAACTGCAGCTTCAAAAAAAATTGCAATCCACATATCTGGGGCTTCATCTAGGTAACAAAATCTCACCGATGGGAATTCCGAAATAAACGATTGACATTATTACGTTATGTTTTTCTCCAAAAAAACTATAAGCGACCTCAAATTCTTTCCATTGCGAAGATATCTTCCTAATCCACCAATGCGCTAAGAAAATTAAAGATCCTTTTAGCATAAGAATTACCTAAAAATTATAAGCTCACCGTTAATGGATTCCGCGGACAGGTAACCACGTTGTCACTTCACACAATATTCAGCTCCCTTTGACGTAGTCGGGAAAACTTGTACATCCCGGCCCCCCTTTTTAATTTTTCTTTTCACCTTTACTTCCTATGCCTTTTAAGCAAAACACAATTAACCACAATTACTATAATATTCTCAAAATGTACAAAGCGTTTATAATGTCTTTGAATAGAACCTTTTTTAAATAATTGAGTTAATTTCTCTCAAAAATTATAATTTCCTTTAAATGAACAAAAAGCCAGCAAAAATCACCTTTATACTTATTACGTGAAGCCCTATGAACGTCCATCAGTCTTCCTTAATTCTTTACGTAAATTTATAACGTGTACTAAAACGATTTTTGATGACCCTCACATAAAGTTTTCATGAATGCAATATTTAAAAACATTCACAGATAAAATGCAACAAAATATTTAGAATGGCTAACCTGTTGTCCTTTTTTGACGTGTCCCCCCCCCCAATTCAGACCCGTTTCTGCTCCAACTATTCGTCGTTTCAGCTTATTTATTTAAATGCACCAGGTTGGATACAGGTATACTTATTTAAACTCTCCGGGTTGTATTCAGAAATTTTTTAGATATTGTTTGCATATTCTTATATAATTTTTTCAGGTAGGTCAAGAGATTGTTTCTATATTCTTGTTTCACTTCTCCTGGTTGATCCAGAGATTGTTTGAACATCCAAGTCTGATCCAGGAATTATTTAGAGTCCTTTTGTTAATATAAATCTTAAAATCTATTAAAAGCAACCTTTTATTACTTACGTTTTAGAGGATTTAAACGACGAATCTTTTAATAATTATACACTATTATCACATTAAAATTTATTAATTATAAAATCACTTGTAATTCTTTTACGTAAATATCCTGTTTCAGGTTATGTAAACCATGTCTTTTTTAATTTAAACAGATTTGTTTTCGAAATCCTATTGTATTTAAAGAGAACGCCAATCTGTTTACAATTGGTCGGTCAAGCGCATAGTTCAATAATTACCGCCTTCTACCTTAATCTTCACATGCAGGCTTAGGTATTTCTACGAATGTTTGCATGTACAACCAAGTCGAGACGCTCGTCTTTGCACGTAGGATTTCAAGTTATTTGTATAGATTTGTTGAATTTTCAAATCTTCCATGGTCTTTCAAATCACGTAGGTCTTGTTTGTGTAGTAAATTTGATGAACTTTGCTTTATCACCAAGCTGTAATTATTTCTTATCTATCAAGGTGTTGGATTTTATACCTTCATGGTCACGTAGCTTTATATTTATTGATGTATGAACTTATATGCATTTTTCTGTTTTACGCATTTACAAACCTGCTTGTTTAAATGGGATTCTTTGTCTAATAATGATGCACTACTCACGCGTATTGTGTTGCAGCGTCTGTCCATTTTGTTTATTTAATTGAATCTTTTGGAATACTCTTTCTTTCTTTGAGTCTAATTATAATTATAGTTTATATACAAGGTGTTGGCATTTGCTTTCTTGACTAATCGTCGAATTTCGCGTTTTCTTTGTAAAATGTCTAGTTTTCTGGATTCTCATGATGTTTACATAAAGCGCACTATCCTAGTGATTATATACACCCCTAAATGACCCTATTATCATAGCAATATATATATATATTGCTGTGATAATATTGTAGTTTAGGGGTAGGTTAAGTCATGGGGTCGTAGAATAAAGAAATACAACTTCCACATTAAGAAAGGCACACAACTTCAGCAATTATAAGAGTAAATCGGTCCCCCTACATATTGTTAATTGAGAGCACACTGTATATAAAATACACGGGATTAAATGCATGAGAACATAAAGAGGTCTAAGAGTAGTTTACAAGTAAAAATAAGATTTTAAAACGCAACAAATTGCATCAAAATTAAATCACCGGGAAACGTAGATAAATTGGCATTGCAAAGATGTAACAATTGCGTTAAAATATCATCGTACACGCATTCTAAATAATTCATTATTAGAAAATCGTACGTGACTGGAAGAAATCACATTTGTTCAAAAATCCAATATTCTGTAGAAATAAACAAGTACCAGGCGATTCAATTTAGATGATAAAACGTAACAAACATTCGAATACGTGACTTAATAAAAGGCAGAAGTTGGAATTTCTCAAAAATACCACGATATGCGGGAGGCTTACGTGACAGTCAAGGCATGCATTGCAAGATTTGAACTAAATAATTGGTAAAAATCCCGAAGGATGCAAGATAATGGTAGAAGTATCGTCCCAGAACGTAAACACGCCAATGAAATCAATGACGAAGCGACAAGTTAGTCTATATTCAAACTGAGCTAACTATGTTCAAAAGTGTTAAGAATTTACGTAACCAGTGAATTAAAAATCAAAATAAATAAGAATTAAAAAATGCGAGAATTTATGCAACTAAAACAAGCCGATTTATAAATAGACGGCTTTTAATTTCATTCTGGATAAATAGACGACTTTTAATTTCAATCTGGATTTTAATATCGACTTTTAATTTCAATCTGGACTTTAATTTTGGCTATTAATATCGACTTTTCTATTTCGACTTTTAATTGGAGACATATTTTGATTGAGATGACTCTAATTTGGGATATTTAAGGCGATTTTAATTTGGGACTTCGAACTTTGAACATACTCAAACTTTGGAGATAGTTTAAAAAATGAAAGTATTCTAATTTGGACATTTTTTGACTTGGTACGTTTTTAATTGGAAACAATTTATGGGGATGCAGATCACAGACTAGGAAGGAACTACAGAACCCATTCCAGGTTAGCAATCTTAATACACCTTATTATTGAAAACTGTTTTAATTTAATATTTATCACATTGTGTATTTGTAAGAGTCAACAAAAAGGGTCACTTAACAATTTATGACAAGGCAATGGGTATCTTGGAACGTTCGAAGGTCCCTGAATAAGTAAAAGATATTTTTGCTGACTTTCAGAAAACCATAAATCTGGTATATGTAGATTTTCTGTAAAAAGGGAAAATTTTGAGAGATAAATATTATCAATCATTACATTGTGTACTATAGAATTGCTTTATTTGATTCAATAAGATCCATTCGGGGTAAAAACCTAATTTAACATTTCATAACATAAGGGCTCAAAATAATATCAGGGCAGATTTCACAGCAATTTTATGACATGCTCAATCGTGGGGCTCAATAATAATATTAGGGAAAGATTTCACAGCAATATATATATATATATATATATATATATATATATATACATATATAAAGTAAGATGTAATGTTATGAAAGTAATAAGAGCTATTGACAAATACAAATCGGGCTAGTAGTTATATAGCCATTAACAAAACATTAGCTTTATTACTTCACAGGGGAGGGAACATCCACTGACCGACGGTTTCGGCTTGTTAAGCCTCATCAGAGTGAAATAGTTTCCAAGAACTCTATGAAGTAATCGAAGCTATTATAAAGATATAATTTCGAAACAATCTCTGTACTATGGCAAAAGTAAATAAAACCGCCATCAGGTGATAAAACACCAGCACTACTAAGTGTGGAAGTACAGAATTGAATCGAAACTACATAATAAATTCTATAGATGGCTATAAAAGTACGTCTGGCCTTTGAGATTTGCGAAATGTTACAGCAAAATTTATTTGCAAACGTAAAAACCTTCTCGTGGTGACACCCGGGTTCATGCCCCAAAGGCAATTCAAATAAAAAAAGACAAGTTATTTGCAGTCCGCAATAAGAAATAGTATATAAAGTAAGATGTATCTGTAAACAAACTCTTATGAAAATAATAAGAGCTATAGACAAATACAAATAGGGTTCTTGGAAACTATTTCACTCTGATGAGGCTTAATAAGCCGAAACCGTCGGTCAGTGGATGTTTCCTCCCCTGTGAAGTAATAAAGCTAATGTTTTGTTAATGACTATATAACTACTAGCCCGATTTGTATTTGTCAATAACTCTTATTATTTTTATAAGAGTTTGTTTACAGATACATCTTACTTTATATACTATTTCTTATTGCCGACTGCAAATAACTTGTCTTTTTTATATACATATATATATATATATATATATATATATATATATTGCCGTGGAACTCTGTTCTAATTTAGTACTCTCTCAAAAACCATTCGAGCCCCAACGTTGGACCGTCATAAGATTGCCGTGGAACTCGGGTAAAATCTTCACCAAAAAAATTATTTTCGAAAATTTTATAAAATTTTCAAAACTCGAAAATTCAAATTAAATAATACACAAAAAAATATTGCTTACCCGTTTCCTCTCTTCCTCGGTGGAATGGCCTTCTTCAACTGCTTCCGTCTAGCTCATTTGGACTTCCTTTTGGATATCTATAGTCACTCTCATATTCTATCATTCACGCACACTCCCAATAAAACCACCAAATACAACAAACATACAATCCTTTATTTATTACTATTTACAAAAGAAATTCAATATTGTCCATATTTCATTGTTCACGTTACACTTCAGTAAATTTTATTTTGTAATGTCCTGTATTTTATTTTTAAAACATCAAACACATAAAATGTACTTGGAGTAAATGGGCCTTGAATAATACCTTCTCTAAAATTCCTTTATAATTTATTTATTTATTTAATCTAAGTAAACTCTGGGGTAGGGTGAGCTCATGATAACCCAGCAAATTCTGCATAATGTATGCCTAACTACTTTGCACTAAAAAAACAAAGCCATGTACTCTTCACAAAAATTTCACTTTCTGATGGAACGTTTAAAAGCTTTAAAGACACCTTCAAATTTTTAGTTGAATACCATAATAAAGTTATTTACACGTATTAGGTGCAATACGTAAATAATCCACACTACCTTGAAAAACACTCTCATACGTCACCCAATATTTACAGTTTATAGGAATCACAATTTCAAATCGTTACCTGGAAATTTCTAGACGATCTCCGCTCTGTAGATGATGGTAGTTATTTCTGCTATCTGGTCTGCAGGCCGTTTCTAGCTGTTACTAGACGAACTCCTTCTAAGTTGAACTGCAAACGCCGCCTCCACGGTGCAACCAAATTCCAAATTCCATTTCAATTATACGTCTTTCACAAATATTTACAGTAATCTACGTTATTTAATGTCCCGACACAAGTTGGTTAAAAATTATAGGTGATACCTCAATTAAAATAATAATCTCGGGACACTAACCGCGTACTAATCAAAAGGCTACCACCATGAAATATAATTTAAATAATTTAATAATATTTACAACTCGTGTTGTCGTTTTGGGACGATCGAAATAATAAGGGCACGAAGTTAAAAGAGAAGAGAGCGAGTGCTAGCTCTTTAGAGTATTTATATCCTTTCAATGTAACCTCTCCTGGCCACATTTTTCCGAAATCCCTTGCTCACAACAACAAATTCCCACAATTTTGCACTCACCCCGATTTTCAAGTCCGCGAATTTCAGTACGTCGTTATAATATTTTAAGAAAATTACGCTACTCTATCCTCGTGTTTATATCAAGTCAAACTAACATATCGTCCAATCGTAGACCCCTGACGTTTCTCAAATCCCTCCTATCCTACCGTTGTCTCATGCTTATGCGTTTTCTACGTCTCTTTCTAACCTGGTTTGAGTGGTAGAAAATCAATATTCTTGTTTGTGCGCTGTCTACCACACGTGGACTTACTACATGATTTAACGAACCCCTCATTAGCATTTCATGCTAAAACATCCGACCCTTTGGACAATCCTTAGAATAATTTGTTTGTTATCTACAAATTAAATAGAACTTGACATTTAGAAAATACGCAGGTGTTCAATCGTAACGTTTTAAATAACACTTCTACGAGTTGAATTTTCCACGTATTTCAACCCTACTGATATATTTGTCTGTTAGCAACGCGTCTCACCTTGGTATTATTGGGTTTTTAAACGCTTTTATGCATATTATACATCAATAATGGTTCAATTAAATTCACTCTAATTAATAAATTAATGGCATTGGCTTCTACCATTTAATTTCTTTGCAAACCTACTAAATATTTATCATTATTTGTAAAATTGCGTTAATACCTGATACTTAAAGATGAACTAACTAATATAACTTTTGCACGTAAATTCTGGTTGTTCCTTTATACAGGGTGTTTTGAAATTGCTTCGTTTATATTTATTTTTGATCTTTTAAAACCACTATATAAATATATATATATATAGCTATGATAATAGGGTTATTTAGGGGTATATAGAGTCATAAGGGTCGTACACTACATGTAAATAGTACTAGAAGCTAGAAAACTAAACAATTTTATAATGAAAAGTACGTAATTCGCAAATTATGCAAAAGCAAACATTTAACACACTGTATAAGGACACAGTTAACTTTAATTAATGCAGTGAAGCTCATCCTGCAATAATACAACCACATTCAGTAAGATAAATAACTCTGTGTGCACTCAAACTTATTTTAAACCAGAAAAGCATTCATAAATTCTAAATAAATACGCATTAAAAACATCGAAAGCTAGAAAATCATGATACGAATTCTGTTAAAATTAAACAAGCAATAGGGCAAAGAAGTAACAAAGCTTTCTCGTAATAAACGCACCTGTCAAAGCAAATGCGTTTCGGAAACGCAGGATGTAAATAAACGCATTTTAATTTATGCCATTATAGAAATTTCGCATACGTGATTTTTAACATGAAGTAAATTTAAAAGCCAAAACATTATTTTGACAAAAATAAAGCCATAAGTTTGTTTACATGAGAAGTCGAGTTAAAATTTCCTACAACAACACAAAACAGACGGGTGAAAGTACACCACTATATAGAACTTGAATACTACGTGACCGACATTGCATTTACATTTCCAATGCTCCATCCGAAGGTACTACATTGGCCAGGAGGCAAGTTTTTTGTTGCCTGGAAATTTAGAATTTTGCCGAACCCTTGCCGTTCCAGGCAAGGTAGGGATCTTTAACGTGCGTGACAACACTCGCACACGGGACCTCCATTTAACTTCTCATCCGAATGAGAGGGTAATTTTTGTGAAAAATGCTCACCTGCCATTTTTCAAGCAGTCGGCCGTGTCGGGATTCGAACCCAGGACCTTGGGATCCGTAGTCTTACGTGACCGACAGCGTTGTTTCGGCGGGCTATTATCCAATTCATACCTGAGAAAACCCAGAGTATTGACAATAGTCTATAGCATGCCTTAAACTTTGACCGAAGGACGCCGCTAACCAATGGTGTCAGATGGAGGCGTTGCTTTATATATCATTCAAATTTGATAAATATGCAAACTCTTCTAAAACTCCTCTAGAAATATCCTAGTATCACAATCATTATGCCTGACTCTTCTTAATTACACCAATCTTTGCTGGATAAGGGCTATTTCCCTCCTAGTCACTTTTTACAATTTCTATTAATAAATAATACCAAATTTAAATGTAACTTATCTTTATTTTCAGAGCTTGTTTTTACAAAAAATCTCATTCAGAACTCCCCAAAAGTTACCTTTTTAAAAATTATTATCATGTTTTCATGACAACCTCCAGAGCAATCATTTTTTTAATCTACACACTATGTCTTTTAAAATTGTCATAGCCTACTAGTTCCTTAATATACTATATACAATGCATGTCATTTATTTCAAATGCATGATAACCAATAACAATCTTTTAACTAAACTTTCAACTTTAATATTGAACTCTAAATATTAAACTGAGGTTCAACCCTAATATTACAACTAAACTACTAAAATACTGTAAATTTTGATGGTTATATAATACAAATGAAAGGTGGTCTTAATCCTAGGCATTTAAATCAGAATAATAAATTTGGCTTTTATTTTGGATTCCATGTTATCAAAACGTTCCAACAAATGAATCATGCTTCCATACGTTGATGCCGTCCACCACCAGTGAAGAAGTTAGCACATGACATCTCCTGGTTACCATTAATCATGGAGGCTCAACACCGAGAATCTCAAGTATCCTTTTATAATTATGACCTGTTTTTAAACCCTTGCTTTTTAATTTATGATTTTAAAAGTATGAATAAGATATGTGAACGCAGCCCCCCCCCCCTTAAGTATATAAACGCATCCCAACCCTTACTGTTTCAAAAGCCCCACCGAATTTTTAAGGAAAATAAAAACGTTTGTAGTGAAGTGTCAAGATTTAATATTACATAGTACAAGTTTCTATTTTCTTTCAAAATTCTCAATTAAAAGCCATCCCCCATTTGTCAAAATGTAATAAGAATACGCTGAGTTATTGACCAAAAGTACGCAGCTCTACCCATCAATCGCTCTATAAGTGTATAATAATTGTATATGAAATCGCCCTCTTATTCTCCCGTTTAGATCCGACAACTCGTAGACATTTCCTTCAGCGAATACCCTGGTGATTTTGAAAGGCCCATCATAAGGCAGTAACAATTTGGCACAAATCTTATGCTCCCTATTGGATACCCGTAACCTTTTTACAACCACCAAATCCCCTAAATTGAAAATAGTGAGTTTCCTTATTCTTGCATTTTTTTGCATGATGTACTTCCGTTGACTTTTCTCGATCTTTTCCCTAGCTTGTCCTAACAATTGCGTAATATCTGCCCCCTCAGCTTGCTTTTTCCATGGTCTACCAGGTTTTATTTTCTGCATTAAAGTGATTGGACATATTTCAGTTACGCTATTTGGCACTAAATTAATGAAATTTTCAACTTGGTACAGATAACTGCCCCACTCCTCGTGGTGTTCGTGTGTGACAATCCTGAGGTATTTGATAACTTCTTTTATGAACCTTTCATACGGGTTCGCCTGAGGGTGTCTTATGCTGCAGAAATTTACGTCGATTCCTCTCTGTCTTAAGTTTGTGACAAACCGTTCGTTGTGAAAGTACGTAGCGTTGTCCGCCAGGATTGTTTTTACTTCTCCAACTTCCCTACAGAAATTAATGATTGACCTAACAGCCTGATTTGTGTTACACCTACGTGCCGGATACAACCTTACAAATTTCGAAAAGACATCCACCATTACTAACACGTGTTTATACCCATACCACGTTGATATTAAGTTGCTGAGATAGTCAACGGCCACCAAATCTAACGGCCCGTCGGTTGTTACATTCCTCGCCGTGTTTTGCACCGGATGATTCTTCTCCTTCGCTAACACGCACATTCGGCATTCTATGACTACCCTTTTCGCAATCGTGATGTCATTTTTAGCGTAGAAAGTCTCTCTAAATATTAAAAACATTTTTCGCGTTCCTATATGCCCAAAAACAGTGTGGATCTCCCGAAATATTTCTTCTGCTGCATCGACCGTTATCACCAAAAGCTCGTCGTTTCTTAATTTTTTTACCAACAAATCGTTCTTTATGCTAAAACCCTTATGTTCTTCCAGACCTTCTCTAGTTAAGTGATCCCGAATTTTTTTTATTTCATCGTGTTCTTGCATTAATGTAAATCTCCTGTTTGTCCATTCTCCCTCTTCATCAAACATCTGCACTGCTACCATGAAACCTTTTCTTGTTTCGTCTCCATCCCTACGACTGAAGAAATCGGCTGTGACGTTTTCCTTGCCTGGTCTGTGTCTTATGTCGAATTGATATTCTTGGAGAAACAGCGCCCATCGATATAACCTGTTGTTAACGTAGTCCTTTTTCTTTAAAAATGTAATCACGATGTTATCGGTCTCTATTGTAAACGGGTTACCCAACAAGTAAAATTTTAACTTCTTAACCGAATATACGACCGCCAACATCTCCTTCTCTGCGGTGGTATATCGCGTTTCGCATTCCTTTAACACCCTTGATATAAAGAAAACGGGCACTTCTACCCCTGTCTGAATCTGTACAAGTTCTGCCCCAATTGCATAATCGGACGCGTCAGTCCTCAGTATGAACCTGTCTCGGAAATTTGGGTATTTTAATGTCAGTTCCTTATGAAACGTCTCCTTCAAATTTTGAAACGCCCGTTCCCGGTCTTCAGTCCACCTCCAGCGTTCTCCCTTCTTTAATAATTCCAACAGAGGCACACACAGTTCCGAATATCGAGGAAAGAAACGCTTGTAATAGTTCAAGACTACTAGAAATCCCCTTAACCCCTTTAAATTTTTCGGACGACTCAAATTCTTCAGTTCGTCCAATCTTTTAGTGCATATGCTGACTCCCTCATTACTAATAATATAGCCCAAATATGTTACTTTGGTTTTGAAGAATTCACACTTCTTAATGTTGAGTTTCATTCCCCCTTCGTCTAATCTTTCGAGGACCCTTTTCAAATGTTCGAAATGTTCATTCTCGTCACGTGAAAATACTAAAACATCATCGAGGTAGTGCGTGCAAAACTCTTCCAGGTCGTTCAACATATTCTGCATCGCTCTAACTAACGCAGCAGACGCAGAGGAAATTCCAAAAGGGACAACTTTGTACTGATATACTTCTCCCTCAATACTAAAGCCCGTATATTTGCGACTAGCCTCGTGTAATGGTATGAGCCAAAACGAATTCTTCAAATCTAATTTACTAAAGATAATCCTATTACTAATTTTATAAAGCAAGTTGTAGATCCCCTGGGGTTGCTCGTATTGGGGTCTTGTTATTGAATTTAGTTTCCGCGCATCTAAACATATTTTTATTTCTGTATTATCTGCCTTCGGCACCACCACAACAGGGTTTATAAAAGCAGTCTTCGCCGATTCAATGAGACCATTCTTAAGCATTCGTTTAATTTCTTTCTTAACTCGACTTCTTAGATAATACGGGATAGGATAAACCTTTGTGTAGAATCCCTGTTCGTTTGTAACTTCTAATTCGTGTGGGTATTGTGTCGCGAATCTAGCTTTTTCATCAAATAGTCCTACATGTTCATCAAATAATTCACCTAATTTCCTTCGCAATTGTTTATCTTGTATTCCTATTTGTTTCTCATCGAAAACTGATTCAAATAGGCTACATATTAAAAACGTTTTGAACCCCCTTTTCTCTCGTCTAAAACCCATATTACTTTTCTCGTATTTATCACCCACCTGTCTCTCCTTTAAACCTGTCTCTAATCCGTCACTAACCGTAATATCCATACCTATATCCGTATCGTCCATTTTATCCATACCTAGTTCCCTTTGTCTCGTAAATCCATTCCTAATATTTATTAATTGTTCCATGCTATTCCTATTTTCCATTCCTAATTCACTACTGGCCCTTAACTCTATTCCTAACCCCGTATCGTCCTTAATAATCGTTCCCAATCCCATATCGTCTTTACCACCATTCTCACAACTATCAGTATCTATCCATTTATTTCGAATCTCCCTTATTTCAACCCATTTCTCAATCCCATTAATCAAAATACCAAATCTCGCAATTAGATCGACTCCCAGTATGAAATCTGGATGTAGCCCCTTTTCAACTAAAAACTCTGCTTCCCCTAGCCTACAATCTCCTATTGTAACTTGAACACTCATCATTTTATCAATTGTTGACAGCTTTTTCTTAGTCGCGGACCACACGTTTATTTTAAACAATCGCCCCTTTAATAATTCTGAATGCTTAAGAACGACCGCTTCTTTAATTAGCGATATTTCGGAACCTCTATCTACTAACGCTAAATAAACACTACCCCCTAACCTTAAATATAAAAATGGCAAATTCCCTTTGCTTTTAGAACAACTATATAACAAATTATTAATGAAACTACTAGGAACTACTATTTCTAACTGTACATCTGTCACATTTAAAAATTGACGGTTTTTTTTATCCCATCAGGCGCGTCATTGTGTACCTGCACTACTTCGATTCTGTTTTCTTCCTCGCGTCGCGAATCTCCCGTAGTAATTTGTTGGACGCGTGTATCTTGAGTCCTCGTTTGCGTGCCCCCCGTTTCTTGATTTCCACGGTTGTATCTATTTTGATTGCCGTTCGCACCTCTTTGTGTCGGCTCGCGGCCTTGGTCTTGGCATCCATTTCTCCAGCGGTTTCCATCGTTTCTGGGTCTGTCGTCGTACCCTCTCCAGAATCCCTGACTCCGGTCCCGGTAGTCGTTCCTAAAATTCGATTCTGTATATCGTTGGTTTCTCCATCCCTGCCTATGGTTGCCCCTTTCGAATCTATTTATTGGTGTCGTTTGGTACCTGTCTTCAGGTCTGTAATTCGGTTGGTGGGGTGTGAATTCTCTTTCCATGTTCCCGCTCTGTCTCCTAAACTTTGATCCGTTTTCCTCTGCTCCTATAGGCATATCATAATTGCGTGCTATCTCAAGCATTCCCTTAAATGTTTTTATATTTTGAACCGCTATCGATCTGGTCACTTCGTTTTCTAAATGTCTAGCTAAAAATTGGACGATGTCTTGCTCCGGAATCTTTGGCGTAAGGTATTGAGCCTGGTTAAACTTTTCGATCAGATATTCTTCACGGGTTACATTTCCATGTCCATATTTTCTCGATATTAAATTCATTCGTATGCCCATTTGCTGCACACTTCCCCAATATTGCTCCATAAATAGAATTCGGAACTGCTCGTATGAATCATAGTTTTTTATAATCACACTGTGCCATTCCGCCGCATGTCCCGATAAAGATGCGTTTACTATTTGTATTTTAACGTCTTCCAGTTCCGTCCTTACCGCTTCATCCAATTTATCCAGGAATACCATGGGTTGTTCCCATTTCCGTCCTTCAAATTTTGGTAGAGTATCTTTACCCATTCTAAGCACATACAAATTAGAGCATGTAACGTTTCTCCCCTGTTCCAACGAATCGATTCTTTGTTGCACCGTTCTCACATTTTTTTCTATCGTTCACTGTTTTAGTGTCTACTACTTTTATCTTTTCCATGCCCTCAAATATATCCTTTCTAAAGTTCATTTCGTTGTCCTTCATTTCACCGATTACATGCATGGTTCTTTTGTAGTTTACCTCATGTTTCTCGTCGACGATAGCCACTTATTTCCGGACTCCAGCTACCTCGTTCATGACCATTTCGCCGCATAAATTTACCTTTTCTTGTAATTCCCGGTTTACTTCAGTTTTAAATTTGTTCAAATTTTGTTGCATCGCTTTAACAACTTCCTCAACCCGAGCTTCTATTTTATGTCCAAAATCGTCCTGTTTTTTTGCATAGTATCCATCTTTTCTCCCAATTGCCGTTGGATCGCCTGGTTTTCTCTCAATAGCGTTAAAATCAGGTCCATATCATTTACTTGTCTTTTCTTGGTCTACATCGCCCAATGGTCCAACCGGTTTCCTTACCACCGCCGCTTCGACGTTTACATATTCCTCTTCCGTTTGAATCGCATCTTCCTGTCCCGTTAAATTTGTATCTACACCATATGTCCTCCCCGATCTCGTGCAAAGCTTTTCAGATTCGCTCATTTTACGCCGTGATCGTCCTCTTTAAGAATTTTAGTTAAATTGAAAACGTCTAAACGGCCCCACCTAAGTGCTAACTAGACTAACTTAGAACTAAATAAAACAAACCTTTATTTATTCACAAATTTATACTAACCTAATTAATAACAGCTACTTCAACTGCAGTTCGGATCCACTTCTAGTATTTCCTTGCCTCACGTAATGGCACTGTAAACAATAGTGTAAAGTCCATCTTGCCGCACGTTGCTGTATCGCGTACAATAAAGTCAAGGCCTCACTTTTGGTCGCCACATACAATAACCCCCTTCGTCTTTTCTTAAATCGAATATAATTCTTTCTGCTGGTGCTTCAAGGGCAGCGTGCGGCTCAGCTCCTAGTTCTTATATAATATGCCTGGGCTATGAGTACTCCTAACTCGGGTATTCTAAGAATTATTGTTGCTAAATTAACTACCCTAGTCTGGGTTCCAAAACCAGAGCAGTCGCTGGTATGATCGGAAAGTTTTCCCTTTTTAAAATATAATTGATGTACGCACCCTTATGTCACGATTGACAGACTGATACGATATGTAACCTTTCACTAGGTACTGATAAATTATTGAGTACTGAATGTGTTGTCAAATATATTTTGTGTGGAATTGGATACCTTTGATTCACAGAATTAATCCTTCAATCAATAATGGCAATCAGAAGACTTATTTCTAAATAAATACCTCTTAAAATCCTGGGCTGTGGACAGCGTCTTACAAGGTATCAATGGTGTACAATTCTCTAACTCTTTCAGCAGTGACATCCAAAACCTAACACAATTGTTTGTTTTAGTTTTACTAATATTACAAACGACCCTTTGTAAGGGTTGATTTTAAATCAATTACAGAAATTAAGTTGGTTATTAATGGATACTTATTACTGGTCCTGGTCTTCACTAGTAGTAGCTGTTTCACGATGTTCTTTACTGTTGGAACAATTAGGGTGCGCTGATTGCCTTAGGCTCCTGGTACCAATGCTAACAGTTGTGCTTCGATCGATTTATAACTCCTTGGACTTGGGCAAGCTTCCCACAATATTCAAACTCTTCTAAAACTCCTCTAGAAATATCCTAGTATCACAATCATTATGCCTGACTCTTCTTAATTACACCAATCTTTGCTGGATAAGGGCTATTTCCCTCCTAGTCACTTTTTACAATTTCTATTAATAAATAACACCAAATTTAAATGTAACTTATCTTTATTTTCAGAGCTTGTTTTTACAAAAAATCTCATTCAGAACTCCCCAAAAGTTACCTTTTTAAAAATTATTATCATGTTTTCATGACAACCTCCAGAGCAATCATTTTTTTAATCTACACACTATGTCTTTTAAAATTGTCATAGCCTACTAGTTCCTTAATATACTATATACAATGCATGTCATTTATTTCAAATGCATGATAACCAATAACAACCTTTTAACTAAACTTTCAACTTTAATATTGAACTCTAAATATTAAACTGAGGTTCAACCCTAATATTACAACTAAACTACTAAAATACTGTAAATTTTGATGGTTATATAATACAAATGAAAGGTGGTCTTAATCCTAGGCATTTAAATCAGAATAATAAATTTGGCTTTTATTTTGGATTCCATGTTATCAAAACGTTCCAACAAATGAATCATGCTTCCATACGTTGATGCCGTCCACCACCAGTGAAGAAGTTAGCACATGTCATCCCCTGGTTACCATTAATCATGGAGGCTCAACACCGAGAATCTCAAGTATCCTTTTATAATTATGACCTGTTTTTAAACTCTTGCTTTTTAATTTATGATTTTAAAAGTATGAATAAATGTCTCCTATGTTTTATTATTATTATTTTAATAAGATATGTGAACGCAGCCCCTTCCCCTTTAAGTATATAAACGCATCCCAACCCTCACTGTTTCAATACACACACACTACACACACACATACACCCACACATTTCATAAACATACAGTTCTACTTGGTTCTCCTTTCTTTCGTTTTCTCCTTGTACTCCTTGCACCTGTGTGGGTCCGGGAATAGAGTAGCCCCATGGTACGACCTGCCTGTCGCCGGAGACGACTACAGTGGTCCAACACAACACATACACACTTTATACACGCATAACACACACACACACACACACACACACACTTCTGACACTCCCCCCCCCATACACATATACACACACACGCACACACCTACTCATAAATAACTGCACTGGGATTCTGTTTTATTTTCTTTTGTACATTCTTAGTTTTTTTTGGGTTCTGTACTTGGTGCTTGGTGTTATTCTTTTTGGTTTTTTTTCTTGTTCCTTTCGTTCCACATCCCTCTCCTTTTTCCTGTTGCTGATCTTCTTTGCTGTCGGGCCCTAGTCCGATTGTGTTTCGTCCATCCGCTCCTGTGGTAGGTGCTTCCTAGTCTGCTTTTCTTTCTTCAGAAAACACGACTTAGTCGACTTTAGGACTAGTCGGCATTTCTTTTCTTTGGTTCTTCGGTTACGATTTTTGGTTACCACAGTTTGTAGTACATCGTTTCCTTTTACCAGCATTCCTCCTCTCTTCCTCTTGTTCTCCCTTGTTGTCGCTTTGTTTACTTGAGGTTTTACCTTTGGATCCTGTTTTGGTTGGCACTGTTGGTTTTCTTCCTTGTTCCTCTTCTTCTTTTGAGGTTGATAACCGTCCTGTTTCTTTACAAGAAACATCCGTCCTTTGACGACTTTTTCAGTGTCAATGCCGTTCCACCTTAGTTCTCCTTGAATGCTTGTTACCCATCTTCTTTTTTTTCTTTTCTTTATTTTTGTTTTCTTGCTCTTGGTTCACTTCCGTTGATATTCCAGGTTAATTATTTTTTTTTGTTTTTGGTTTTTTTTTGTTTGGTGTTCTATTGTTATCTCTATTGGTCTTCGAGCCGGATCAGTTTTTTTTGTGTTTTGTTGCGTAGTTCTTTTTTTTGGTTTCTTTTGTTTTTGTAACGAGTTTTCTTTTAGTTTTGAACCGAATTTTTTTCCTTTTCGATTTATTTGGTTGGGGTGGGGGTTGGGTCCTGTTCCTTCCCGGATTTTGGCTTTCTTCAACCTGTTAATTTTGCTGGGGGATTTGTTACGTTTATTTTCAGCATAAATTAATTACTCTTTTTTTTACTTGTTAATCCATAAGCCTGTTTTACCATAATTCTTAAATTCTTCAACAACATCCTGTTTACAATAAGTACGCTTTCTACAAATTTTCATTTGGAACTTATTTATTTCGAAACGTAAAGTTTATATAAAATTAAATAAAAACCCTTAACCACAAAAAATATTTAAATTACTAGATACGTATTTCGACCACTATGTGGTCATCATCAGTAAAAAATTAGCTGTATAATTTACTATATTGTTGCTTTAAACACTATCGAGGATATTCTCCTCACCCGCAGGCTGGTGTTCTCAACAACAAACAAGTGAACTGTCACACTTAATCGTTTGTTGTTGAGAACACCAGCCTGCGGGTGAGGAGAATATCCTCGATAGTGTTTAAAGCAACAATATAGTAAATTATACAGCTAATTTTTTTTTTTTTTTTTTTTTTACTGATGATGACCACATAGTGGTCGAAATACGTATCTAGTAATTTAAATATTTTTTGTGGTTAAGGGTTTTTATTTAATTTTATTTAAATCGTGCCACAGTGTTCCTATAGATTATTAGTAAAGTTTATGTTACAATGAAATAGTTTATATTTTGTTTTAGGTACCCGTTATCTTGGTATACATTACGTTCGCGTATAATGGCTTTCTCGATTGTTCCAATGTAAAGGCTTGTTGAAATAAAGTCGCGCACTAGCCGATAAAACCGTGTTTTCCAGTTTTAATCGCGCTTTGATAAGCGAGGATTTACAGTTCGAATTCGTGTCATTTGAACCAATGTTGAATTTGATTCTGCGCGTACCTATTCTAATCAGATTCTCTTTTTAGATTTTTTTAGCTGGAGGCCAAATTGGTTCTTTCTTTGTGTAGGTCCACCTGTTCGTTGCCGTGGACCAGCTGCTTTTGTCTGTGGACCGCTGTTGTAGTTACGATGGCAGGGTGAATGGATCCTGAACACCGCGGCGTTTCTGTGTTGACTCACCCCCGACGGATTGCAAGTTAAGTATCCGGACACCCACAGGCATGTAACTCGTTTTCTTTTGTGTGTGTCAACGGCATATTCCGTATCAGCGTTTGGTGTAGTTACGTGACAAGAAACGTGACATTGTAGAACTATTGTTTGTTGCTGCTAATCGATATTATCGCTCTACAGGTGTTATGCACTATTGTTAAAAATGTTGGACAGACACACGCTTATTTTTTTCTGCTGATTGTTCTATTTTACAAACGGTATTATGTACAATTTAAAAAGAATGTTTGTCAAAAGCTTTCCTACTGATTAGTTTATTTTCCAAAAAGTATTAGGTGAAATTTTGAAAACGCTTGACAAAAGCTCACATTTTTATTTACTGCTGATTAATCTTATTTTGTGTGAAATACGAGATGTGCACTTCGTATCTAAAGTACTAAATTGTTCATATCACATAATTGTTTGCTTTGAAATAGTAATGCTTAATTTATTTTCTTTTTGCTTGTTTGTACAGAAGCCTTTATTTATGTTTATTGTTAATAGATAATCGTGGGCGACGTGCTTTTTTGGTTTTTTTGGTATTTAGGTGAATCCCCCACTCTCCGCGTTTGGTAGTTAGCTTGGTATTTACTTTACTTCCGGCTACGTCTAGGTACGTAGCACAGTTAATCTTTCTTCAGAAATTTTACCGCCACAACATTTTTCGCCCGCCAAACTAAGAGTTTTATTGGGTAACGCTCTGAAAAATAGACCGGTTTCGTCTAAATTCAAAATATCGCTATCTTCGTATTTGCTGATTAATGACGATAACATGTCATTTCACGATTTTAAAACATATTATCTACGTTACCAGATTCCTCCGATATAGACTTGTACGAAACCTTATGACGAATTGGAAGTTTTTCAAGCCATCCTCTTGACTCTTTAAAATTGTTGTATCTTAAGTCATTTGCAGCTTCTTTAGTTTTCTCTTGTAAAATTGGGCCAGAAATGGGTAGGTTTCTACAGCGAGCTTTTGAGAACCAGTTAAAAACAGTTGCATCCACTTCAATACCCTTATTTTTTGGAAAATCACGTTTTCTATTTTCATTTGTGTTCGCAAAGTAAAGCAAGCAGTTTATTTTTATTTTTTTCTGCGTTACTAATTTGTGTTTTTCCTACATCAAATTGTTTTTCTAGAACACGCACACCTTGGCCGCGATTGTAGCATTCAATAACATTTAATTTTTCTTTTAATGTAAGCGCCTTCCTTTTAATTTTTGTAGCCATAACTGTCAACAAGTTAAAGCACAAATATTAACTGAACTTAAAACACAACCAACTAACGTTAAATAATTAATCAAGCTTCGATGCAATCAGATAACTTTGAAATAGCAAATAATTAAAACATTACCTTGAATAAAACCGCCAGTGAAGCTTTTTCGACCTTCCATTTCAAAATCTAAAGCAAAGTCCCCGTTAAAAGCCTATAAACAAATATCGATCTCCCCTACAACGCCAAAGTCTGACGTCACGGAGTGCGTTTGGAAACCTGGAAGTGCTATTTAAAAATAATCTCGAATATCGAAATATACACTATAATATTTGCAATAAATATCAACAACCAATGAGAATTGACTAAATAAATATTACAGATCACTACACAACGAAACGCCATTTTATGCACTAATCGTCTAAACGAATTGATTTTTCCACAGAAATTAATTCCGTCAGATTTGAAAGCTTCAAATACAGCCTAGCCTGCATTGTAGGTTGTTTATGGTGTGTATTCGTAAATCGATAAATAATTGTGTGCACAATTTCTTCTTCAAATTCATCTAATGTAGACTTTGGACTACCTTTCTTGATGGTTTTCCTTGGTGAGGTAAATTGTAACTTAGCACCAACTGGCTGCATTTTGCCTTCTTTAATAATTTTCTTAACAGTTGTGAACTCAATACCAGTTGCTTCAGACACTATTTTGCTCAAATTTTTCAGCAAAATCATATCTTGGTCAGCATCCTTTTGCTTTTTCATATAATTGTAAAGATTATATATAATCTCACGGCCTTGGCTATGAACAATTTTTTTAGAATTGCTCATAATGAAGTCGAAACTTACCTAAAATAAAAAAATATGTACTCAAGAAATATTAAATTTAAAAACGTTTACTTACAATTTCAAAATAAACAACGAAGTGTAGTCTTGAAAAAGACTGTTTTATAAATATTATTAATAAAGAGAAATTAAACAAAATACAGAAAGAAATAGGCAGGAACCGCAAATGTCAAAATTAAGTGTCTAGAATATGCAGTATCGGCTCGGCGGTAAGTTAAGAACATAGATTAGATAAGGTTAATATAGATAAGCCACTTTCATAATAGAAGCACGTGACTTTTTGTTACATTAATAAACTTAGATTTAATCAAAATAATAAATATGATTTAGAAGAGAGTAATCTAATAAATATAAATATAACCTGTAACATGGTGTAGTACAGAACATAAAGTTTAATCTCAAATAAAGTTAAAAATAGGATCCTTAGAATAATTTTGGGGCCTTAGATTTTAAACAGCGCCGCCTGAACGGATTGTATTACCATTAAAATTCCAATGACAGTGCTGTATATAAAAGTGACTACACCCTGGTTAAGAATTCGTAAAGAAGCACTGAAATGCTGCTATAGTGATTATTTAACTTAATCTTATCGTCATATGTTTGCTTTATTAGTAGCAGTTGCGAAATAAAGGAATTTGTAAAAGTTATGATGCCCACAAATATTTTTTAGTATGAAAAATGTATAAAAATATTCATATGGTAACATCGATTTTAAAATTATATTGCAGTAACGTCAATGCTGTTGGAGCCATGACTATCATTCCACAATAATATATTTTCATGTTGGTCTTTAGTTTTGTCGTAATACTTGGGATTTCTGCGCAGGTCGCTGAGATTTTGAAAGACCTATATCTAAGCTGTATAATATCTCTAAAACAAAGCATATAAGAGAATTTAACGTTTATAGGTAGCACGGGTGAAACTTAATCGCGATAATCAATACTGATAACAGTTGTCACCATACGGTATTCAGCCGGTTTGGAGAGAAGTGGGATCTCTTTCCAATACCCAGAACTTGAAAAAGAACAAAAGAAAAATCTTACCCAAATTTACTGCTGGTGAAGTCATCGACTGTTGTAGTGAATTTATCAGCTGGGAATGATGTTTCGCATCTCTTTATACGATAGTAGAAGTAATTTTGACGTTTTAGCGGTTCTTTGTTATTTCATTTACAATGTTCAATATTAAGGATGTACTTCACATTCAGGACTGACACGTGTCAGTGGTCAATGCAATGGACGGTTATGTCCCCTGGAAAAAGCTGTACGGGTCTTACCACACAATGTTGTGCATGAAATTTTGTAGATATCGAAAAATGTAACCCCAAGTATTCGTTGTCGTATAGCTGCAGAAAAGAATTAAAATAATGAACTCGTTTTATAGCAATCACTAAACGTAATCCCAGCATTATCAAACGCAGGTGTCAAATAGAAATTTGAAACAAAACTTTATCAAATAAGTATGATCCATTATTTCAACCAGTCTTTAGGATTGGGTATTATAAGAAGTAATTATTCGCTATAGATGTATCAAGCCACAGGATACCTCAAACAAGGTACCGACTATTTAAATTATAGAACTTTTCGTTTCGCAGCAACTAGATTTAAATGAAATTGTAGTAAAGCGTACTTACTGTAAGAAGGTCTAATATACAGGATGGTGTCTGAGTATTGGAAGCAGAATCCATGCGAGTGAGTAATGACATAAAATGTATAAGGTTTCGTACAACGCCGGATGGTGAACGTAACAAATCCCCCCCCCCCCCCAGCAAAATTAAAAGGTTGGGGTAGGAAAACAAAAGCAACGAAGCAGGCAGTACAGTACCAACAAAAAGCAAAAACAAAAAAAATTCATTTGAGAAAACTCCTGGAAAAGCAAAAAAACAACAAAAATTAACCCACATCCGGCTTGGAAGACCAGTACACGCTAACAGGATGAACCAAAAGAAAACTCACTTAAGAAAACTACAAGAAACACTCAAAAATCAACAAAAAGAATCGTCAACCGGCTCGAAGATCCAAGGTACTGGACAAATCTAAAAGTGAAGAGAACCACAGGGAAAGATAGGCAGGTAGTAGCAATGAGCGAAGGCAAAGGTAGAACGACATTAACACTGCCAAACTCGCCAAGGGACGGATGTTTCTTCCAAAAAGAAAGAGTACAGTCTTCAACCTCAAAAGACGATTGATTTCCTGCAGAAAACCAAAAATAAAGAAAAGAAACGAGGAAGAAAACCAACAGTACAAGCTAAAATGAGACAATAGCTGTCAAGCCTCAAAGTAAGCTCGGGAGCAACAACAATGCTGGATAGAAAAAAAATTAAAGTACTTCAAGCTGTGGTACCAAAGAATCGCATCAAACGAAGAACCGAAGAAAATAATTGCTAACCAGGCCTAAAATCGACGAAGTCAAGATTTCTGAAGAAAAGAAAAAAATGTACTAGAAAGCACCTACCTTATATGTGATTTTCCAATGCTCCACCCAAAGCTACTACATTGGCCATTAAGCGAGTTTTTTTTAACCTGGAAAATTTTGAATTTTGCCGAATCCTTGGAAGTTCCAAACAAGGTAGGGATCTTTAACGTGCGTGACAACACACACACGGGACCTCCATTTTACCTCTCATCCGAACGAGGGTGTATTTTTGTGAAAAATGCTCGCCTAACATTTTTCAAGTGGAAAGTGTCGGAATTCGAACCCGGAGCCGCCAGAAAGCACCTACCACAGGAAGTGGATCGAAAATTTTTATAAAGTCCGTATGAGAACTAGCAATAAGAAAACAAGCAAAAGGATAGGAAAAGGAAAGTGGATCAAAAGGAACGGGGAAGTAAATTAAAACCAAAAAAACCCATGAGAGCAGCACCAAAACTGCAAGAAGAGGACAAAACAAATAAAAGCAAGAACAAAAGAAAATGTGTCTGAGTGGGTGTGTGCATGTATGTGTGTGTGTTGGACCGCTGTAGTCATCTCTTACGACAGGTAGGTCGTACCATGGGGCTATTCTAATCCCGGACCCACACGGGGTTAATGAAAGAAAAAGAAAGAAACCCCAGCAAAACAGGAACGTAAATAAAGGAATCGTAAAGTCCAAAAGTCAAATTCTAAGGAGAGCAAGATCGGACTAGGTATTGAACTTAGACGTTTGCGCCGCCAGCAGGAATATATAGTGAGGTCAAGAACATTAGGATTTCGCCGACATACATCTTCAGGTTCTGAATCAGCATAGAATAATTTGTTTTGTGGGTTGAGTGACTGGAGCAGGAGGTAGTATTGAGCGGATATTATTCCGCCAAACAGGATAAATAGGGGATGTAGTAGTTGTAGCATGCGGTTCTGAAGGTGGTGGTGAGTGTGGAGGTACTAGTTGTTGCTGTGGTTTAGGAAACCTAGAACACATTATAGAAGAAAGACATTTGTTTGTAGGATTGGTTGTAAGAAAGTTAACGGTCGAAAAAGGAACGTCATGGACTGTGAGAATATCAACGTTAGGAAAAGGAACAGAATTGGCTGTAATAGAATCAACCTTACAGAAAGAAACATAATCAGAGAACACTGCAGCTATGCTACATAATGGAACAGAGGCAGATAAAATTTCATCGACTTTAGACAACGGAACAGAATCAAGTAAATCTTCATCAACATTAGATAAAAGGATAGAATCAGGTAGAACTTTTTCAACATTAAGTAAAGGAACTTCATCAATATTGGAACAAGATGTAAAAGCAAGTATACCCCCATCAAGAGTAAATGGAGGAACAGAGCCTGGTAGAACTTCATCAACAGTAGATAAAGGAACATCAGCTAGAAGTTCATCAACCTTAGAAAAAGAACAGAAGCAAGTAAAATTGTATCAGCATTAGATAAAGAAGCACAATCAGGAAGAATTTCATCAATATTACAAAAATGGATAACCTTTCATAAAAGTCCGATAAAGGAGTAGAATCAAGTAAGAATTCCTCCAAAACTTTTACACGTTTCAAGCATCTGCAAAATTAACTATAAAACGAATTTCAAGAAATTTAAAAATTAAAAAATAAAATCAAATATTTTTATGGTAACATATTGTCTAATTACTAGGTAAATCTGAAATCTGAAATCATGTAATGCACATAAAACAATGTTGACAGAAAGTAATCCAAAATAATTCTAAAACTAAGTGACACAATAAGTGAATCGTGTTCAAATATATTTTATGTAAAACGCCTAAAATCAATTCACCAGAAGTTAAAATGATATTTAATGGTGTAAGATAATAGAACTATTCGATTTTAATTCAAAAATTATGATAATTAATAGTCTGAAAATGTTTATTTTCCAAAAAATTGTGAGGATTCAGAAAATCATATTTTCCTGCCCTTAACAATTTTGGTGCCTATCAAAATAGTTTTGCATACAACGAAAAATCAGCTATCTAGGATATGACTTTTCATATTTCAAGCATAATGTTAATCGTACAACAAATTTCAAGAAATTCTAAAGTAAATGGGTAAGGTGTTAGAAATGATAATGTTAAATGTATTTAATTAATTAGTAGTTAAACTAGCGCAAATAATAAGTTAATGAATAAACAAATGCCTGCACAAATTTCATTGATGCGAAAATAATAGTTTACACAAATACAAAATAATTCTAAAATATAAGTCAAATGATCAGTCTTTCTTGTGCTAATACATATTGCAATGTTCATGTGCTATAAGTAAAGCACACAAAATGCTGAATTTAATAATTGAATAAAAGGACGGTTTGTTTTAAGAAGCAGAAAGTGGAGTTTGAAGAATCTCTCATTAATTGCAGCATTATATGTTAGATTTGCATACACCAATAGCAGTTATTAGAACATGACTTTTGCAGGTGTTAAGCATTTGCAAATTAACCAAAAAGCATTAATAATTAAAAATAAGTAAATAAGATTTTCAGAATAAAAAAATAAAAATTATAGCGCTAAAGTTTTTAATTAATGACAAACTAAGGGCATACAATAAATTAAAAATAATAAAAAAGTAAATGCAGATATTTCTTAAAAGTGAAAAAATGTGTACAAAAACTTTTAAAATAATTCTGAAACGCAAGTCAAAAAACAATTGGTTTTATATCCAAATGTAATTACAACGTTAAACTTTTAAACTAATTGCCTCCCTACAAGTGCGGCAATACGAACCAAAAATATTGAAATTATCAATTCGATAATTATAATTGAATAAAGGAAACTGCATTAAAAAAAATTAAAATAGAATTTGGAGAAACTTGTGGCCCAATGCTGCACCTTTCAGTCATACTAGATTTGTATATACCAATAATTATTTTAAAACTAAAGTTGAAGCAATTAGTCGGTCATATGTGAATGCACATTACAATGTTAAATACCTAAGTATATTTCCTAAAAGTTAAGACAATATATACTAGTATAAAATAGTAGAAATACTAAATTTAATAATAATTCAGCAATTATGGCAATTTGATAATAGGAAAATATTTGCTTTTCGAAAAATCAAAAGTAGGATTCTTTAGAGAATCTTTTCCATGCCCCTCTGCCAATAGTTTTAGTGCTATAACGTTTGCTTTGCACACAAAAATAAGATCAGCTGCCTAAAAATTCAATTAATTAGAAAAAATACAACAAACGTAGGTACAGACCTCTGTATTTATATGTGCACAACCCTCTAATACTTGTCGAGCATGCAGGAAGTGAGTGCATGCTGCAATATATTTTTTCTCACTGTATGTCGGATCAGCACTACTAATTTCAATCATATATTTGAATTTGCTAAAAGGAATATGTGGAGGAACATGAAAAGGTATAAAGGCAGAAAATAGTTTGTCATAACGAACATTTTCATCGTCAAACTCAGGATCAGGCATTCTAAGTTTATTATGTATTCGAAGAGCCATCAATGTCTAAAAGCAAGTAAATAAAAACTAATGTATTGGTTCAAAAAATAGTAAATGGTTAAAACAAGATAAAGGTTTTAGCATTCAATAAAAGATCACATTTTACAAAATGTCTCTAAAATCAATCAACTAATTTGATGTAACGAATATGTCATATGTTATTGAAGGCTATATAAAGACATTCCCACTGGGGCGATTAATTGATATAATCGCAACAAGGCAGAGATGAACTATTGTTTTTAATTTCCCAGAAGGGTGACAAGTAGTGTCAGCAAGTTATTAATACATGTACATCAGTACATATAAAATGATACCTTCATGTATATTGGAGTTAATTAGTTACAGGGCGTTTCTGTCATATCACACATGATTGTGACAATATTGTTGGATTATGAATGTTATTTATTTGAATTTTAATACCTATAAAGTTCTACTACAGAAGACATTCTGATTGTGTCATCAACTGTGTGTTGTGAAGGTTTACTATTTGTTATAGACGTGTTCATTATAAATTTCTGATTTATAGACATCATAATCTATTTCTAAAACAAACCTCTTTTATCTTATGTAATGCTAAAACAAAGACAAAAAGATTGATCCTGTTAATCACATGCATGTACGCATGTACACAGATATATTAATCAATAATTTGACAATGGTCTTTAAATGAATTATATATGCTTTTTAGTATTTATGGGATCTAAAAAAGAATAAGTTGAACATTCTCTTTATTTAATTGTTGAGCTGTTGAAATTCAATTTAGGTTCATCATCAGGGCACTACATTTTATGCTTGTTAGTAGGATTAAAAGTTTTAAATGCATGCAACTTACACAAATGTGAAACTAAAATATTATTTTACTCAATTTTTATACATAAAATTAGACATACAAACAATCACAGTTAAAAATTTGCACAACTATAAATAATAGTCTCACAAATACTTTAAAATTGATACATATGAAACAGCAAACAATAGATTTAACTATTGCAAATTTTTTTGCATCAGTTGTGAAGTATGTGAAGGTCAGATCTCACAGATTATGAGATCAAGAATTAATCTATAAAAAAGTAATATAGAATTAAAACCAAATGGATGTGTGCCTGCTTCACATAACATAAACTAGACCATAAAAACTGCTTATAATAAAGTCAAACCTCTTGCTAAAGGTTCATCATCATTATCATTAGGTCTTCAGTCCTGAAACTGGTTAGACACGTACCATCGTTATTTCCTATTCTGAGCCAACCCACTCATTTACCTGACATTTCCACAGTCTGCATCTTTCACTATCTGCGTGCATTAGTCTGATCTAAGCCTACCTCTACCTCTTTTTTTACTATCTCTGCTTGTAATATATCCTGCACCATTCCCCAAAGATGCTTTAGAACATATCCTGCCTATTTTTTTTTTGTTCTCTACATATGCATTCAACAATTTTCTCCTCGTTTCTATGTTTGTTGTCTTCGAACATAACCGCTGCTCTTTCTTGTTAGATGCAGTTTGGTTCCCCTTCTATTGTTTTACAAATATATATATATATATATATATATATATATATATATATATATATGTATATATATAAAAGCAAAACTTTCTCTGCAATCTGCAGTTAAAATTAAACCAATTACATGAAATGTATCTGTAAATACACATTGTATTTACCTATACAAATCGAACTGGTATTTGCATAGCCATTACAAAACAATTACTTGATCATTTTGTAGGGGAAAAAACATCCATTGACCAGGTTTCGACCTCTTGGGTCTCATCAGAATGGACTAGTCTTAACCCTAACAAAATATCAAGAAACCTCAAACTATATGCACGAAGAAACCTCTGTACGTTGGCGAAAGGAAGATAGAGCGCCATCAGTTGGCTAGAATTAGCACTAAGGCTGAAACTGTACAGAAGTTGATTTGAAACTATACTGTGTTTTATAGATGGCTATCACAAATACGTTCTGCCTTTGGGATTTTAACAATGTACATGCATATTTAATGCAATAGTAACATTATTTCCCGTGGCGGCGTCCAATTCTTGCCTTTAAGGCACACAAAATATATAAAAAAGCAAAACTTTCTCTGCAATCTGCAGTTAAAATTAAACCAATTACATGAGATGTATCTGTAAATACACATTGTATTTACCTATACAAATCGAACTGGTATTTGCATAGCCATTACAAAACAATTACTTGATCAAATTGTAGGGGAAAAAACATCCATTGACCAGGTTTCGACATCTTGGGTCTCGTCAGAATGGACGTATTTGTGATAGCCATCTATAAAACACAGTATAGTTTCGAATCAACTTCTGTACAGTTTCAGCCTTAGTGCTAGTTCTAGCCAACTGATGGCGCTCTATCTTCCTTTCGCCAACGTACAGAGGTTTCTTCGTGCATATACTTTGAGGTTTCTTGATATTTTGTTAGGGTTAAGACTAGTCCATTCTGACGAGACCCAAGAGGTCGAAACCTGGTCAATGTATGTTTTTTCCCCTACAAAATGATCAAGTAATTGTTTTGTAATGGCTATGCAAATACCAGTTCGATTTGTATAGGTAAATACAATGTGTATTTACAGTTACATCTATATATATATATATATATATATATATATATATATATATATATATTTATATACATCCTATTTCCTCGATATTCAGTAGTATGTGAAGGGAGTTAAGCAGCCTGCGGCTACCAAGATCTCCAAACTCTCGAACATTTGCCGAATTAATAGTTTTCCAATATATCCCTTCAAACAAGGTTTATTGTCTTGAAACAGGTTGGACACATACCTTCACTTATATCTATTTTGAGCTAGCCTACGCAGTTCCCTGAAATTTTCACAGCCTAGATACATCTCGGTTCCCCTTCTGTTGTTTTCTAATTATATGTCCTATTTTACCGAGATTCAGTAGTATGTGAAGGTGGTTAAGCAGCCTGTGGCTGCCAAGATCCCCCAACACGTAGTCATTTGTCGAATTAGTTTTCCAGTAAATGCTTTCGTGCAATTCAAGTTGAGAATATTGCAAAACCAATACCTGTAGTTGCTTATAATAATTGTCAGGTTTAAGTTTTTTTTGTCATTAGCTTTTCCCTCTTGCAACTGGTTGGACGTGTACCTACATTGATTTCTATTCTGAGCTAGTCTACACATTTCCCTGAAATTCCCACAGCCTACATCTTTAACTATCTGTGTACAATAGTGCAACCTAGGTCCACCTCTATCTCTCTTTTTTCTTATCTTTGCTTCTAATATATTTTGCACTATTCCCTCATGCCTTAGTATGTGGCCCATCATCCTATCTCTCCTATTTTTTACTGTTTTCTGCATATTTCCTTCTTCTCTTACCATCTTCAGCACCTATTTGTTCTTAACTTTGTTTGTCTATGATATCTTCACCATACGTCTGTAGCACCACATTTGAAAGGCTTCTATCTTTTTTCTGTCTGCTTCTTCTACTGTTCTAGTTTCATAGCCATACAGTGCTGTGCTCCACAGATATGTTTTAAGTAATCTCTTCCTTGTTTCTATGTTTGTTGTCTTTGAACACATTAGTTGATTTTCTTGTTAAATGTAATACGATCTTGTGCTAATCTTTGTTTTATATCTTTTGCGCTCTTCCCATTTGCGTTATTTGGCTTCCTAGGTAGCAGAAATCCTTAACCTCTTGTAAGTACTCGTTACCTATATGTATTCTTGTTTTTGATTCATTTTTCCCTCCTTTGCATACTAGTACTTTAGTTTTATTTTTGTTAATTTTCATACTGTATCTCTCTGTTAGAATTGTTTCCATTTCATTAAGAGCAGCTTCTAACTCTTCTTTGCTAGATGCCAATACCACTATATTATCTGCAAATTTAAGCATATCAATCTTTTGTCCCTGTATAGTAATTCCAAATGTCTTCCTGCATTTGACAGTATTCATTGCCTCTTCTATGTAAAAGTTAAAAATTAATGGGGACAGGGCACATCCCTGTTTCACACATTTCTTAATATTTACTTCTCTACGTTTCTGCTCAAATTCAATTACCGCTATTGCTCTTTGGATAAGCTCTGTATTATCTGTCTATCCCTAAAACTCATTCCAATTTTTTCCATTTTACATTGTCGAATACTTTTTCCAGATCTACAAACTCTATATACATGCTTTCCCTTTTGTCTATTGTTTTCTCCATTATCAACCTCAGAGCCCACAGGTTTCTCTATTTCACTTAAACCCAAATTGATCTTCCCCTAATATTTCTTCAACTCGTTTTCCAATCGTTTTTGTACAATTCTAGTTAGTATTTTTGACACGTGTGGTGTCAAAACTTAATGTTCGAAAGTTTTTACATCTATCCGTGCCTTTCTTTTTTGGTATAGTGACTATGATGTTATGTTTGAAATTTTGGGTATCTCGTCTGTCTCATACATATAGCTTACAAGTTGGAAGAGGCGTTCTTTTACTGCTTGTCCAGCGGCTTATAGAGTTTCTGCTTGTACCTTATCTGTACCCGACACCTTACCATCTTTCAGACCCTTTAATGCTAATTCAAACTCATCTCTAAGTGTAGGATATCCCTAGTTATCCTTTTCAATGTCTGATTCCTGTTCTAATGCTGTTAGTTCCTCTCCTGCATATAGGTTTCCTATATATTCCTGCCATCTAACCGTTTTCTCTACATTTTCTATAATGACGTTTCCTCTCGTGTCCCTTATATTTTTGCTATGCGGTTTTATATCCCTAAAATTGATTCTAATTAGTTTGTATGCTTCGTCTGTCTTTCCTATTTCCATCTTAGTTTGTACCTCTTTCCACTTTTCATCAATCCATTGTTCTTTAGCTTTCCTGCATTTGCGATTAATTTCCCATTTTATTTCTTTGTATCTATGTTTTCTGTTTCGTCTGATCTATTTTTGTATTTTCGTCTTTCTTCTATTAAATTCAGGATATCCTTTGTTATCCATGATTTCTTATTTTCGTTTTGTGTATACCCCAGAATATCTATGGCCGCCATGTATAAGCTGGATTTAATGTTATTCCATTATGTCTCTATTTCCTTAGCATAAAAAAATTTCCAGACATATTTCAATAATTCATTTGACTTTTTTTTCAAATCTTTCGTGGATATCTTTATCTTGAAGTTTCTCAAAGTCAATGTGTTTTTTTCCATTCCTTTTTTTCAAATTTTTAACTTTAAGAGCGGTCTTCATAATTTCGATGTTGTGCTAAGTGTCTATATCTATTTCTGGGTAACTTCTACAGTCTTTTACGTAATTTCTAAACCATCGTCTAATAAGAATGTAATCTATTTGATATCTTTTTATATCTCCTGGCAACTTCCACGTGTACCGTCTTCTAGCATGATGTTGAAGTAATGTGTTTGCGATGGTTAAATTGTTTTTGTCGCAAAATTCTTCCAACCTATTTCCCCTGTCATTTCTCGTGCCTAAACCTATTACCGATCCTACTCTACCCTCGCCTATTACTGCATTAAAATCCCCCGTAATTATTAAATTTTCATGTCCTTTTACGTATCTTAGTATGTTTTCGATATCTTTGTAGATCGCTTCTACCTCTTCCTCACTGTGGCTAGAGGTTGGCATGTATACTTGTATTATTACTGTATTTATCGGTTTAGATTCTAATCTAATCGTGAGTGGTCCTTCATTCTTTTGTAGGTAGTTTTCTATACAGTGCCCTATCTTTTTTGCATAATTATCCCCACACCAGAATTTCCGTCCTCTGATTCAGTATGAATTACCCTAAAGTCTCCGCTCCAAAAATCCTCAGCCTCTGGCCACCGAACTTCGCTAATCCCTACTATGTCTAGTACTAACCTATCCATTTGAATTTTTAAGTTTTCTAGCTTACCTACTTGCTTCATACTTCTGACATTCCACGCTCCGACTCGCAAAATGTTCCCTGCTCTTCTTTTAAACATTCCGATCACATCCTCCGAAGTAGTTCCTTCCCGGAGATCTGAATGGGGGACTATTTTAACTCAGGATTTTTTTACCCCAAAGGATACCATCATTTTACTTACAATTTAAGTACGCTGTGTATTTGGGAGGTAATGTGGTGGTTTCCCGTTGCCTTTTACAGTGCAGTAGTGTGTCTTAGAATGCCATACCAACCCCTATGGTCTCTGCTAATCTAAGTACCGATAGAGCCGTTGCCTTCTTCGAGGACCTGTCTTAGTCTGGTTCCTTACTAAAGACCATAACACTCTGGTTGAACCTGTACTTTGGCTCTTTAGGTCATTGGAACGCGGAAGCCATTCCACCCGTTCTAGTAATCTAGAACGTCTTTAAGGTGCAGGTCCATTTGGAATGCTGCTACAGATTAAACCATAAAGAAAGAAAACTTTTACAAATATTTTATACAAACCAAGAACTAGACTCCATGAACATAAGGATCAGATAACCACAATTTGTGTATAATAAACGCATATTTATTAACATCACCTCATAGACATGTTTTCGATGGCGCTATTGATGAACAGTAATTAATTTCATATTATCAATTAGAATCATTAATATTGAGTAGATATAATTCTCTCTCTAAACAGCAAGTTAGTATTCATTCTTCTACATGTAGACCTCTAAATTACAAAGTAATAATATTTTAATAGTTCTCTTGAGTGACAAGTTACATGGTGTTTGTTATTGTATATGTATCAATTTTAAAGTGCATGTGAGACTATTTATTAATAAGTTAGTAAGTAAGTAATTTATTCTCCAACAGATTATTCCATTAATAGGACACATAATACTCATATTCCAAAAGTAAGTATAATCACGTACATATACAAAATATAAACATTAATACAAATCTGCTGTAAGCAATTACCCGTTACTAGTTAGCGCTTAAAGTGAGCGGATGCGTTTCACGGAACTCCCGGATACAAGGTTACAAGTAAGTGTTTATATAGGGTTTTCATTATTTTAATTATATTTTAAGCTTTCCTTTTTATTGTATTTTATTTTCATTATTGTGGGGCATTAATGTTTAAACACAGGGCAGTGAAATAAAATTAAAAATAATAATTTAATCCGTTAAATAACAAATAAATCGCGTTTTTCTTTGAATTTCAACTAAAATCCGCGTTTAAAAATAAAGCAAATTGAACTTCGGGGTAATAAGGTAAAAAAAACTAATAAACAAACACCCCAAAATAATTTAAAAGGCGTTTCTAATAAATTTAAATCAAAATCGTGTAAAAGACCGCCTAAAACCATCAAGAAAGTGTGTAAAAATTTTATAGTGCGCGTATAATAAAATAACAACTTAAAAACTAAAATCTAGGCCCTTTTAAATTAAATAAATAACTCAAAAACCGTAAATTTCGAAATAAATTAAATATAAAATTCCATATTTTAAGAACACGCGTACTTAAATATTCTTAAAGTCGAGTTTTAGTGTAATTAGTGGTGTAACACTTGAAGCTCGAGTAAACACGGGGTAAGTGCGTTTCCGGTACCGCGTGTTATTTGTTTATTTCCACAGTTAAATTTAAAGTACAGTATTTTATAAATAATATTTTTAAGTAATTAGCTTATTTAAATTTAATTTGAGAATTAAAAAATTTTTTTTTAATAAATAAATAGTGTTGTTATTTGGTTCTAGTCATTATTTTGACGTTTAGTGTTTATTGTATTTTTCTAAATTTGAAATTTAATTTGAGGGTTCGAAGTTTAAATAATAAATACAGGGTTGTTTACGGTTTATCCTAATCAAATATTTTTATTGCACCAACGTTTTGCATTCTTTTAGCGTCGTAACGGCCAGGTCGGTTTTTTTGAGTTGTTTTTTTTTCGTTGGTTACTTTTTTCGTTAGCTTTGTTAGCATGGTGGTCCACCGGGACGAGGAGCCCTTGTCACGGAAAAAGAGGGGTGATCGGTTCGAGTCTGCTAGGTCGGAGGCTGAGGGCGCTGTTGGGGGGAAACAGCTTAAGGTGGCTTTGAAGGACATTAGATTAGGGACTCAGGAGGAGGTTGAGGAGTTAGTGAAGGAGCCTGTGTCTGCGACGGTCGTGTCGGGGGAGTCGTGACCTCCAGCGGTGACTGCGGCGCCTGAATTGCCCTCTACCTCAAGAGGCCAGCGTAAGACGTCGACTAGTAGCAACGGTAGCGTTGCCGCTAGCTATCTCGATGAGCTGGAGCAGTTGAAGTTTTGGGTGACGAAGGCGTATGCGGGAAGGTGCCGACAACCTCCGCCACTATCATCGTGGAGGACAGAAATGTGATTCGTCACGCCGTGCATGATATCCGCGACACGACGAATCAGCTTATAGACACGGTAAGGGCGCTTAGACTTTTTCTAGAGAACTTTGGGAGAGCTAGTGTAGTCGCGGGATCAGCGGGGGTAATTTCTGTTTCTGGACAGTAGGGTTTCCGGAGCCAGGAGTTGATGAAGCCGCGCAGGGTCTCGTATGCCGCAGCAGCTTCAGGTGCTACGCCTACGTTTGCAGTCAGGGTCGACGCCAGGCCCGGTGAGAAGGAAGACGTCATGTCGACCCTTAAGAAGAAGGTCGATCCCGCTCGTGATGGGTTTATTGTAGTCGGAGCTCGTCGAACACGTAGGGGCGGTGTTGTAGTGGAGTGCGCAGGTCGCGATGACGCCAGGAAATTGCAGTCGAAGGTCGGCGGGCACTGCAAAGAGCTCGTAGCGAAGACCATCGAGAAGAAGCGTCCACGGGTCGTTCTTCCGGGGGTCGAGGCGGGGATGAAAACGGAAGAACTTGTGCGGTTGATTGCGAGCCGGAATCCCCGCTTCGGCGATTTGAAGCTGCAAGACCACCTGAGGGAGAAGTTCAGGTTTGGCGGAAAGGGCCCTAGGGATCCCTTTGCCAACGTAGTCTTCGAAGTGACCCCCCACACTTCGAAGACGTTTATTAGCTGATGCTATCAACCTCAGGTGGCGAAGAGTATGGGCCCGGACCACTTCTCGATGACGCAGTGTTACCGGTGCTACGAGTACGACCATAGATCGATGGAGTGCAGGGAGAAGGTACAGTGGTGCAGTAACTGTGCCGAAGTCGGTCACGAATTTAAGAATTGCCGGAAGGCAGTCCCCTGCCGTGCGGTTTGCGCAAGGGCAAACGATAGAAATGGGGATGACGCGAAGGTCGATACGCGCCACGAGGAGATGCCCCACGATGCTACGGTTGAAGAACGCAATCACACGTAACATCGATTTTGGACTGTGAAGATAAAAGAAATTCTATAAGAAAGAAGATTAAATTCGCGCAACTAAATCTCGGGAGAGGTAAAGGGGCAACAAATAACTTTGTGAAGTTATTTGCCGAAAATAATATCGACATCGGGCTTATACAGGAACCGCACTTGTATAGCCATAAAATAACAGGTTTTGGGAGGGGCGTTACCGTATTAAACACGGATTGCGAACGACCGCGTAGCGGGATAATTAAATAATGGGACGTGCGCCGGAATAGTTTTAAATAATTTATCGAACGAATTTTTAACGACGTCCGAAATCAAATCAGGTGGAAATGCGTTCTACGTAATAAGCGCGTACCTCCCGCCGGTCGATTCCCAGCGGGAAAATGCTCAATCCGAAGATTTGATAAATCAAGTAGATAATATTATTCGTAAAATTGGCAGAAATAAAAATCTAATCAGAGGGGGAGATTTTAATGCCAAGTCGCTACTATGGGGCAGCCCGATCGAAGACGATAGAGGCTCGCAGGTTGCTGATCTTTTTACGGAATGAGATCTTAGCGTGATAAACACTAATGATTCACCTACGTTTGAGGGGCATAGAGGCAGCAGTTTTATAGATATTACTGCAGCCTCGCACGAAATGTTAGAAACGATTTGTAATTGGAAATTTAGGTCGGACGAGGAAACGCTCTCTGACCATAAATTAATAACATGGGACGTTGAAACCAAAACAAGTGCAAACGGGCAGCCAACTATATTTCCGCGGTTCTGTAATAAAAAAGCAAATTGGAAGCGGTTTAAACAAAAATTTGGCGAAAGTATCCCTGCCCTCGAAAATGAGCTATTAACTGCCGAGAGGCAGAAGAAGTAGATACACTCGCGAAAAAATTAAACGACGCGGTGGTAGACGCGTCGTCGTATTCCATGCCGCGAAAGCAAACATTTAAAGACAGCGTACCCTGGTGGACCCGGGAACTAACCACCAAGCGAGCATAAACGCGTAACCTAAGACGCCGCTATCAACTCACCTTGGGAGATATAAGAGAACAACGGAGAATAGAATACAATCACAGTTACCGCGAATATAAAATATTAATTGATGAAACGCGAACGAATAAATTTAAAGAATTTTGCACGCGAAACTCAGAGAAAGAACCATGGGGAACCGCATACCGTGTAATTAGAGGAAAACAACCAAAAATCGCGCTCGGTAATATAAAGAAAACAAATGGCGAATACACGGAAGGTTTTAAAACCACGGCGGAATATTTACTAGAGAAATTCTTCTCATCGGATAATCCCGAGGAGGATGAAGAGTCGCACGATTTAGTACGTCCGGAAGCTGCAGAGGCACAAGGAACAGGTGCCAATAAGGTAATCCTAGTTCACGAGGTCGTCAGGGCTCTTAGGAGGATGAACCCTAAGAAAGCACGGGGGCATAATGGAATCACTTCAGACGCAGCTCTGGAGGCGTGCCTGTTAGCCCCGCGTGTCTTCGCCGGGTTGTTTAATCTTTGTTTAGAAAGGGACGTTTTTCCGCGTTACTGGAAAATCCAGAACGTGAAATTTATACCCAAACCTAAAAAGGCGGATGCGTCAGATCCGGGTAGCTATCGTAAAATTAGCTTGCTACCGGTGCTGGGGAAAGTTTTAGATCGCGTTTTGACTACGCGTGTTGAGCACTTAGTGTGATACAGCGGCGGTTTTAATAACCGACAGTTCGGTTTCATGGAGGGCAAGTCGACTATCGACGCGTTAGAGTTTGTTGTCGGGGAAATTCAGCAGGCGAGAGATGCTAAAGAGTACTGTGTCGTTGTTGCTTTGGACATTTCAGGAGCATTTGATGCTGCCTGGTGGCCATTAATCGTTTGCGAGTTAGATCGTAGGGGTTGTCCGTGAAACTTGATGTCTTTGGTCAAGAGTTATTTCTCGGGGCGATTGGCGCAGGTTGAAATTCCGGGTGAAGTTCTGTCGCGTGAGGTGGAAAGGGGATGCCCGCAGGGGTCATGCTCTGGTTCCACATTTTGGAAGTTGTTGTATGAGAGTATCTTTAGGGTCAAATTGCCCGCAGGATGCTTAATCGTTGGGTTTGCGGATGACACGCTTTTAATTGTAAGATCGAGACTGTTAATGGATATGCGCACAAAACCGAACGAGGCGCTTAATAAATTACACGAATGGTCGCAGACGGTAAAATTAAAATTTAACACGGCGAAGTCAGAGGCGCTTTATTTCGGCACGAAACCAGGACAGAGACCTCCTAGGCTAGAGCTAGGAGGGGAGAAAATCCCGTTTAAAGATTCTATTACCTACCTCGGCGTCAAGATCGACGATAGATTAAATTGGAAAGCGCACGTACAATACATAAAAAGTAAGGGCAGCGAAATATCAAATAAAATGATGGCCGCGGCTAAAATAAAGTGGGGTTTCAGGGGCGAATCGCAGAGGACGGTTTATGCCGCAGCAATTGAGCCGGCAATGCTGTACGCAGCTTCTGTATGGGCAGAAGGTTGTAAAGTCCGGGAGATGCGTCAATTGACGAGTGTATAGCGCATAACTGCGGTAAAAGCGGCGAAGGCGTATAGGACCACCTCCATGGAGGCGGTTCTGGTGATCAGTAGGACTCTTTCTATCGAATATGTCGTTAGGGAGATTAGAGATAGGCGATTAATAAATATAGGAAAAGGGCGCGAAATTATTGAAGAGCTTAATCTTGGTAATAGGGAAGTTGCGAGAGAGATCATTGTATCTGAGTTGGGGCACCCGGCTGATATTAGAGGAATCGAGTTTGTCGAAGGTGATGGGGACGCGATGGATATCAGAATTTATACGAATGGTTCACGTATGGACGATGGGCAAACAGGCGCGGCGTTTGTCGTGTATAAACAGGAAAGAGAGGTGTTTCGGTTTCAAACCAAACTCGCGCACTGGAGCACTATTTTCCAGTGCGAATGATAGGGAAAGCTAGGGACGGATTTAGGCTAAAGATAAAATAAATTACTTAGACCAGGGAGCACCTATTTGTTAATTTATAGAGTAGGAAAAATAGCTGGATTCACTATTCAAATATTTGGCGAATGCTTAGAAAATTTGAATGCATTTTAAATTAGCTAGATAGATTTGGATAGTTTTAAGACGACCCTACAGGTCGCACCGGTAAGCAGAGCTGGCGACTGCTATCCGGTATTACGGATCCCTCACTTTTTACTTTTGCTTATGTCTTGTCGATCGGGCACACTCCAAATCAACGCTAGGTATACCTTTATTTAAACCCTATTTTTAGTTTTAGTTTCTGTTTTTAGATTTTCATTTAGGACCGACTAACTTTGAAGTTAGATTTTCATTTGAAGCACGTTGATTTTTCGCGTTTAAACCCAATGTAGTACCTTTGGGTGGAGCATTGGGGACGTGGGCGCAAGTATAGCGGTCCCTTATTCAAATTATAATGTAAGCAATTACCGTAGTAGGATTCTTTCGATCGAGTTCGTTATAAAAGAAATTAAAGATCGCAGAATTATAAATACAAGGGGAGGACAGAACGTCATCGAAAGCTTAGGCCTAGGGGTCAGAGAGGTTGAGAGAAAGATAGTAATTTCGGAATTAGGGCATCTGGCGGATATTAAGGGGATTCAGTTCGTTGAAGGGGATGAAAGTGCTAGAGGCTTTAGGATCTATACAGACGGCGCAAGAATGGACGACGGACAGGCAGGCACAGCGTTTGTTGTGTACAAGAAGAACAGGGAAGTGTTTCATTTCCAAACAAAACTCGCCGATTGGAGCACCATCTTTCAATGCGAAATGGTGGCTCTACGGGAAGCTATAGAGTATGTCGTCAACCACTCCGGCGCAAGTGGGTACTCTATCATCAGCGATAGTAAATCCGCTTTAGTAATCCTGTCGAATATGCTTACTTCAACCGATTTTCAGGGTGTTGTCTGGAGGATAGCGTGTATAGCGCTAGGTTTTCGGGATTTGAAGTTCTTTGGGTCAGGTCTCACCAAGGAAACAATGGGAACGATGGGGCCGACGAGTTGGCTAAGGAGGCCGCGACAGGGGAGTTTCGTTACTCATATTCATTAATTCCAAAGTGGTTAATGAAGAGGAACCTGCGAGAAAGATCGATGTCTGGAGGATAGCGTGTATAGCGTTAGGTTTTCGGGATTTGAAGTTCTTTTCGGTCGTCTCACCAAGGAAACAAGGGGAACGATAAGTCCTACGAGTTGGCTCAGGAGGCCGCCACAGGGGAGTTTTGTTCGTCATATTCATTAATTCCAAAGTGGTTAATCAAGAGGAAGCTGCGAGAAAGATCGACTAGTCAGTGGGGGGGAAAGGTGGAATAACGCCACTACAGGTAGATTGATGCATAGGTTTATTCCAAGTATAACGGCTAGAGACAGAATTGAGGTTAGTTCGATCATAAAATGGTGCAGCTCGTTATAGGTCATGGGTATTTGAGAAGGTTCGGTCTTGGAAATGACGACGGTTGCTAGTGCGACGGGGGATCGGAGAGTGCTATGCATGTGCTCTTTGATTGCCCCATCGAAATTTCAAATAGGGGGTTAGCTAACAGAAAGCTGGCTATTGAAGGCCTAAGATGGCCTATGAGTTTGGAGCGAGAAGTTATAAAGTAGGTCAGATTCAAAATATCACATCTAAGTCAATTGTATAAAGAATGCTGTATTTAATTAAAGTGGATTCCGATTTATGTTTTTTACTCTTGTTTAGAGGTTGTAAATACACAAAGGCCGCTCTGACTTCAACATGTGTCCACACGTATGCTAACACGTATGCTACATTGAAAAAATGTAGGTGCATGCAAAAAATGTTGAGCTGTTTTGAATTCGCATTAGATGTTCTCTAACGGGAAGTTATAAAATAGGTCAGATGCAAAATATCACATCTAAGTCAATTGGATTTAATTAAAATGGATTCTGATTTATGTTTTTTACTTTTGTTTAGACACTGCAAATACACATAGGCCGGTTTGACTTCAAAACGTGCCCACACGTATGCTACGTTGAAAAAATATAGGTGCGTGCAGAAAAAAATGTGGAGTTGTTTTGAATTCACATTAAATGTTCTCTAGTGAGAAGTTATAAAGTAGGTCAGATTCAAAATATCACATCTAAATCAATTGTATTTAATTAAAGTGGATTCTGATTTATGTTTTTTACCTTTGTTTAGAGGCTGCAAATACACATAGGTCGGTCTGACTTCAAAACGTGTCCATATGTAAGCTACGTTGAAAAAATGTAGGTGCGTGCAGAAAAAATGTGGAGCTGTTTTGAATTCGCCATAGAAGTTCTCTAGCGAGAAGTTATGAAGTAGGTCAGATGCAAAATATCACATCTAAGTCAATTGTATAAAGAATGCTGTATTTAATTAAAATGGATTCTGATTTATGTTTTTTACTTTTGTTTAGAGGCTGCAAATACACATAGGTTGCTCTGAATTCAACACGTGTCCACACGTATGCTACGATGAAAAAATGTAGGTGCATGCAAAAAATGTTGAGCTGTTTTGAATTCGCATTAGATGTTTTCTATCGAGAAGTTATAAAGTAGGTCAGATTCAAAATATCACATCTAAGTCAATTGCATTTAATTAAAATGGATTCTGATTTATGTTTTTTACTTTTGTTTAGACACTGCAAATACACATAGGCCGGTTTGACTTCAAAACGTGCCCACACGTATGCTACATTGAAAAAATGTAGGTGCGTGCAGAAAAAAATGTGGAGTTGTTTTGAATTCACATTAAATTTTCTCTAGTGAGAAGTTATAAAGTAGGTCAGATTCAAAATATCACATCTAAATCAATTGTATTTAATTAAAGTGGATTCTGATTTATGTTTTTTACCTTTGTTTAGAGGCTGCAAATACACATAGGTCGGTCTGACTTCAAAACGTGTCCATATGTAAGCTACGTTGAAAAAATGTAGGTGCGTGCAGAAAAAATGTGGAGCTGTTTTGAATTCGCCATAGAAGTTCTCTAGCGAGAAGTTATGAAGTAGGTCAGATGCAAAATATCACATCTAAGTCAATTGTATAAAGAATGCTGTATTTAATTAAAATGGATTCTGATTTATGTTTTTTACTTTTGTTTAGAGGCTGCAAATACACATAGGTTGCTCTGAATTCAACACGTGTCCACACGTATGCTACGATGAAAAAATGTAGGTGCATGCAAAAAATGTTGAGCTGTTTTGAATTCGCATTAGATGTTTTCTATCGAGAAGTTATAAAGTAGGTCAGATTCAAAATATCACATCTAAGTCAAATAAAAATGCTATTTAATTAAAATGGATTCTGATTTATGTTTTTACTTTTGTTTAGAACTGTCAAATACACAATAGGCCGCTTTGACTTCTAAACACGTGTCCACACGTATGCTACATTGAAAAAATGTATGGTGCAGAAAAAATGTTGAGTGTTTTGAATTCCATTAAATGTTCTCTAGTGAGAAGTTATAAAATAGGTCAGATTCAAAATATCACATCTAAGTCAATTGTATTTAATTAAAGTGGATTCTGATTTATGTTTTTACCTTTGTTTAGAGGCTGCAAATACACATAGGTCGGTCTGACTTCAAAACGTGTCCATATGTAAGCTACGTTGAAAAATGTAGGTGCGTGCAGAAAAAAATGTGGAGTTGTTTTGAATTCACATTAAATTTTCTCTAGTGAGAAGTTATAAAGTAGGTCAGATTCAAAATATCACATCTAAGTCAATTGTATAAAGAATGCTGTATTTAATTAAGGTAGATTCTGGTTTATGTTGTTTTTACTTTGAGGTTACTACCTTGTTTAGAGGAAATCTTGTTTAAAAAGAAAAACTTTTATTAAATACTTTTTATTTACAAATTATTGAATATTTTAACCCAACTATTTACAGTTAATAAGGAATTACACTAAATATATTTTACAACTTAAAATCTAACTATTTAGAAATGAAAAAGTATTTATTAACTCCCATTCTTGAAGTATCTGCAGCTCCCTTGCAGCCAGTTCCTCTGTTTTTGTTTTATCAATTCTAGTTCCAAATCTAGACGACACAGTAGCTTCTTTCTACGCTTTTTAAATGCTTTAAGCAACTCTACAGTGTCCTATCCCTTGGATTTGTCATCCTCACAGCAAACAGTCATATCCGGTACAGGATATAACTTTTTCATAGCTCTAGTACCTTCACTCTATTTTTGCTCAATGATAAGTTGCTAGTAACTAATAATTATGCAAGGGATCTGATTGAATATGTGAAGTATTTATATTAAATAAGAAACGAGTCTGTTAGAAAAATTACAAATTTGCCTCGTTTTCTGAAAAAAAAATGCAAATGAAAATTTTATATTCAGTTATGCAATTTATTCTAATGAATAAAAAACAGTATGTAAGCAAAAATAATGGTGCTCTCAGCAAAATAACGAATTTGGTTCGTTGTCTGAAAAATTGCAAATATGCATTTTTATAGTTAATCATACAAGGTATTCATATTAAAAGAAATAGTAAAACTGTCAGCATGATTTCGAATTTGCTTTATTTTCTGAAAAAATTGCACATGTCTAATTTTATAGCTAACCATAAAATACATTTTCATTAAATAAGAAACAGCATGTTAGCAAAAAATAGTACTGCAAACAAGTTTTCGCAATTGCTTTATTTTATGTAAAATGCAAATATGCAATTTTAAGAACTGACATGTTAGCAAAAATAGGTCCTGGCGGCAAAATTTCGAAGTTGCTTTATTGTATTTACAACTGTAAATAATGCGATCCATTTATTACTGAAAGTTTTTTAAAATTTGCAAATAGTGAACATGTTTCAATCAAAGCATAATGTGGTGCATTGAATTCTAATTAATAAACGGTGTTATAATATTTTTTCTATATCTGGGTGAATAAACTCACAAATCGCTAAATAAGCGGTTTGTCCAACTGATTTTTACACTTAAAGCGATTGACATTCATTTCAAACATTTATTTTCCATAAATAAGAACATAAATTATTAAGGTCATATGAAAGGCCCAAGGTCGCTTCTGTATTGTTCTCATATTAAACGCAGTTCGTAAGCCATATTGTAGCATCTTAATAATGAAAAAATTCTTGATCTGATACGCTCCCGCGTTTCACATTATTGCGCAATCGTATATTATAACATGGTTACGCGGAAAATTGTATCAAATACCAAACACGTTAAAAGTGATACAATTCTTAATCTATAGGATAAATAAAGCAATGTACTCACGTAAAACGCGCCTTGCAGTTATATCTCAGGGACATTTCCTTGTTTTTTGGTGAGACGGCTACGCCTTTGTTGAATCCAAATTCAGTCGTCCTTTCTCTTTGTTTGTAGCGGAACGGCAAGGATAACCAGGTAGAGGTACGATAAGGTAAGAGATAAGGAACCTACCACCTGAAAAGTGAAAAGACAGGCCACGACACAGGTAGCTGTTTTTGGCTTCCGACCTCGTTGTATAATGGCGTCGTATTCCACACCTCGCACTTGCGCCATTCACTCCGCGCCGGCGCATTCTTTTGCGCAAACGCAACTGTCTGGGATGGCGGAAATTAACAAGTTTATTTTAAAATATTGACGGAAATTTACTCACATATTTAACAATGTACATTTCCAAATTTGGAATGTAACAATCGCGACAAAGCCTTAAAAGAAAATAATCTTAAAAGAAGAAAAAGACTGTTAGCATGGTAAAAACTTAAAATCTAAAACCTGGTTAACTTACATATAACCTAACTTACATTCTAGTAAATGTTTATTTTAGGCGCCACCTGGTTTTTCAACCGATAACGCATCTTACGAGTAACCAGGAAACGGAATGTGTAGCCCCATTGTTTTTGAACTACATCTATAAATGCACACACGGGTCTTTGATGTGGCGCAGTTATAATCGACAGCACAAATTTGTCAGAGAGCACGAAACACTACTATAACTAAAACAAATGCGACAAGTCGCCTAACATATATACAATAACTAAAGCTAACATTACAGTTTTTAAGTGCACGTGCACTTAAGCATTGCATCTAACCTGTTTTTTTTCTTGGCAAGAAAATGCCCAAATTTCAAAATGCCCAAGAGAGCAAGTTATTATACACTTTGGCAAATTTTTATATATTGGTACTCTGGCTTAATAAACAATACACATCAAAACTTTTTAATGACATAGTTGTGAATTAACAAATTTACCAACAGTACCATCTTACGAATTTCTTACGTTACTAACCTAACAAACTACATTGCTACCATCAGGTTAGCTTCTTCACTCAATACTCAAAAAAAATAATTCCTATGTCTGATCATATATACCAAATGGTAGGAAAACAAAAGATAGTAAGACAAAGTCTCAAGTTATTATCAAAGATAATAGGTAAGATAAAGATATTAAGATAAAACTAGATAACAGTAGATGGATCCGAAACGTCCCAGCACGCTAAGGCACGCTACGACTACATACATTAAAGATATAGCTTAGAATTCCCCACCTCACCAAGCCGTTTTGTCATCCATTACAAAGATACAAGATAGAGTGGCTCCTTGCGGCTTTATTAAATAAAGTTAAGACACATAATAAATTAAAAAATTACTAGACTCTTGATGAAAACTAGTACGATCATCTTCATAACAAGTGCATCCACTACGATAAGAAAATCAGACAAAAATTGAAACAACAACTTAAAAGTATCACTATAGATACCTTCACACAAAAACCAACTGTTTCAAGGTAATTTTTAGAAACGGTTACGCCATAAACACACAAGAATGCCTAACTATAAGCAGTTAAATACAACCACACTGTCCCAATATGCTAAAAACAACCGAGAATTCCATAAGATATCCATAAAAAGCGATAGCATCTCACCACGAAGTTCAATAAAAGACAACAAGAAAATGTTTATATGTTCTGATAATTTAATAGAAGAAGAAAACAAGTAATGTTATAGGATAAAGTGAGCAACTGCAATAGTTCACAAGAAGAACGCATCGAATAGAAACTCCTAGTTTTTTGCAACTGCGAATATGAACTATTTCTTACAAAGGCATAGGCCACGGCTCCTATGGGAGTCCAAAGAAAAAAGCATCCACTCAACAAAAGCTAAAACCAATTGTAAAAATTCAATGAGTTATTGCAACCAAAGTTACGACAATCACCACGAAATTAAACAATGTAAGATAAATACCGAAAACAAAATAACATGATGTAGAAAAGGTGCCAGGATTAATTAAATGAAGCGACAGAGTTATATTAGAGAACCTAGATAATAAACAGATATGTGACTAGCAATAAATTCAAGGGAAAGTTAACGGGCAGCAAAAAGATAGCTAATTTAAGGTAAATAAGGCAAAAGTGTAGAAGGTAAGTGCTGTATAAGAAAAGAAATGACTAAATAAAGTTAACAAATTCATAGCAGGGACAAAAACATTAGGTAATATGATGCGGAAAAGGTGCTAGGATTGATTAGGTGAAGCAAAAGAGTGACATTGGAGAACCTAACTAATAAACAGATATATGGTTGACAATAAATTCAAGGAAGAATTAATAGCCAGCAAAAAGATAATTAATATGAGGTAAATAAGACAAAAGTGTAGAAGGTAAATGCTGTATGAGAAGAGAAACTAATAGATATAGGTAACAAATTCAGAACGGGTACAAAGCATTTGGTAGACCATTAAAGAAATGAAATGTGAAAATTAATTAGCATTCGGGTCAGCAGAGAATGGTTTAAGGTCTTTGATATGCCACCTTCCTTCGGTGTCTTGAAGTTCATAAATAAGTGGACTAATAACGCGAGTGACCTTACATAAAATGAATTTTGGGCCTAATTTCGAAGTGAATTTTTTCGTCGCATCCGATAAGACATAATTCTTTTTCCAAACCTGTTCATCTAAAGCAAAAGAAATATCTCGTTTTCGCAAATTGTAGTGATTATTACTCTTTTCGTAAGCTTTTAACAAATTTTTTCTAACGTCATTGAAGATAGAAGGTAATGATTGTTCGTCTTTGTCCCAGTGTACTTTTTCGTCAAATTCAATTACGTTAATATCATCAGGAACTGAACCATAATAACTACCATCAATTGGTGTATATCTTCCAAAAACAAGAAATGAGGGAGTAAATTGGGTTGCTTCGTGTTTAGAGGTATGCAAAGCTTGAGCGATTTTAAAGATATTTTCATCCCACCTAGTGTGGTCTGAATCGATATATGAAGAGATAGCAGTGATTAAGACGCTATTTACTCTTTCGGTAGAGTTTACTTGGGGATGGTATTTTGGTTTAAACCAAATTTTTTGTACTTTATAACTCTTAACGAAATTTTGAAAATTTTTTCAGAGAATAATTTGCGGGACACCAAAGATAATATGATAGTTAACTAAAATTTAAAACTGAAAACAATCTTTCAATAATCTAAAGGAATTTCAAGTTCAAAATAATTATTTAACCAGATTTGATGTGATCTCAAGGAATTTTTTAATCATAATGAACGGTAAATAAAGCTTTTTATCTATGTCTAAGAATACTTACAGAAGGAATTGTTTAATAAAAAAAATCATTTTCGTTCATTCACAAACGAGGTTAAGATAATTATTAAACACATCCCAAAGGTACACAACACTTTTTATAAGGAAATATACATAACACTGTTTTTGTAAGAGAAAAATTCCAATTAACTAAGTTTTAAATAACATATAAAAGGTAAACAAACACTATTCAAAAATGGCAGTCTTGATCATATAAATTGACATTCCAAGTTCCATCAAATGTCACCATGACATAAAATAAAAAGTTACTAAATGTGATGTTGCCAAGTTGTATTTTTTCTACCCAAAAGCCACTAAAAATTAAAAAAATATTTTTTATTATATTGCTTGACTAAAAAACCTAATTTACCTACAAGGATATATATATATATATATATATATATATATATATATATATTAATAATTAATGGACTGGTCAGTCTTATAGTATAATATACATGTACATGTTATCATGGGAAGTAGTCCAAATCAAACAACAGAAACTGATTGAAAATTTAATCAACACCTAACGTTTCGGTACATTCTTTTCGCACCTTTTTCAAAGGCTAAAATGGAAACCAAAAATTCGAAATTAGCAAGAAATACATAACCTGTCGCTAACTACTTACATTGATCAAATTATATTAAAGGAAATTGAAAACAAATTACTGCACGATTCACATAATAAATGTTGGTCAAAAATTAAAAATTAAAAATTGCCTGAAGGGCAACGTCATGCCACGATGGCGGTTAAAAAGTAAAGACAAAGTTGATAATGACAAATTCTATAGGAGTGACAGGACACGTTCCGAAAATGGCAATGATTACATAACCTGAAGGAAGATACCTAACGTTGTTTAAAAATGTCATTACTGTATAAAGCAGAATAAACGTTATGCACCCTATCAATATCAATCTTATTATTGATAGGATTAATTTCCCTATTAATATAAAAAGACTCTATGAAAAGCCTAGTCTTGTAATTGGTTTCGTTCTCCAAAATGGTGGTGTCGTCGAAAAGTGGTGTATGACTGGTTGCCGCAACATGAGCAGACAATGCACGTTTAGTGGAATTAATCCTACAATCACTTCTGTGCTGTGTTAAACGACTCTTTAGCCACTGGCTAGTCTGACCAATGTAACTATTGTTGTAACTGCACGTGATCTTGTAGACAACGTTGCTGTTTAACAATTTCGGAGTGCGATCCTTTAATTTGGTAAACAAATTCTGGATAGAAAAATTGTATTTATAAACAATGGCGATCTTAGGTTGTCTAAGTAATCGTACTAAAAGTGAAGATAACTTCTGTATAAACAGAAGCTTCTTGTATGTAATATCAGTTTCTGAAGGGTTTACTTTTAAGAAGTTGCCATATATCAATCTATGCAACATTCCCTTTGGATAACCGTTGTTATTAGAAATGCACCTAAACTAATTGCATAGCGTTGGCTTCAGTACGTAACTATGGAAATGCAAATGCGTGCATAAATCCAACTGAAGTTCAATAGACTAGACCTTCGTTGACAAAGAAAACGCTTGTCGTATGTAATTTTTTGTAATCAAGTACTACAAATTACGCAATAGAAAAATTCTATGATAGCGGGTATCCTTTAATATTCTCAATGATTGCTTCATCGTAAGGAAATTCATAATTATGTTTAATGTTGAAAATAAGGAATGTCTTGCAACCATCAAGGAATGTACTAGAGTAAAACGTTGCCTTCATATCAGTAAGAATTTTAATGCTAAGGTATTGCCTAGATAACAATTGTAGAAAATTATAAAGATACAAATTGCTTTCAATGTAAACGCAATGTTAATTTGAATTTTTATTATTTTGTTGGGAATTAAATGTATAAAAGTTAATTTTTTCAGTTTTACTGAAAAGTAAATTTAATTAAATGTATAAAAGTCAATTTCTTTAAGTTTTACTGAAAAGTAAATATTTCAAATGATTTCTTGGTAAATTTAATTTGATGCATTGTAGATTTTTTTATTCGCTTAGGCATTACGGCAACTATATAAATGGTAAAAGATGGTTGCAAACAGATTAGTTTCACTCAATCATTATGGATGATCGCTTATTCTTTTATATACCAAATACCTGCATTACATTCGTTCCCTATTGGGAACGTGAATTGGCAGTAAACCAAAACAGATGCCCGCAATAGACGCTCTGTTTAATATTAGTCTGGATCCCGAACAGCCGTTAAATAAATTGTTGCGCCTTTGGTTTTCCGAAGGCGGGTATTTTCTATATGACAGATGTAGTTTAAGAATGGACACGTTGATTGCAGGAAAACACCATACAATTTCGAACTACGCGTATACAGATTTGATGGGTCTCTAACTCGTGTTGAAGACTTTTTTGGTGCGACAACCAAACCATTAGCAGAATCTGGATATTGCAGCGAATAAATAAAAGCCTTTTTGTAATAAATTTATATGTCAATTTTTTATTTGTTTAAGCTCTGCTTGTATTCTTTTATGGTTGAAATAAATTATATATCTAAAAGTAACAGTTGCACTTATTTGCTGGGCTGTTACAGGTTCTACAATGTACAATTTTTTTTGGTTAGATTGTTTATATGTGTTACCTTCATATGTACTATGAGTGGTTTATTTCCCAAAGAAGGTTCAGAAGAAAAGTAGCAAGGAATTTATAATTTCCATCCGTGTTCTATATATAAAGCAAAGTATCTAATTATGTTTATTCTTAACAATAGTGAAGACTTTAAAATTCCGTTGGGTGCTCAGAGTTCCTCAAATTTATGTGGTATCCCATAAATGACATTGCCTAACAAATTCTTAGAAATAAATAGAAACGATAAACATTTTTTTATAAAAGATCTCCTCAGTTATTGATGTAAATAATAATGTGTATAACATAAAAAATTTAAAGTTTGCTAATGAGAACTCCATAACCCGCCTATGTTTCTTAATGAAACCTTCTTACACTCATGCTATGTGAAAGCGTTAACACATTCCGCGTTTAATATGAGCATAATACAAAGCGACCTTGTACCTTTCATACGACCTTAATAATTTATGCTCTTGTTTATGGAAAATAAATATTTGTTTGAAATGAGTGCTAATATATTAAGTTCGGAAATCGCTTTAAGTGTAAAAATCAGTACTGCAGGTGGATTACAAATTAGAATCTGCTTAATGGGGTTGGTAGACTAATTTTCGATACCAAGATTTTTGGCGATTTTTTTTAGTGGGTTCATATACAGCATGTTAATAGACCTTCATTATTATAAGATCTTTATTTGACAACAAATTTAAGTAATATCTCTTCAACGTGACACTTTGGAGAAACCGCTTATTTAGCGATTTGTGTGTTTATTCGCCCAGATATAGAAACAATTACACTATTTGCAAGTTTTGAAAAACTTTCAGTAATAAATGGATAGCATGGTTAACTATTAAATTGCATTATTTACAATTATAAATACAATAAAGCAACTTCGAAATTTTGCTGCCAGTACCTATTTTTGCTAACATGCCGTTTCTTATTTAATGAAAATGTATTTTATGGTTAGCTATAAAATTAGACATTTGCAATTTTTTTAGAAAATAAAGCAAATTCGAAATCTTGCTGACTGTTTTACTATTTCTTTTAATATGAATACCTTGCATGATTAACTATAAAATGCATATTTGCAATTTTTCAGACAACGAACCAAATTCATTGTTTTGCCGAGAGCACCATTATTTTTTGCTTACATACTGTTTTTTTATTCATTAGAATAAATTGCATAGCTGAATATAAAATTTTCATTTGCAATTGAAGCAATCAATCGAATGTCGATTGCTTTGAAATTTCCAACATTTATAGCAATTCTTGACATGTTGCGTGCATTATACTTAATACCCATGGCTATTGCAAATTTTTTTAAGTGCAACCTTACAGTTAGCAATTCTCCTCTGAAATTAACTAAATTTCCATCCTGATCTAACACTTTAACTATTATTTCATTTATTATTTGTCACCTGATTGGTAGATATATAATCATAGGTGGGCACTCGACAATCTTAAAACCTGCAGGTACTTGAGGAAAAAATTCCACAAATTTTTAAAACCACTTGCAGTTACCCTACAATTAACGTTGAAAGAATATTCTGTTGTGTAATTTAAGTACTTGACTATAAAGAATTACACACCACAAGCATTTTTTTTCTTGTTCAAGAAGGTCTAGTGTATTGAACTTCCGTTGGATTTATGCATGCATTTGCATTTCCATAGTTACATACTGAAGCCAATGCTATGCAATTAGATCAGGTGCATTTCTAATTTCAGCCACAAAAAATGAGAGCATCTATAGGAAATAAATAATTTAAACCTCACGTTTTTGTTTATCTTACTTTAATAATTGCTATTGATAAATTGATATAATCTAGTTCAGCAGCAGCGATTTTTCGTACTTCATTTAATGCAGGTGCATTAAAATTGCTTGCTATATTTAACCATCCTGCAACTTTTTTTCTCTTGAGGTAATCTAATCGGATTTTTTATAATAATGTTCTGGATCAAATTTTTAATAACGTATTCCTTCACTTTAATTGCTCTGCATATAAATAAAGTAATATATAAAAAATCTAACTAAACCTCAAAATCGTATTTGATAATTTAATGCAATTGTCTAGCAATCAGTGACTTTTACAAATCAACCACACCGTAATCGTAGAGTAAAATAAAACCTAGATAAGTAAAACGTCGTTTAAAGTAAATGCGGTGTAAGTGGTCCTTAATAACTAATACATTAATATTGAATAAGTTTTATATTATTGGGGAAATAATTTACCTTTCAGTAAAACTGAAAAAAACTACTTTTATACATTTCACACACACTTTTATACGTTTCTTGTTTAATATAAATACTTCACGTATTCGATCAGATCTCTTGCATAATTATTAGTTACTAGCAACTTATCATTGAGCAAAAATAGAGTGAAGGTTTTAGAGCTATGAAAAAGTTATGTCCTGGACCGGATAAGACTGTTTGCTGCGAGGATGACAAATCCAAGGGATAGGACACTGTAGAGTTGCTTAATGCATTTAAAAAGCATGGAGAGAAGCTACTGTGTTATCTAGATTTGGAACTAGAATTGATAAAACAAATATAGAGGAACTGGCTGCCAGGGAGCTGCAGATACTTCAAGAATGGGAGTTAATAAATACTTTTTCATTTATAAATAGTTAGATTTTAAGTTGTAAAATATATTTAGTGTGATTCTTTATTAACTGTAAATAGCTAGGTTAAAATATTCAATAATTTGTAAATAAACGTATTTTATAAAAGTTTATCTTTTTAACCAAGGTTTCCTCTAAATAAGGTAGTAACCTCAAAGTAAAAAAAACATAAATCATAATCTACTTTAATTAAATACAGCATTCTTTATACAATTGACTTAGATTTGATATTTTTTGCATCTGACCTACTTTAACTTCTCACTAGAGAACAACATCTAATGCGAATTCAAAACAGCTCCACATTTTTTGCGTGCACCTACATTTTTTCAATGTAGCATACGTGTGGACATGTTTTGAAGTCAAACCGGCCTATGTGTATTTGCAGCCTCTAAACAAAAGTAAAAACAATCGGAATCCATTTTAATTAAATACAATTGACTTAGATGTGATATTTTGTATCTGACCTACTTTATAACTTTTCGCTAGAGTACATCTAATGCGAATTCAAAACAGCTCTACATTTTTTGCATGCACCTATATTTTTTCAACGTAGTATATGTGTGGACACGTTTTGAAGTCAAACCGGCCTATGTGTATTTGCAGCCTCTAAACAAAAGTAAAAAACAAATCAGAATCCACTTTAATTAAATACAATTGACTTAGATGTGATATTTTGCATCTGACCTACTTCTCGCTAGAGAACATCTAAGGCGAATTCAAAATAGCTCCAAATTTTTTGCACGCACTTACATTTTTTCAACGTAGCATATGTGTGGACACGTTTTGAAGTCAGACCGGTCTTATATTATTTTCGTTGTAACATACATGTGGACACGTGTTGAAGTCAGACCGGTCTTATATTACTTTCAATGTAACACAAGTGTGGACACGGTTTGAAGTCAGACCGGCCTTACATCACTACTGCGGATAGTAGTATTAAAAAAAAAACCACAAGCCTAATATGCACGATGAACCCCCACACCGCTAAAACAATCACTGTCCCTCCTTTTATGCACGGAAAATAACAAAAAAAATCAGAACCCTCATTAATTTAAATCAGTAAATAAATAAATAAAATAAAATAGAGTGAAACCGTGCATACCCCCAGGACTTAAAAGTGATAGTGATTGTGACCCCCCAGGATGTTTAGTGCATACCCACCAAGACTTTAGCAGTGCATATCCATCTCCCATTAGCAGTAAGATATAAATAGACGTAAGATGACGAGATCTTTGGGTACTGAAGAAATTATTATCAAGGTAAGAAGAAAAATTATGGCGGCTATTGTGTGTAATGGCGCTAACCGACATAATGCTTATGCGAGGGCACTTGATAAATTGGGTGATGCTTTTTGCTATTTTGTGCAGTGCTATATGCTTAATGCTTATTAGATATCTATTTACATATTATGTTTATTTATATTTATTTTTACATTTCATATTTATTTATTCTTTTTGCATGTATTTTATTATTTTGGAGGTTGATTTGCTTTGTCTGACGTTCTGGCGCCATTTTGGTGGCAGCATTTTTATAGGGAGGAAGACTGTTAATTAGTTATGCGCAATACAATAAACACTAAACATCTATGCATGAGACAGACTAACTAAGAGCCACTAATGCAATATTAGTAATAACCTAAAAGAATAGTAGTTATTGGGAATGCAGGTTTTATGGTCACAAAAGGTGCAATGCTGGATAAAAATTCTGTAAATAAGCTTAACCCAATATAAAGCTCATGCATAGATTTACACGATACACATAATTTTGATAGGGTGTAACATTAGAATAACACCTAAGTAATTTATAAGAAACAACCAGTATGTTGTCACAATAATTACTATAATAGTGATACTCAACCAGGGCCGGTTCTAAGGTTTTGAGCACCCGGGCAAAAGGCACCCTTTCATATAAAAATGTACAAATTTACTGCAAAAAAGTAAGTTGTGCTATTCCTGTTGCATACGCGTGACATACGAGATTTTTTGTAATGCTATTTTTAAAAAATTCAATATCAGTTAATTAAATTAATTTTTTTTTGAAAATCACACTAGGGAAATTTTATCATTCTAATTAAGTTGGTACAATTGGATATAACCACGAATAGAAACAACATCTACAATAAAATAAACTTTACTAATTATCGTAATAATTTTGATATATTAACAATAATTATTACGACATTCTATAATATTAGAATACAGGTATACATGCGTAAATGCCATTTGGAATTGTTATTATTTAAAATATTGCATTATTTGAAACTATAAAAAAATGCATAAAACTTACCCACATCTATGTTGCTATTATATTAGATATTATTAAAATGTAATACTTCCAATTTTTGATATTTTTGTATTATTTTCATCATACATAAATTATTTCAAGGAATTATGATTTTTAAATGACACAATATTGACAGCGACAGCGATGCTGATTACCACTGTTATACTTCAAAAATTCAAAAATGGTGTTTATTGGTTTTTATTACTTTTAGCTTTACCAATTGAAAATCAATAAAATGACCACAAATGACATGGTTGAAATAACAATATGTACATAGTGAAGAATGACAATAAATGCTTAATTCGACCCTTACAGGATTTAATTCAGGTATATGGAATATCTTGCAATTTATGAGGGGCAATATTGGCTACTTCAAAACATTGTGGTCATATTTAACTTTCACACAATGGTCCCTGCAATAAAAACCATTTCCGAGTTTTCGTACTATACTAACATTAAATATATATTGTTGCAAAAATAATTTTATTTATGAATTTATTAAAATATTAAATATTAATATCGCATTTTACCGTAATTTAATACCATGATTAACAATTTTAGTCGGTTATAATATTTATAAAAGTGTTGGTTCTCTGTTTAGTTTTTGCTGCTCTAGTTATGATATGACTTTTTGCAATACGTGTACCGGAAGTGATACTATAGCACCATTATATACAAAGCAATACAAAAACAATGATTATAATCTCAAAAAAGAAATGAAATGTTTGACAAATAAAGTAAATATGTTTTATAAAAATAATTTAAATATATGTATATATATATATATATATATATATATATATATATATATATATATACATCCTACTAGCAATTCTGCATCCTTACAAAATTGATACATTTTGGCGTCCTCCAGAAATAGCGGAAATAGATATTTACATATATAGAATATATTGTTACTTACTCGTTGAAGAAGCCCAAAATCACAAAAAAATTTTAAAATAGTGAAATATATCGATATACACTATTTTATATTTCCCTATCATTCTAGAACCCTTTCAAAGCCATTTATTGTCGCGTCCGTCGTATATTTTCTTTCATTTTACATTAAGATTACTATCATTTTAACTTCCGGCAACGTTGTCGGTAGCTATTCCAAGTAACAAAGATAAAACTTAGAAATAATACCTTAAGAGAGAGTGAGATATGAGTAATGAGACATTCTACATTTAATCGTTTGGTTTTTACAGGCTGGCGAATTCGAACGTGAATCATTCTAAAAATGCTGCGTACGTTAATACTATTTATTATATCGCTGTACTTTGTGTATCAGATGCGCCGCTAAATTAAAACAATGTATGCATCCTTATGTTCTATAAATAGCAGTAAGTGTGAAATAAGAGTAATTATGTCATGCTAATTCATAATCATAGCCTTGTTATTGTCATGAAGTGGTTTAAATTCCAGATGTATTTTAATATGATATTATTTCTTAAATAGAAAACCTTAATTCTATTAATTCTAGAAAGGTTGGTGCCTTTTTATCTTATTAATATAAATCGTACGTTAAAACTTGATATTTATTGGGTGGCGCTTGCTAAATATACTGTAAGGGTCAAATTTTACCCCTCAGAACAGTTTTATTCATAAAATTTTGCTTTTTACATACACTATTTGGTTTTATTGGTGTGATGGTTATACAGTTATTTAATTGGAATTACTGCGCAATTTAAAATGTTTAACCATCGGCAATACAGCTGTTCCTGTTCGTAAAATCTTTAAATATTTGTTTTGGTTCGTAAAATATGGATAGAAAATGGATTCTAATAAACGTTAAATATGGGTAACGTCAAAATTGCAAGATATTTTGTAGGAGACTATTAGACGATTGCATATGAAAATTCTAATTATTTTCTATTGAGTCGTTTACAAGCTGTAATGTTTTTAGTATAGGGTTACTACCACCCGAAGACTGACTTTCGCGCGATGTTGGTGGTGTTTATTTTTGTATTAAACTATAGACGATTGCAAGTGAAAATTTTAAAATATTTTTTATCCAGCCCTTTATGAGGTACGATTTAGTTTGCTTAGGAATTGCTGCGAGCCCAAATACTGGCTTTGGCACACCATTGCTGGTGATATTTTGTTATAGATTATTAAGCATTTCATGAAAAATTTTGGAAATTTTCTAAAGAGTTGTTTACCACCTAAATCTTTTTTAGCATAATGGTTGCTGCCACCTCCACGACTGTGTTTGGTGGCACTATGGTTGGTGGATATTTGTGTAATGGGGTGCCCCAAAAGTAATGGTCTAAATTAAAAAGTTTGATAGCTGAGATTAAAACCTATTCAAATAACTTTGTATGTTGTTATCCAATTGTTGATGGTTTCAAAGTTATAACAACTTTTGCTTTTTGTGCGAAAATCGTGCAGAACTTCGAATATCAATTTGCAATAAAAGAAATACTGACCTTTTGAAGGTAATTCGTTTTCTGTGTATGTGTGAATGTTGCGTGTTTAATAAGTAAGAACTTCCTCAAACATTTACTTATTGTCGCAAGAGAAACTCATAATTTTTCTATAATTTTGGTTCTATGAAAAATTTTGTGTGCTTTTCAAACTAAAATTACTCAAAAAAAAGTATTACCATTGAAAAGTGCATACTTATCCAAAAAACTTCATTAATCTAATACCTGGTAGGTCTAAGATTAAATGCATAGAAAATTTTTGGTAATTTGTAGGCACAATCCCAAAAACAGCACTTTTATAAAGAATTCGTAAGTAATAGCAACTTTATTTTTTGTAAAATATGAACTCAAAATAATAAAATGTACTTAAATTCGTTTACAACAAATGTTTGAATGTCCTGCCACTAGTTAAAGATCCCTACCTTGCTTGGAACAGCAAGGGTTCGGCAAAATTCCAAATTTTTCAGGTAAAAAAAACCCGCTTCCTGGCCAACGTAGTACCGCCGGGTGGAGCATTGGAAAATCACATATAAGGTTTCAACACGATGGCGCTCCAGCACACAATGCTCGTAATGTTAGGGAGCACTTAGTCTTGCATATCCCAATCATAGGCACTATCTATTGGCCATCGCGTTCGCCCGACCTCAACCCCCTGGATTACTTCTTGTGCGGTTATATGAAAGAAAATGTGTATAAAACACATACCACAAACGAGCAGGACCTTCGTAGAAAAATACGCGAAGCCGTTGGAAGGGTGAGAGAATCGGTCGCGCCTTCAGGTTTTTAAAACGAAATTTTTTAAGACTGTGTCGTTTATGATTTTCTCTTGCGATAATGAGTAAATGTTTGAGGAACTCCTCATTTATTAAACACGCAACATTCACTCATACAACAGAAAACGAACTACCTTCAAAAGGTCAGTATTTCTTTTATTCCAAATTAATATTCCAAGTTCTGCACGATTTTGACACAAAACGCAAAAGTTGTTATAACTTTGAAACCATCAACAATTGGATAACAACATATATAGTTATTTGAATAGGTAGTAATCTCACCTATCAAACCCTTCAATTTGGACCATTACTTTTGGGACACCATGTAATATTAGATTGCATGTGAATATTCATCATCATAATTAGGTCTTCAGTCCTGGAAATGGTTAGACGCGTACCATCATTGTTTCCTATTCTGAACTAACCTACAGATTTCCCTGAGATTTGCAGTATACATCTATCACTATCTGACCTAGGTCTACATCTACCTCTTTTTTCCTATCTCTGCTTGTAATATATCCCATACTATTCCCCAAAAATGCCTTAGAACATATTCCGCCTTCTATTTTCCTCAGATATCCTTGTTCCCCTACTATTTCTATAACCTATTTGTTATTATCTTTGTCTGTCCATGCTATCGTCCTCATACATCTGAAGCACAGCATTTCAAAAGGCTGCTACCGTTTTTCTGTCTGCGTTTCAGACTGCCCGTATTTCATAGGCCTACTGTGCTGTGCTCCACACATATGCTTTCAACAATTTTCTTCTTGCTCTATGTTTGTTGTCTTTCCTCATAGGCGCTGGTCGTTCTTGTTAGGTGCAGTTTGGTCACCTTCTACTGTTTTACAGTTGTATACCCTATTTCTCCGACCTTCAGTGGTTGTGAAGGGAGGTAAGCAGCCTGTGGCTGCCAAGTTCTTCCAACACTTAACCATTTACCGATTTAATATATTTTCCAATATATCTTTTCGCACAGTCAACATTAGTTGCAGATATTTCGCAGCCAACAACTAGTTGTTTATACTAATCATCAGCATTATCTACGCTTATTTTTTCGTCATTAGGTTTTCCGTCTCAAAATTGGTTGGACACGTACCTGCACTTATTTATATTCTGAGCTAGCCTACATAGTTCCCTGAAATTCTCACACAGCATGTGTATACAGCTCGTTTCCCTTTTATTGTTTTCTAATTTTATGCCCTATTTCACCGAGATTCAGTGAAGGGGGTTAAGCAACCTGTGGCTACCAAGATCCCCCAACACTTAGACATTTGCCGAAATATTGGTTTTCCAGTAAATCCTTTCACACACATAACATTATTCGAGAATATTACCCAACCAATTCTTGTAGTTACTTATAATAATCATCATGATTAAGCACAGTTATCTTCTCGTCATTAGTTTATCCATCTTGGAATTGGTTGGATGCGTACCTCCATTGATTTCTATTCTGGGCTAGCCTACACATCTCCCTGAAACCCCTACAGCCTACATCTTTTACTATCTATGTACAGTAGTCTAACCTAGGTCTGCCTCTTCTTCTCTTTTTTCCTATCTCTGCTTCTAATATATTCCGCACTATTCCCTTATGCCGTAGTATGTGGCCTACCATCCTATCTCTCCTATTTTTTACCGTTTTCCACATATTTCTTTCTTCCCATACCATTTTTAGTACTTCTTTGTTCTTAACCTTGTCTGTCCATGATATCTTCATCGTACGTCTGTAGCACCAGATTTCAAAGGCTTCTACCTTTTTCTTGTCCGCTTCTCCTACTTTCCAGGCTTCACAGCCATACAGTGCTGTGCTTCACACATATGTTTTAAGCAATCTTTTCCTTGTTTCTATGTTTGTGGTCTTTGAGCACAGTAGTTGCTTTTTCTTGTTAAATGTAGCACGACCTTGTGCTAATCTTTGTTTTATATCTTTTGTGCTTTTTCCATCTTGCGTTATTTGGTTTCCTAGGTAGCAGAAATCCTTAACCTCTTATAAGTTCGTGTTACATACTTGTATTCTTGTTTTTGATTTATTTTCCCCACCTTTGCATACTAGAACTTTAGTTTTAGTTTTGTTAATTTTCATACCGTATCTTTCTAACTCTTCCTTGCTAGACGCTAATACCGCTATATCATCTGCAAATCTAAGCATATCAATTTTTTGTTCCTGCATAGCAATTCCAAATGTCTTCCTGCATTTGACGGTATTCATTGTCTCTTCTATGTACAAGTTAAAAATCAATGGGGATAGGGCACATCCCTGTCTCACCCCTTTTCTAATGTTTACTTCTCTATGTTCCTGCTCTAATTCTATTACTGCTGTTTACTCTTTGTATAAGCTATGTATTATTTGTCTACCCCTATAACTCATTCCAATCTTTTTGAGTATTGCAAACATTTTTTTCCAATTTATGTTGTCGAATCCTTTTTCCAGATCGACAAACCCTATATACATGCTTTCACCTTTATCTATTGTTTTCTGCATTATCACTCACAGAGCTAAAATAGCCTCCCGTGTTCCCCTGTTTCGCCTAAACCCAAATTGGTCTTCTCCTAGTATATCTTTCGCCCGTTTTTCCATTGGTCTTTGCACAATTCTAGTTAATATTTTTGACACGTGTGCTGTCAAACTTATTGTTCGAAAATTTTCACATCTATCCGCGCCTTTCTTTTCTGGTATAGTTACTATGATGCTACGCTTGAAATCTTTGGGTATCTTGCCTGTCTCATACATATAGCTTACAAGTTGGAAGAGACGTTCTGTTACTGCTTGTCCAGCGGCTTTTAGAGATTCTGCTTGCACCTTATCTGTACCCGGCTCCATACCATTTTTCAGACCCTTTAATGTAATTCAAACTCATCTCTAAGTATAGGATATCCCAAGTCATCATTTTCAATGTCTGATTCCTGTTCTAATGCAGTTAGTTCCTTCCCCTGCATAAAAATCCCTATATATTCTTGCCATCTACCCACTTTCTCTACGTTTTCTATAATGACGTTTCCTTGTGCGTCCCTTAGATTTTTGCTATACGGTTTTATATCTCTAAAATTCATTCTAATTAATTTGTATGCTTCGTCTGTCTTTCCTATTTCTATCTTCGTTTGTACCTCTTTGCACTTTTCATCAATCCATTTTTCTTTAGCTTTCCTGCATTTTCGAATAATTTCCCATTTTATGGCTTTGTATCTCTGTTTTCCTGTTTCGTCTGATTTATTTTTGTATTTTCGTCTTTCTTCTATTAAATTCAGGATATCCTTTGTTATCCATAGTTTTTTATTTTCTTTTTGTGTATATTCCAGAATATCTCTGGCCGCCTTGTCTAGGCTGGATTTAATGTTATTCCATTCTGTTTCTACTTTCTTAGTATCAGATATTTTCCCGATATCTTTGAGCAATTCATTTGACTTTTTTTCGAATCTTTCTTAAATATCTTTATCTTTTAGTTTCTCTAAGTCCAAGTGCCTCTTTCCGTTTCTTTTTTTCACATTCTTAAATTTAAGTGCGGTCTTCATAATTACGATGTTGTGGTCAGTATCTATATCTGCCTCTGGGTAGCTTCTACAGTCTTTTACTTGATTCCTAAACTGTTGTCTAACAAGAATGTAATCTATTTGATATCTTCCTATATCTCCTGGCATCTTCCACGTATATCGTCTGCTAGCATGATGTTGAAAAAATGCGTTTGTGATGATTAAATTGTTCTTGTCGCAAAATTCTACCAGCCTATTTCCCCTGTCGTTTCTCGTGCCTAAACCAAATAAACATACTACCGCTCCTTTCCTACCCTCACCTACCTCGGCATTAACATCCCCCGTAATTATTAAATTTTCATGTCCATTTACGTATCTTAATATGTCTTCAATATCTTTGTAGATGGCTTCTACCTTAGTCTGGTTCCTCACTAACGACCCTACTGCTTTGGTTGGACCTGTAGTTTGGCTCTTTAGCTCATTAGAACACGCAAGCCATTTCACCTGTTCTAGTAATTTAGAACTTTGACAAGGTGCAGGTCCATTTGAAATGGATGTGAATATTATAAAAATTTATATCGCATCGTTGAGCTACAATTTTTTTTACAGTATGGGGTTTTCTACTACCATAAAGACTGATCTGGGCACGGCGTTGCTTTAGGATAGTTTTGAAGGAGACTATTAGAAGATTGGTTGTAGCAAATTAAAAAACTCTACATTGCAACACTTACGAGTCACATTTTTTTTAAATATAGGGGTTGATTCCACCCTCAAACTGACTTTCGCGCCACGTCGCTGGAGTTTACTTTTGTAATAGAGTAGTAGAGTATTGCATGTGAAAAGTTTGAAAATTCTCTAACGAGTTGTTAAAAAACAGAATTTTTTCTTAGTGTAGGGGTTGCTTCCACTGCCTAAGACAATTTGGTGAAGTGTTGCTGGTGGATATTTGTGTAATATGTTATTATAGGATTGCATGTGAATATATTTTGAAAATTTTGAATCGTATCGTTCACGAGATCAAGTTTTTCAGTATAGGGGTTACTACTACCCCCCAAGATCGACGTTGACATAGCGTTGCTTGCGAACAGTTTTGAAGGAGGTTGCATGTGAAATTTTAAATATTTTTGATTGAGCCGCTTACAATCTATATTGTTGTCTAATATCGGGGTTGCTTTTACCCCAAGACTAGTTTTCGCGCTCCGTTGTTGTTGCTTATTTTTCTAATGGGTATTAAAAATTGCATGTTAAAATTTTAAATTTTGTCCAACACTTTACGAGGCACAATGTATTTAGTTTAGGGTTGCTGCCACCTCCATGACTGGCTTGGCATACCATTGCTAGTGGATGTTTTTGCTATTGATTATTAAGCATTGCTTGTAAACATTTTGAAAATTTTCTAACAAGTTTTTTACCACCTAAAATTCCTTAAGTGTTGGGGTTGCTGCCATCCCCATGAGTGGGTTTAATGCACTGTTGCTAGTGGATGTTTGCGCAATATACTATTAAAGAATTGTGTGTGAATATTATGAAAATTTTGTATCGCATCGTTCACGACTACAATTTTTTACAGAATAAGGGTTACTGCTACCCTCCAGGACTGACTGACACAGCAGGGTTTGATGATAATTTTGAGGAGATTATTAAAATATTGCATGTGATGATTTTGAAAATTTTGCGTAGCATCGTTTACAAGTTACTTTTTTTAATATAGGTTGATTCCACCCCAAAAGGTTGCTGGTGTTTATTTTTGCAATAGAGTATTAGACGATTGCATATACAAATTTAAAAAAAAAATTTACTCCGGCTTTTTAGGGGGAACACTTAAATTAGCTTGGGGGTTGCTGCCACCTCCAACAATGACTTGGGCACATCATTGCTGGTGGATGCTTTTGTTATAGACTATTAAGCATAGCATGTTAAATTTTTAAATTTTTCTAGCGAGTCGTTTGGAAGCTAAAAATTTATTTAGTATAGGGGTGTTGCCGCCCTCAAAGATAGACTTTTGTGTATCGTTGCTTGCAAATATTTTGTAGTATGCGATTAGAGGATTGCACTTGCAAATTTTAAAAATTTTCTATTCAGCCGTTTACGAACTACAATTTTTGTTGAATAAGGGTTGCTGCTACCCTCAACATTAGCTTTTGTGCACCTTTGCTTATGCGTTTCTATTATAAACAATTAGAGGTTGTTTGCATGCAAACATTTTGAATATTTTCTATTGCGTCATTTAATATCTACAATTTATTTAGTGTGGGAGTCGTAGCTACCCCTTGCGTAGTAGGGTAAGGTAGAACTATTTACATAATTATAAATGCAGGTGTATTCAGAAACAATTCGCAAAATTGGAAATATTTGTTATCAATATATAAATTATATTTTCTAAACTTTACAAAAATTTTGCTGGGAAACAGTGAATAACTTCATACAAATATATAAATGCGATATCACATCATATAAACAGGTCCATAAAACCTAAGCGTTAAGCTAAAAATTTTAAATACTCAAACACGTAATATATATTAGCGAATAAAAGTTTGCAGCAAACTCTATGGACGCAAGGAAACTGCTCGTCGCACTATCATCTAAGCAGACTAACTGGCGCCACGCTGTGTTGCCATTTAGCGGTTGTAAAGATGATAACACAATAAAATATTCCGTATATTAAAATATATTCTGTGGCGCTCTCAGCGGAAAATCGCTAGACTAAAACTATACGATTTCTGTACATTTTCCTATCAATTTTAAGTCCATTTTGTGTTTCTTAAATATTTAAAATAAAAATCTATACAAAAACCTTTTGACTTTGACATATTCCAAATCTTACCAATTTGGGTCTTCTTCCATTTAAACATCTTAGACAAGGAAGCGCAATGCCAATAATGCTAAAAAGTGAAAAGTTGTATCTTGCGTCCGATATACGGTAGTAAGTTTACAAGGGACGCAAGTCTGAATGCAAATTCCGGTCTATCGGGTGCAAAAATGATAGTAGGATGTGTGTATATATATATATATATATATATATATATACAGGGCTTTTCACGACGACCGTGCATTAGACATTTTTCAGAAAGTACAAGAGATAGAAGTATGAAATTTTATATGTAGTGATTGTTCGACATGCCGAGTTGATCTAAAATATTTTCGTTTTGATAGCACTTCCGGTTGTACCGGAAGTTGATATTATCTTTGTTATTTTAAATGGAACACCCTGTATATTTTGCATTTTAGATTCCACACAATTTTAACTTAAATTCCTTTAATAAGTAATATCTCAATATTTTACCGTTTTCGAGATATTTAGCTTTTTATGTTTTTTTGTAAAAAACTGATATACTTTCTTGACAATAATGTACATTTAAACTTACAGTTTAGAAACCAATTATTAGCAGATATACTATTCAAATGTTTGATACACATTTAAATGTATTTGTTTCCATTCAACACCATACGAGGTGGCCGGCATTTTTACTTAAAGTTTCTTATATAAAAAATCTGAAAAGTCAATTTTTCTAAATGGAACACCCCGTATATTTTGATATTTTCAAATTGTTCAATCATTTTTAAGGTAACCTTATGTAACAAGTCCTATTCTGAAGTTCAACTGTCTTTAAGTTATTTGATTTTAATAACATTAAGTGGTTCTACTATGATAATAAAAATAAATATCAGCATTATGTTCGTACGACGCTTTGGCAAATAATCGAACGGTGATACAGAATTAACAAACTGTCTTATTACTTTATTAGATTACGTGTTAGATTGTGTGTGTTATAAAATAATAAAAATGTCAAGATTAGATTATAGTAATGAAGGTTTCTTAAATTTAATAATTACTTACGGTGAATGTAATACAATAAATAGTCGAACTTGTCGATTATTTGCAGATAGATACCCGCATCTCCAAAAACCCAATAAGCATACAGTTAATCGTCTACTTCAAAACTGTAGAACGAATGAAGCATTTCTTCCACACATTAAACGCAGAAAGCCGCAAGTTGAAAATGAAGACAATGAAATCAATGTTTTAGGATTTTTCTCTGCTTACCCAACTGCTTCATTACACGAAACCGAAAGAGAAATAGGTATACCGTATGTGACCATTTATCGTATACTTAATAAACACAAATGGCGCCCATATAAATTTTACTGCATCCAACATTTAAAATACACTGATTTGCCTCGGAGAGTTCAGTTTTTGAGTGGTTGCTAAGTAAAAGTCAAGAGGACAAAACTTTTAAAAACATTATTTGGACAGACGAAGCAAAGTTTACCAAAATGGAGTCTTTAATATGCACAACAGCAATTATTGGGCTCCGCAAAATTCACACGTAGTCCGTGAAAGAAATGTTCAAGACAAATGGCAATTTAATGTATTTTGTGCCATTAATTGCGATTCAATCTTTTATCTGGAATTTTACGATGAAAATTTAACTGGAGAAAGGTATGTTCATATGTTAAGAAATGGAGTGGAGACAATAATACAAAACCATGCACAAAGAGATTACTTATGGTATCAAATGGATGGTGCTCCATGTCACAATTACCGACTGGTTGGCGATTTTTTAACAGGAATTTTTCAAGACCGATGGATTGCAAATAATGGTCCATTTTGATGGCCCCCGAGAATTCTAGATGGTAATCCACTAGATTTTTTCTTTTGGGGTCACTTAAAGAACATCGTCTATTCAGATCCTATTACAACCAAAGCCAATATGAAAGATAGAGTTAGAGCTGCTATAAATTCATTAACACCACAAGCAATAAGAAAAGCAACACACGATAACCTTATTAAAAGAATAAATGCATGTTTGGAAAGAAATGGTCACATTTTCGAGCATATGTTATAGTATAAAGATTAATTATTCTTTTATTCTTTTTCAACCTTTATTAAAGTCTCCTACGAACATAATGCTGATATTTATTTTTATTATCGTAGTAGAACCACTTAATGTCATTAAAATCAAATAACTTAAAGACAGTTGAACTTCAGAATAGGACTTGTTACATAAGATTGCCTTGAAATGATTGAACAATTTAAAAATATCAAAATATACGGGGTGTTCCATTTAGAAAAATTGACTTTTCAGATTTTTTTTATGCAAGAAACTTTAAGTAAAAATGTCGGACACCTCGTATGGTGTTGAATGGAAACACATACATTTTAATGTGTATCAAACATTTGAATAGTATATCTGCTAATAATTGGTTTTTAAACTGTAAATTTAAATGTACATTATTGTCAAGAAAGTATATCAGTTTTTTACAAAAAAAAACATAAAAAGCTAAATATCTCGAAAACGGTAAAATATTGAGATATTACTTATTAAAGGAATTTAACTTAAAATTTTGTGTAGAATCTAAAAATGCAAAAATATACAGGGTGTTCCATTTAGAAAAATTGACTTTTTAGATTTTTTATGTAAGAAACTTTAAGTAAAAATGGCAGACACCTCGTATGGTGTTGAATGGAAACAAATACATTTAAATCTGTATCAAACATTTGAATAGTATATCTGCGAATAATTGGTTTCTAAACTGTAAGTTTAAATGTACATTATTGTCAAGAAGGCATATCAGTTTTTTACAAAAAAAAACATAAAAAGCTAAATATCTCGAAAACGGTAAAATATTGAGATATTATTTATTAAAGGAATTTAAGTTAAAATTGTGTGTGGAATCTAAAAATGCAAAAATATACAGGGTGTTTCATTTAAAATAACAAAGATAATATCAACTTCCGGTACAACCGGAAGTGCTATCAAAACGAAAATATTTTAGATCAACTCGGCATGTCGAACAATCACTACATATAAAATTTCATACTTCTATCTCTTGTACTTTCTGAGAAATGTCTAATGCACGGTCGTCGTGAAAAGCCCTGTATATATATATATTAAAAGAAAAGTAAGTTTAATGAGTCTTAAATTAATACAAAGTAAACAATTAATGGCAAGTGACTCAAATTCAGCGACGAGGGCATCCTGTCGACGCGTTTCGCCCTAATGATGAGCCCCAATTAGTGTAAAACGCGTCAACAGGATGCCCTCGTGGTTGAATTTGAGTCACTTGCCATTAATTTTTTACTTTATATATATACACACACACACATATTTTTTTTCTAGCTTTTAAATCTGCAAATTTTGTATGTTTTCGGTCATATTTATAGTTTTTGCAACTTCATTTTCTATTGACAAAATTGCCAAGCTATTTATTCTTTCATTTGTCATCGTTGATCTTAATTGTGTTTTAATAAGTTCCAATTTACTGAAACTACGTTCGCAAGCTGCAACGGTTACAGGAATTGTTAGCAATATCCTTAAAGTTGTCCACAAATTTGGCATAATTGTATATAGGTTGTTAATTTTCATAAAATTGAAGATCTCTAAAGGACTGTTAACATTTTCAGGAATTAGGTTTTTGAAAGATATAATTTCATTCATTAATTCAGCACCATCAATATCAGATTTTTGTTGGTGTTTTAAAAGCAAATGTAAATGCATGCGACATTTGCGTAGTTCATCATTATTTAGATTCTTTTTTAAATTACACAAAAATCACCAATTATTCAAAAAATCATTGGTTTGTTCAAAATGTCTACCAAAGAAGACTTAATTTGATATACTACAATATGCTGAATACATTTATTTTGAAATGTTCTTTCGCATCAACAACAACATCATCAATAGCTTCATAATCATGGTGTCTCTTTTTACAGCGGATGCGTTTTTGTATAAAGATCGGTTCAATACTTACTAATTCAGCTAGCTCTCTCGCGTTTACCTAGCATTTTTCAAAACCATTGGAACGGTAATTTTCAAGATATTTAGAACAAGATTGTAATAAATTAACAGCATTATTTAAATCCATTGAATTGGCCTGTAAGGCTTTACTAACAATGTTTATGTGGGACAACAGATCATACCAAATAACTATTAATACTAGAAATGAATATTCACATATTTGTTCTGATAACGTAAATGCTTCATGTCGTGCACCAGCACCTTTAGAATTTTCGTCTACTTATAAAAGTGCCTCATGTATTTCAGTTATTTGGAATCTCAAAGGTTTGATACAATCAATTCGACTTTTCCAGCGAGTTTCGCATAAAGGTTTAAAAGATAAAGGCACACTGTTGGTTAAAATTTTCCATCGCCTTACGGAAGTAGAAAAAAATGTGTATAAACGTTGTACAATACCAAAGAAGGATGTTGAATGTGTGCAAGATATAGTTGCATTCCAAATGACTAAATTGAGGGAATGGCATCTACATGGCATATAAAAAGCACGAGGATATTCTTTACAAATACGAGCTTGAACACTTTTATTTTTTGCTTTCATGTTAGAGCAGTTGTCATATCCTTGGCTACTACAATCATCTAAGTTCAATTGAAAATCATTCATTATTTGTTTCATTATCTCATATAATGAGTCACTTGTGATTCTTTTCTTGGTAGCTAATAAAATGCTCCTTGATTTTTAAGTCGCTGTCACTAATATCTAAAAAACGTAATGTAATGAAAGTTGTTCCTTATGACTAATATCAGGAGCACAATCTAAAATAATAATAAAATATTTCGCTTTGCGGGTACGGTCCAAAATATCATCACGAACAGAAGATGCCAATAATGTGACTGCATTAAGTAATTGATGTTTTATTTGATATTATTCGACGAACATGTTCATGCAAAGTAACGTCATATTTACTAACAAGTTCAACCAACCCCAAGAAATTTCCATTATTTTTAGTGAATAAATTGATCGGATGAAACACGAAAATGCAAATTGTGTTCTGCTAAATATAACACAATATTCATTAGTCTTTCTAATACACTGTTCCAGTGTTCCCGTTCTTTAGCAATAGCTGATTGAATATTTTTTATCAATTACTGTACAGACCATTTAATAAAATTATTTAAATGTTTAGTAGAATTTTCATGTTGTTTTAAATACTCACTTAAATGTTTCCAGTTAAAATGACCCGTTGTTGCTAAGGCCGACTTGACTTTATCTGTGTAAAATAATTTACAACAAATACAGAATACCTTATTTTCACTTCTTGAATAAGATAATTATGAACGTACAAAACATTCTCCATTTGAAGTTATCCCATAATACATTGTTTTATTAAAATTACAATTATTCTAATCTCGTGGATACGTGAAATTCAAATCAATTGCTTTTGTTATCGAAAAATCAAAGGCAAGGATATGATCTCTGTATGTAGAATTTAGTTCAAGTGACTAAGTACCCGGATCATTATATTTAAAATTTTTGTTAAAAATTTGTTTGTTAACGATAGTCAGTTCCAGATTTGTTTTCGGTTGTTGATTGTTTAGATTTGAGGGTATTTTTTCAAAACTAGATGCAAAAGTCTCGCTGGAATCCAGACTCAATTGTAATTGGGAATTGTTATCAGTTAATTGGGTCTGGGTTTCTTCTGGTTTAAAGAACGCAGTAATTTTTTTTGTTGCTTTTTTTGACTCTTCTCGTTATTTTCTTTTATGATTTTGATATCTTGATAATTTTATTGGAGGCATTATAATAGCCCTTTTAGTGTGAAATTATATTAATATTATGATTTCTTACCATAAATTTAATTATTAATTTATATTACTTATTACGTGGATACCTACTTACCGAAATTTATGTAGCGTAAAAATAATAAAAATTAATTAATTCCACAACGAATACGTAACAAAACTTTTTTATATTTTACTTTATAACACGGCAAGTGTTGTTAATGCAAACTTTACAGAAAGACAGAATTATTTGACCATTAAGGCGTATGACAGGCGCCAGCATCACTTTGACTATTCATAATTTTTTTGATATTTGTAATTTATAAATTTGATCTCGTCTATTTTTTGAGTAGATTGTTGTGATACGTGATACTGATTACAAATTATCTTTTCAAAATAAATAAAAATAAACTTATTAGAGATTAAAAAGTATTTGTCTGCATCAATGTTGTGTGATAAAAGCTATAAAAATCTTAGGTTTCATTATTTTTATTAGTAAATTTCTGTTTTTGTCTATTAATCTTTTTTTTTGAGTTATTATGAATTCTGACTATACAAATAGTTTTCTTATAAATAAAATTACAATTATTCAATCTGTTGACAATAATAAAATAATTAGCGTTGTGACCTTTATTTGGTATTATTAAAGAAGAAACAATTTATTGCTTGCTAAAAAAATCGATGTCTCATGAAAAATGATCAATTTTAATTTAGAAAATCTAAAAAAATAATGAATGTAAAAAAATATTTTATTTTTATATCGGCGCCTCTCAAAATTTGGCGCCCCGGGCAGTCGTCCGGCTTGCCCGCCCTTTCATACGGCGCTATACTCAACTAGCACACTACTGAAATACTTTTAAATATAAGAAGCAACCAAAATGTTGCAACAATAATTACTGTAATAATGGTTATCAACTAACACACTACTGGAATTATTTTTAACTATCTGGTTCAATTGTACATAACTTCATCCAACCATATGTGCACTACAACTTAACTAAGAAATACAACCTGAGATTTCTCCGTTGAAACTAATAGTAAAAATTGAAAATAAATCCAACCATCAGAGGTAGTGAAGAGTAAAGTTGTAATAACAAATCGAGCCAGCACCATAAACCTAACTTGCAATGGGGCGGTCCGTACACCTTACATTTGCAGTATATCCACACCTTTGGGGGTATTTTGCATTAACAAGTAACTAGTAACTGGCTCTGGAACCAGGATCTTAAAAATAATCCAAATAGGACGAGAAGTATTAGAAACTTACTACTTACCACTAATGTGGGTAATGTATCCAAAGCTAAATAAAACGAAGCTCAACTGGCTTGGAAACGGTGACGATGTTGAATCCGCCAAATGCATGATAATTAAATTCCTTGCACTTCAACAGCAAGATAATTAATTTCAAACGAGGAGGTAAACTAAAATCTGCCAATATAAGCGTTATTTCTTTGGTTAAATCCCTCGATGTGTCGTGTCTGTACCAAGATAAAAATTCAAGAGAGCCATATGCTGGGATCTTACCCAGTGATAACATATTGACACAAATAAAACCACTTTGTTTTTATGAAGGAAACAAATTGGAACCAGGCGGTGCTAGTAACGAAAGTTTTGCAAGCACTTTTATGACTAAAAATGACAGTTTACATATTAGAAGCATAGGGGAAAATCGTAGGCCGCCAAACCAGAACAGACCAATACTACAGAATGTTTTAACAAATAGGCTTAAAAATATCTTAACCAATATAATATTAAAGTAGCAACAAAAGGCGTTAGAAATTGAATCTACAAAGTTTTTAATTAGTTCTGTATTATGAGGCCAAATAGCATAGACATCATCTACGTATTTCCACCAGATTAGAGGTTTCAATTCTTGTGATAATATTACATCATTATCGAATTCCTCCATGAATATAGTACTAAAGATTAGCGATAGTGGACTTCCCATCGACATTCCGAAGCCCTGTTTGTAGAATTGGTCATTTATTTGAAAGTATATAGTATTGACACATACATCAAATAATTCCATGATCGATAATATACTTAGTTTTGTTCTTTCTTTAAGGTTGTCATCTTTTTGTAGTTTGTTTTTTATAATATTAAGTATTTTTTTATAGGGACATTTGTGAAGAGATTTACTACATCAAACCATGTGTGTGTATATTTAATTTTGATGTTTGATAATTTTTTTAAAAAGTGTTGGTTGTTTTTTTATGAAAGAATTCGTTTTACTTACTAATGCATTTTTACTTTTTAGGTGAAATTTTGCTAAATTATGGCATTGTGAATCTATGGAGTTTATGATAGGAATGATAGGAATGTCTCTTACGAATTTTTGGTAGATCGTAAAAGTGGGACGATTTGCTGTAATGTGGAACCAGTTTGCTTCTTTCTTTGTTTTCGAACTCATTTTTAAATTTACATAAAGTTTTGTATATTTTATTTTCAATTTATTTTGTTGGGTTTGTTTTTAAACTAGTGCAATTCTCAGTGTTTAACAGTTCACTGACTTTTGCGGTGTAATCGTTTTTATCCATTACTACTGTTACATTGCCTTTGTCAACAGGTAGAATTATAATTGAGTTATTGTTTTTTAGATTGCGAATTGCTTTTATTTCGTTACTACTTATATTTGGTTTTATTTTGCGATTCTTTTCTATTTCGATTTTGCATCGTACTCTAAATTCGTTTGCTTGATCTTTTTCGCTGTTCTCAAGACAGCTGATTATTTCAAATGTTGGTATTGATTTTCGTGTTACTGCAAAGTACAGGCCTTTTGATAGAATTAGTTTTTCTGTGTCATTAATAGTTCTGTTTGATAAATTCGTGTTGGTGTTTAGCATGGTGTTGCTGTTTTTTAACGTTTTAGTTTGCGTGTTACTTTTCTCTATAAATAAAATTATTAAATTTTTTTATCAATTCCTTTTTGTCTGGAAAATTCCGATTCGTAATAGGTTTTTGCACTAACGGGAACTTTATCGAAATCAACTTTCATTGCCGTTATTCGTATGAAATTTATAATGTCCTCAATATCTTGTTTTAACTTATAAATAATGTATCGGTGGTTTTGTAGGTATGGACCTGAAATTTGTATTTATTTGAGGCAATCTAAAGCTAAAGCGATCGCACTCCAAAAATTTGCTCACGTTCCTAATACAATGCAGAAACAACGAAATAATACCAAAAGGATTCGGAATCAAATTTGGTCAGATAAGCAACAAACTATCAAAGATTCTTGAATGAACAAGTTATAGTATGATCAGAGAAAGATGATACATTGGTATACAGAAAACCACCACACACAAACAGATACTTAAACTTCGATTCAAACCATACACACTGTGTCAAACGAGGAATTATCAAAACCATGTATGATAGAGCAAAATTAATATCATCAAACAAAGAAATTTTAAAGAAAGAGAAAGACCTAATCAAATGTGTACTAATAAAAAACAAGTATCCTAAAAGAATAATAAAGAAAGAAATGAATAAAGTCCCAAAAAATAAAAAAGAAGAAAACATAAACAATGATACGCATCAAAAAATGCTCTCGATACCATATATAAAAAAATTCTCCGAAACATTCAAAGAATAAGAATCAAATTCACAATACACTAAGAACACAATTAACAAAAACAAAACCCAAAAATGCAATACAAAGTTCAAAAAACTGCATTTACGAAATATCATGCAAATGCAACAAGTCTACTATAGAGGAAAGTTCCAGACCATTTGAAGTTTGATTAAAAGAACATAAATCATATATAAGAAATAGAAAATTTGAAAAATTCATGATTTGCCAACATGCATGGGACTCCAGTCATAAAATAAAATGGGTGGAAGCAAAAATTAATGACAAAGAAGAAAACCACCAAAAATGTAAAATCAAAGAAGCTGCTTATATAACCCTACATAAAAATAACTGCGTACCAAACGAATCCGTGACTTTCAATAAATAATGGATTCCATTACTAAAAGAAATAACAAATGAAAATCAAATGCCCCCAATATCTATGTTGCATTGCAAGTTTTTCCTGGGTTTTCCGTGCGATATTAACATGAAATACAGCCTACATACGTGATTTTTATTTATACATACAATAACTAATTACATAACAATAGGCATATTAGAGGCCCCTGTAAAACAGCGATATCTGACAAGTGTATGCCCCCCCATAGGGTTACCTCAGAACCATATAAAATATTCATAGAACAACATTGGTATCTGACAAGAGTAAACCTGCCTTAGAGTCGCCTCAGAACTATGTTAAAATCTACCAAAGAGGTAGCCTAAATCATAATGAGTTTTGCTTATGGTAATGTAATCGCACATTTCTTTATTAATCAACCTCTCTATTGTATAAATAGAAACATGTTAGAAAATGTTTTCTGATTGAATTTATATCAAATTTAACTACATAGAAATTAATCAGCTGATTTAACGTTAAGCGTACTGGCTACCTCAAAGTCATTGCCAGGGCGCAACACAAATTGAAGACACTCATTTTTCTAAACTTTAAAATTTTCACCTAATGTATTCAAGCCAAATATATCAAACATTAATAAATCAAAGTCACCTTCAATTTATGTTATAAATGTCAAACTTAAAATTTATTGTTGTTTTAACAACGATCGTATGTCATTGATCGAAATATAAATAAAGATGATTTCAACAACTATGAGTGGTTTAATTCCCAAAGAAGATTAAGAAAAATACAGAACGAACCACAACAAACATATAGGGAGTACTTAGAAATTATAAGTTAATTGAAGCTACTCTTATATGCAATATATGAGTCACTTATTTCTTTTTATAGTCACATATAGATTTCAATATGGTCATTGAAATATTTGGCTAAGTCAGCTTTATGCATATAACTGTATATTAGGAAAATCTGTAATAATTAATACTAAGCTAAACAAACAATACTAAACTACAATAAGATATTAATGTAATCCAAATATTACCTTATATAATCCTGCACACATGCTTTTCAAAGCTTCATTAAGCTTAATTTCACTAATATAAGGACGAGGAGTTTTTAAAAACTTATCCTGTTTTTTTCTGCTTTTAAGTTTTTTATAATCTGGTAATCCTTGCTCCAAATAAAAAGTGTCAGCTGTAGTTAATGCATCATACAAATGAGTATATACCCTACATAAATACCTGAAATTACAACATGATAAATAGTAAGTGAATACATAACCACATCATGTAATAAAATACATTTCATTAGAGATGTATAGGCACAACTTCAAAAACATATTACTTTCTCAGTTTTATTATACAAGGTGCCATGATAACTACAAAAATAAAATGCTACAAGCTGTTGAATTATGTAAAACACAACTAATCCAATGTTAAATGAAATATCTAAGCAAATAATTTGTAAATATATATTGAGATCACAAGAGGTCATTGAACACTACATTCTGTAAGAAAAAGCCAACCCAAAAAGTTAAGAGAGTAAAATTTTCCAATGTTTGATTTTTACTTTTTATAATATATTTTAGCATGTAAAATAAAACACTTAAAGGACACATATCATCTAAGAACGAAGCCCAATTTTTTATCTCTGAAAATAAAGTTTTCATTTCATCATATGTAAATATGTTTTCTCTTGAAAAATGACTTTAAAACAAGTTTTATTGCATTTATAAAGAGCGCAAATGAGTACTAATATGCTAATTTACATTTATCCACTTTAAAAATACTAAATAAATTTCAATGTCAGGGTATATCATTTAAAACAAGTTCCATAACACATTCAACTTCGTTAAAATTACATTTTTATGAGTTTTTAATAAAAAATAGCTTTAATTCAAAGAAGCCCATTTTGGAACGATTCTAGAATAAGTTCTATTTACGTTAACTTGTATGAATCATAAGCAAAGCACAGCTAATTATTTGTGAAAAGCAAAAACACCGAGAGGGTTATAAAAACAGTTAAGGTACAGAGCTTTAATAGATTTATATTACAAAAGTTCGTAGAAGAAAGATAGCAGCAATCGCTTTTGTTCGTTAACAAAGGATGCGAAAATTTTTACGATCGTTATAAATTTCAAAACTGACAGCTCATTAAAAAGATATTAATGCGAAATTGTGAGTAATTGTTACATCATGCGGTGACAAATACTTCGAGTATATAATAGAATTCGAAGAATGATGACGATTGAGATTATTTTATTATATAAAGAGGAAAGTCAACTACATCAGGGCATTCATTCTTTCGGCATTCAACGTGGTAACATTGAAGTTTCAAAATATGTTATGAGACATTTGATCATTGATTTATTGATTTATTGCTTCAATATAAATAATCTTAGTATAATGTCAACTTCTAATTTTAATCTATTAAAAATAAATGTACTGTTGTAAACTGATTCTTCAACGTATAAAGATTAATCAAAAATGGCGATTTAAAAATTTGGAACCAGGAATTGTTGAATGTAGTTAATTCTGATGAAAACGACATTTTTATAAGTAAAGACAAGTAGCCATAAAGAAAAATATCAATAAGTATTTGACGATTGCAACCGCACTTATAAATTTGTTTTAAACCTAAAGGGGCATTTAGGTATTATTAAGTAGAATAAGCTGGGATAATTTTTATTTTTTGTATAAACATTATTTGTAAATGGATAATTTTATTTTAGCAATTTTAAGATCAGAGCCGAATACCGCAACAAAACAGGGAAATAGGGGTAGAATAGAATTCCAAAAGAATTGTGTTCTGGGCTAGCTTAAAAACGTCACAGAGTTGCATGATGCAAAAAGAAAAATTGGAAACCCCAGTAAATAGTAGTATTTCACGTTAATATTAATCTCTGATTGGACTTTTGTCGATCAGTCGTAGGATTGCTAAAGTAATATTTTAGCAGTACTGCTGAATTTAGAATATATAAATAAAATACGTTGTAATTAATCCACATAGTGGTAAGTGGAAGCTGTTGATGTTCAATTAATTATTCAAGTTAATGTATTCGGAATCTAGGAAGTGGAGCTTGAATTTTATATTCCTTCACAATGCTATAGAATTTACGACCAGAGTAGTTCAGTTTAGAAACCAGGATCATTATTAGCCACGAGGTGCTGTAATAGCATCACAAGTAGTCATAGTAGACAAATCTGCATTCATTATTTTAATATTAAGAAGAGGGTTATGTTAAGAAATCAGTCGCTTTCCTGTTAAAAGTCAGTGGAGGTGCAAGTGTTTTCCCTAGACGTCTCTGAAGTGTCCAGAATGGACTTTTCTTTTCTACTTTAAGCATAATTTTAGTTGGGTGTTTAGTTGTTTAAAAAAAACACAACTTTATAGTTAGAGTGTCAAGGAATTTGCTGGTAAAATAGGTGAAGAATGCACTTTAAAGTAGTATCAAAATAAGTAATATAGAAGGTGGTTGCAGGTATAATAAAATTGTAACTTTTGAATTCGTAAAAGTAAATAACAAGACCTGCTTGTTTCCTAAAAATTTTCCTTAGTAAGGGAATACATTCACCTTAATAAGTGCTTCTTTTGTTAGGTTTTAGAGCAAAAGTATGCCGAATTTGTAATCCTAATGTTATTTTATAATAGTACCTAGAATATAGAATCATACGGGGCAACATTACTGTTTGTGGCTTATTTAACTTGAAGAGAATGGTGTTATACTAAGATAGTCGTGATTGAATTGGCGAACTTGATTGGTTAGCAAATTGTAAATAGAGCTTTTGTCGATAAACAATTTATTCCTGAGATGAATGTGAACCCTGTGCTAGTTTTGGGATTATTGTGGTATTATAGATAAAAACAAAGAAAATATCACATTATAACATTAATGTCTACCCAACGTGTTGCTTTATTGTAAGTAAAATAATTGGGCAGACCTGTTTACTGATAAAGGTTCAGGTGAAAAATAAGTAGAATTGAATTGTTTTATTTTGAAAGGTAAATGGCTAAGGAACAAGTAAAATTACAATTGATATAGGAGGGAGTTGTAATAGACTCGGATGATAGTTTTTTTAATAGTAGTGATAATGAGAATCCTAAGGCTATTTATGTAGAGACATCAGATGAAATCAATGAAAATTTACAGTTCAAAGATATTTTGTGTGCAATACAAGAAATAGATAGAAATGTGAATGTCAAAATAAACAAATACGTAGAGGAAATTAACATGTTTAAAGTAGATTTTAAAATTGAAATGAATGAAATTTATAAAAAGATGATGTCACAATATAAAGAGGAAATTAATGGTAGTATGAACACTGCAACATGAACAATAAAAATTCTAAAAAAAATTTTTGAACAAGTAAGTCAGACCAAAAACTTAGAAAGATAGAGGAAAGGTTATATTTAGATATAATAAATTTAGATTTGAATATAAAAACAGAAATATGAATAGTTTCAAATGAAATACAGGCTTTCAAACTTGAAAACAGAAATTTAGTAGCAGAGTTAAATAGGTTTAAAGAGAATTCGGGTAGCTATACTAATCAGAATGGTTTAAATATTGGTGTGATTGAAACTAGTGGAAAGTTTTACGGGGATGGGCAAAATAAATCCCAAAAGCTTTCTGATAGGGTTGAAAGCAGTAACGAAAAATATCCACAGTGAGGGGGAGAAATTAAAATTGGTGCAGGCAGCCATGGCGAGTAATGCTGCGAATTGGTTCAACATTATTGATCAAGATATCGAGCGGTTCAAACAATCTGAAGTAATGTTTCTTAGATAGTATTGGGAATTTAATAAATAGTTGAAAGTTTAGGAAAATTTACTTACGGGAAAATATAACCCTGGTTTTGGAATTATATGTGTACAAAATGCTATTAATAAGCTTAGCATTGTTAAGCACTTGCAACCAAAACTCCAAGATGCGGAGTTAGATAGATTGTTGACAATGCATTTTGAACCTGAGATTCAAACTGCTGTAATGATACAAAAAATTGCAGACAAACACGATGTTATTGAATGTCTACAGCGTTTCAAGCAACGCATGGTAAGGAATATTCCATCACCGTTTGTTGCTAGAAATAACAATGCAAATGCTGCATTTAACAATTACCGGGATAATACTCGTAGTATGTTGCCTGATAGGACATATAACAGGATCAATCAAGACAGTAATAAAGTCAATCGTAGAAATCCACAAATACCTTGGCCGTGCCGTTATGATGATAATGTGCACAGTTCAAGAAATGTCAATTATGTTCGGGGCAATTATAAAACTGGTAGGGTACGTGTTAATAATCGGAACAATGATTTGATAAATGAACCAGTTTGTATTCAAAATATCATGGTGGATCATCTACCTGACAATGAAAATAATAATTCTTTGATCGAGTAAGGAATCCCACATATTTAGAGTTGATTACTAGGTCTGGGCCTTCTGCTCAACATATGAGAGAACAATTGTCCCAATCACACCAAATACCATGTGAAGCTCATTTCAACATGGGGTATTTCCAAATTGCTTAAAAATTAGTAAGGTTACACCCATTTTTAAGAAGGGTAATGCTAAAGATGTAAGTAATTACCGTCCGATATCCATCATTAGTGTTATTTCAAAAATCATGGAAAAAATAATCAGTAGATGCATTGTTACATTTCTTGTTAAATATGGTATTATTCATAGTTCACAACATGGGTTTGTTAAAAGTAAATCAACAGCTACTGCTGCTTTTCAGTTGGTTAAATACATTCACCAAGAATTAGATAAAGGCAATTTTGTCGTCACTTTATTATTTGACCTAACAAAAGCTTTTGACATAGAAGATAAAAATATTTTAGATGGTAAACTGGCCGCTATCCGTATCCGTGGTAAACTACAAAATTGGATATATTCCTACTTGAGTGATCGGAAACTTCAAGTTAAATATCAGCATCTATTGTCGTCTTCCTACAATGTGGATCTTGGAGTTGGACAAGGATCTATATTAGGGCCATTGCTGTTCGTACTATTTATCAATGACTTGCCTAATCATATTGCAAATGGACAAACTATTTTGTATGCAGATGATACCACAATAACAGTCTCTGCTTCTAATATTAATGACTTGGAAATTAAAATTAAAGCAGTCATAGAGGAAATGACCTCTTGGTGCCATAGAAACAGATTAGTCCTAAACAATTCAAAAACTACAATTATTAACTTTTACAATATAAGGTCAAATCACCATCAATTAAACACACATCAAACCATACTTTTTCAAAACAAAGTTAAGTTTTTAGGCTTTCATCTAGATCAGGGCTTCTTCAACTTTTTTATATAGCGACCCCCTTCAAGCTTAGGAAATTTTAAACGACCCCCTCCTCCATATAATGAAATATATATTAACCGTAGATGTAGATGTAATATCGCACTATTTTACAATGTAAATAAAATAAGGATTAAAGAATACGTACCCATTCATTTCACATATATATAATTGGAAACGTTGACGGGATATCGGTTGTAATAAAACACAATAAATAGAATGACATAAAACTATATATATATATATATATATTTATTCAATAGAAAAAATAAACTTTTGTAACAATTTTTTTATAAGAAAACATAAAACTATATCTATATATTCAATAGAAAAAATAAACTTCTATAACAATTTTTTTAATAAAAACATATTATTAACATCAAACAATATTAATGTGACGGATGTGATTGTTTATTTTTACACAAATAATTAAATCTAGGCTCAATTTGAGTTAGTGCAGATCGTAATAAATTTTCAAAGTTTATTAAAGTTGAACGGTATTTTGATTTTATGTAAGTTAATGTGGAAAAGGCTGATTCACATAAATATGTTGTACAAAATGGCAGTAATTTGTTCATTGCCATTTCCGATAGTAGGGGATATTCTGATTTGATTTCTATCCAAAATTCATGCACAGGCACTTGAGAAAATCTGAGTCGCAAGGTAGTATCACTTGTTAATTCGGCAAATTCTTCTTGTGCTTTTAAGTTTAAAAAATTAATTTCTTCCATTTCAATTGAAAATGGATTGCAAATCCATTGTTGTGTATCGATATCATTGGGAAAATACCTATGCATGTAAACTTCCATATCCTTCAAATGATTAACTATAATTTTTGTTATAGGAGTATCTTTTTTTGAAATATTGTTACTAATTATATACTCGTCAGTAAATGGAAACATTTCGAGCGATCCACTTTCCACTCTGTTCTTCCATATAAGAATTTTTTTAACAAAGGCCTCAAGTTTATTTTTTAACATAAACATATTAACGCATTGATTTTATCAAAAATATCTGCCAAATAGCATAGCTTGAGAAGCCATAAATTATCGTGAAAATAATCGGCCAAATTAGAATTTTGCTCTGTTAGAAATATAAGAACTTCATCTTTTAAAGTTAATAATCGTTTCAAACTTCGACCTCTTGATAGCCACCTAACTTCAGCATGTAGCAATAAACTTGTATAATCCGAATCCATATCAATGCACAAATTTTTAAACAATCGACTATTAAGTGCTCGACTTTTAATAAAGTTAATGATTTTGACTGCATCAAAAAACACAGTGTTTAATTCTGGTGCAATTTTTTTAACAACAAGTGCCTCTCGGTGAATCATACAATGTGTAAATGTAATATGATCATTTCCAGCTTTAACAAATGCTGTAAAACCAAGATCTTGTCCGGTCATTGCTGCAGCACCGTCCGTGAACACACCAACACAATTTTTCCAATTTAATCCTTCTTTTTCAAAAAACTCATTTACTTTTTATATATATCTTTTCCACGAGTATGACCTTCCAGAGGACGACAAAACAGTATATCTTCATGAATGCTTCCCTCATAAATATATCTTACAAAAAGTAACAACTGTGCCATTTTTCAAATGTCTGTCGACTCGTCCAGTTGTATTGCAAACTTTGAGCTGTCTTTAAGCCTCATAAGAAGCTGTTGAAATTGATCATTGCTAATGTCTGAAATTCTTTTGGACACAGTGTCATTTGATAATGGAATTTTACTAATTTCAGCAGCATACTGTTTTCCATGAACAATTTCAGACATTCTTATAGCTGCAGGTAGTAAAAGTTGCTCTCCAATAGTAAAAGGCTTTTTCGTTTTTGCTATCAAATACGAAACTTCATACGATGCCAATAGATATTTATCATTCAAAGTAACATACTTCTCCAAAGTGTTCTTTTCTTTATTTGATGTTTGCAAAAGACGCTCAAAATATTCTATTGGCTTTTTTGATAACGTTGCATGTTTAGTATTCAAATGTCGTTGCAGTTTTGACGGTTTCATGCTTTCTGCAGCCAAAACTTCTTTGCAAATTAAGCACACTGGTTGTTCTTCATTGTTGTGAGAAGAGCATGTGAAGCCATACTGCAAATATGATTCGTCATATTTTCTTTTTTTTGTTTTGCTAAAAGTCGGATTTGAAGCACTGCAACTTGGTTGTGACGGCGTGGCAGACTTATTAGTTGGAATTTTAATTAGCCATTTATCCATGATGGTTAAATAATAAATAATTAAACAAAATCGTAATAATTAACGTAATAATTAAAAACACCAACTGAAAATTACACAGTAAATACACACATGTCACTACGAAGACAAAGCTGAGTCCAAACTGAAGTACAAACAGAAAAATAACTACACTCGAATCTTTACCAGTGCAATGACAACAAATTACGATCAGATCAACCCCGACGCATGGCGTGTTCAAAGTGTGCAGCGCACAAAGGCACCGTATCACAAAGACGCCGAAAAAGAAGCTTTCATTTAATTTTTTTGATTATTCTTTTATAAAAATAATATGCCGATTCGCCTAGCCTAGCTTGATTATGCTTCCGTATTGTATGTGTAAGCTGTAAGGCGACGCGGCGTCTGGGTACTTATAATCACTAAGTTATCTTGCAAACACTGACGCCGGCGGCCAGACATCAATGTCGAACGTTCAGTTGAAAATCGAGGAGCGCGTTGTATTTATTATTTTAAATGCTACTTCCATATTTTCATTTATAGGCCCTACATAACAGTTTTGCATTGCCACTTTTTTCAAAAAATAGTTATAATAAAACTACAATAGTATTTTGTATGATTTTTATTTGTATTTATATTTGTATGTAGTGTGTATACTAATTTTAAAATTTTATTTATAATGATTGAAAAGTATCAGATCTTTGCGACCCCCTTTCAGTAGTCTCGCGACCCCCCTGGGGGTCGCGACCCACAGTTTAAGAAGCCGGGATCTAGATAGCACTTTATCATGGACGGACCATATTGAATTTGTTTGCAAGCAATTAAATAAAGCATTTTATGTAATTTTACAGTTGCGTGATTGTCTTGACCGATCAGGTTTAATGAATATCTACTATGGATTAGCTTACTCATTCATTGCTTATGGTGTTCTTATCTGGGGTAACGCAGCAAAAACACATAGAATCTTTGTTTCTCAAAAGCGTATTTTAAGACTTATCTTTAACCGGAAAAGTAGAGAATCATACAAGAGCACATTTATAAATAATCAGATTCTAACTTTTCTTTCGGTATATATCTTAGACAATCTATTATTTGTAAAGAAAAATCTCTCATTCTTTTCAACTGTTGGTAGCCAACATACACACAATACAAGACACAGAGGATGTCTACTTATTCCTTCACACAACACTAGTTTATTCAAAACTTCTCCATTTTATAATTGTATTATTTTATATAATGCATTACCGATAAAGCTGAAAAAAATAACTGAATATAAAGCGTTCAAGTCTAAAGTTAAAAGGTTTTTAATTGTTAATGCCTTCTATAAAGTTGTAGATTATTTAAATCACGATTTGGGAACTTTTCAGTAATTGCTCTTTAAACTACAATAGATACATTTTTCTACTAATTTTAAGTGATATTAATAATATTATTTTTATATACTAAATACTCTATTATATAACTAAAATATATTATTTTTAAGTTTTAACAATAAATTTTAACTAGTCACAATGTGATCATATATTTAGCTTTAGATATATAAAACTGTATTACATATTATCCATTGACTTTTCATATTATGTACAATGTTATGTACCATAATGGTGAATAAATTCTATTCTATTCTATTCTAAAAGGATAGGGGGTGGAGTACTACATTTTAAAAATTGTATCTCTTTTACGAAACGATGTCTGCTAAATTTATTTGCACGAATTTTTATCTACCTAAATGAGCTTCAATTCAACATCCTTCAAATCAATGAAACCACCATCATTAAAGTAAGGGAAGGGGTAATGTAATAAACCTTCAACAATCGTATTTCCTTTACGAAACGATGTCTGCTAAATTTGTTAGTGCAAATATTCATCTACCTAAACAAGCTTTTATTCCGCACCATTCAATTCAATGTAACCACCATAATTAAAGAAAGGGTAGGGGGTGAAGTAATAAATCTTAAAAAATTATATCTCCTTTACGAAACGATGTTGCTAAATTTGTTTGCGCGAACTTTCATCTACCTAAAGGAGCTTCAATTCAACAACCTTCAAATCGATGAAACCACTCTCGTTACAGTAAAGGTGTGGGAGAAGTAATAAACCTTAAAGAATCGTATATACTTTACGAAACGATGTCCGTTAAATTTATTTGCGCGAATTTTCATCTACCTGTAGGAGCTTCAATTCAACACCCTTCAAATCAATGAAACCACCCTCGTTACAATAATGGCAGGGGTGAAGTAATAAACCTTAAAGAATCGTATCTCCTTTACGAAACAATGTCTGCTAAATTGGTTTGCACGAATTATTATCTACCTAAAGGAGCTTCAATTCAACATGCTTCAGATCAATGTAACAACCAGCTTAATTAAAGTAAGGGAAGGGGTAATAAACTTTCAACATTCGTATCTCCTTTACGAAACGATGTCTGCTAAATTTGTTTGTGCGAATATTCATCTACCTAAACTAACTCCAAATCAGCAACATTCAATTCAATGTAACCACCATAATTAAAGAAAGGGTAGGAGATGAAGTAATAAATATTAAAAAATTATATCTCCTTTACGAAACGATGTCTGCTAAATTTGTTTGCGTAAACTTTCATCTACCTAAAGGAGCTTCAATTCAACAACCTTCAAATCGATGAAACCACTCTCGTTACAGTAAAGGTAGGGGTGAAGTAATAAACCTTAAAGAATCGTATCTACTTGACGAAACGATGTCTGTTAAATTTGTTTGCACGGATATTCATGTACCTAAACGAGCTTAAATTCAGCAACCTTCAGTTCAATGTAACCACTGTCGTTAAAGTTAGGGCAGGATGTGAAGTAATAAATCTTAAAAGATTATATCTCCTTTACAAAACCATGTATGTTAAATTTGTTTGCGCGAATATTCATCTACTTAATGGAGCTTCAATTCAACACCCTTCAAATCGATGAAACCACCCTCGTTACAGTAAAGGTAAGAGTGAAGTAATAAACCTTAAAGAATCGTATTTCCTTTACGAAACGATGTCTGCTAAATTTGTTTGCACAAATTTTCATCTATCTAAAGGAGCTTCAAATCAACACCCCTCAAAGCTATGTAACCACCGTCGTTAAGGTAAAGGTATGGGGTGAAGTAATATATTTCAAAAAATTATATCTCCTTTACGAAACGATATCTGCTAAATTTGTTTGTGCGAACTTTCATCTATTTAAAGGAGCTTCAATTCAACAACCTTCAAATCGATGAAACCACCCTCGTTACAGTAAAGGTAGGGGCGAAATAATAAACCTTAAAGAATCGTACCTCCTTTACGAAATGATGTTTGTTAAATTTGTTTGCACGAATATTCATCTACCCAAACGAGCTTAAATTCAGCAATCTTCAATTCAATGTAACCACCCTCGTTAAAGTTAAGGGTAGGAGTTGAAGTAATAAATCTCTAAAAAATTATATCTCCTAATGGAGCTTTAAAACAACAGCCTTCAAATCGATGAAACCACCCTAGTTACAGTAAAGGCAGGGGTGAAGTAATAAACCTTAAAGAATCGTATCTCCTTTACGAAAAGATGTCTGCTAAATTTGTTTGCACGAATTTTCATCTATTTAAAGGAACTTCAAATCCACACCCCTCAAAACAATGTAACCACTGTCGTTAAAGCAAGGGAGGGGGTGAAGTAATAAAGCTTAAGAAATTATGTCTGCTCTACGAAACGGTGTTTGCTAAATTTATTCGCACGAATATTCATCTACCTAAACCAGATTGAATTCAACATCCTTCAAATCAATATAACCACCGTAGTTAATGTAAGGGAAGGGGTGAAGTAATAAAGCTTAAAAACTTATATCTCCTTTACGAAACGATGTCTGCTAAATTTATTTGCCCGAATTTTCATCTACCTAAAGCAGCTTCAATTCAACACTTTTCAAATCAATGAAATCACCGACGTTACAGCGAAGGTAGGGGTGAAGTAATAAATCTTAAAAAAATTGTTACTCCTTTAGAAAACGATGTCTTCGAAATTTTTTTGCACAAATTTTCATCTACTTAAAGGAGCTCCAAATCAACAGCCCTTCAAAGCACGGTAACCAACGTCGTTATAGTAAGGGTAGGGGGCGAAGTGATAAATTTTGAAAAATTATTTCTCCTTTATGAAACAATGTCTGCTAAATTTATTTGCGTGAATTTTTATCTCTCTAAATGAGCTTCAATTCAACATCCTTCAAATCAACGTAACCACCATAAATAAAGTAAGGGAAGGGGTAATGTAATAAACCTTCAAGAATCGTATCTCCTTTACGAAACAATGTCTGCTAAATTTGTTTGTGCGAATATTCATCTACCTAAACAAGCTTCAATTCAGCACCATTCAATTCTATGTAGCCACCATAATTAAGGAAAGGGTAGGGGATAAACTAATAAATCTTAAAAAATTGTATCTACTTTACGAAACGATGTCTGCTAAATTTATTTGCACGAATATTCATCCACCTAAACGAGTTTCGCTTCAACATCCTTCAAATCGATGCAACTACCGTAATTAAAGTAAGGGAAGTGGTGAAGTAAAAACCTTAAAAAATCGTGTCTCTTTTACCAAACGATGTCTGCTAAATTTGTTTGCACAAATTTCCATCTAGCTAAAGGAGCTTCAAATCAACACCCTCAAAACAATTTAACCACTGTCGTTAAAGTAAGGGAAGAGGCGAAGTAATAAAGCTTAGAAAATTATATATAATATATAATATTTATAATATTTATTTATTTTATTTAATATTTATTTATTTGAATCAGCAGCAATACAGAGTATAAACCCCACTTACATAGCGCTGAATATCAGTACATAGAACATCTCATTAAAATAATAAATCACATAACATAGCAATTTCATTAGAACAAGTATTAAAAATATCGAAATCATTCGTAAACTTAAGCATTAAATTAATTACTTCTAAAATTTTATGAATATGTTCTTTAAAACTAAAATTGGAGGTAAATAATATCCCCAGATCCTTCAATCTAGTTACACCAGCGATACTATTATTATTGATTTTATATTCAAAACTAATGGGATTGCGCTTTTTGGTAAAAGTTATCGACTTGCATTTATTTATGTTGAACGACAGACCATTAGAAATGGTCCAGTTGGCAATTCTATCTACATCTTGTTGTAACAAGAAAGTCATTGACACTATTAATACATTTGAAAACTTTCACATCAACGGCATATAAGAGACTGTGAAAACCTTAGACATTTTGGAAGATCATTAATGAATATAAGAAACAACAAGGGACCAATAATAGAACCTTGAGGAACACCACTCCTTTACGAATCGGTGTTTGCTAAATTTATTTGCATTAATATTCATCTACTCAAACCAGTTCGAATTCAACATCCTTCAAATCAATATAACCACCGTAGTTAAGGTAAGGGAAGGGGTGAAGTAGTAAAGCTTAAAAAATTATATCTCCTTTACGAAACGGTGTTTGCTAAATTTATTTGCACGAATATTCATCTACCTAAACCAGATTGAATTCAACATCCTTTAAATCAATATAAGCACCGTAGTTAAGGTAAGGGAAGGGGTGAAGTAATAAAGCTTAAAAAATTATATCTCCTTTACGAAATGATGTCTTCAAAATTTGTTTGCACAAATTTTCATCTACCTAAGGGAGTTCCAAATCAACAGCTCTTCAAAGCAGTGTAACCACCATATTTAAAGTAAGGGAAGGGGTAATGTAATAAACCTTCAACAATTGTATCTCTTTTACGAAACGTTATCTGCTAAATTTGTTTGTGCGAATATTCATCTACCTAATCTACCTGAACAATCTTCAACTCAGCACCATTTAATTCAATGTAACCACAATAATTAAAGAAAGGCTAGGTGTGAAGTAATAAATCTTAAAAAATCTTATCTCCTTTACGAAACGATGTCTGCTAAATTTGTTTGCACGAACATTTATCTTCCTAAACAAGTTTTAATTCAACATCCTTCAAGTCAATGTACCCACCCTAGTTAAAGTAGGGGAAGGGGAGAAGTAATAAAACTTAAAAGATCTTATCTCCTTTACGAAACGATGTCTGCTAAATTTGTTTGAACGAATTTTCATCTATCTAAAGGAGCTTCAAATCAACATCCCTTAAAGCTATGTAACCACCGTTGTTAAAGTAAGAGTATGGGGTGAAGTAATATATTTCAAAGAATTATATCTCCTTTACGAAACGATATCTGCTAAATTTGTTTGCACGGATATTCATCTACCTAAACGAGCTTAAATTCAGCACCTTTCAATTCAATGTAACCACTGTCGTTAAAGTAGGGGTAGGAGGTGAAGTAATAAATTGTAAAAAATTATATCTCCTTTACAAAACGTCTGTTAAATTTGTTTGTGCGAATATTCATCTACCTAATAGAGCTTCAATTCAACACCCTTCAATTCGATGAAACAAAATTATTTGCCATTATTAAGTTAGATACACATTAGTTTCTGTCAACCAACTGCCACTTTAAAAGTCTGCTAAAATTATAGTAGGTAATCTGTTATTTGTTTATTACCACATTAGTTGTCATGAACTACCTATTAAATTTTGTATGGCAATGTTATTCTTACTATCATGCCAGAGAGTTGAAAAAGTCACCGAAAGTTGGATTTTTACAATCAAGTATAGACGGCGGATTGGAAATATTTTGTATTTTTAATACACTACGATTCGTTTATAATTCAAGAACTTTGTAGATGGTTTTACAAAGATAAATGCGCCAATCTGACGAGCTGCAACTATAGCAAAACCGGTCATTGGCTTTTTTCTTAGCAAAATAACCAACAATTAAATGTTCGTTCACTATGCATGAATTACTTGCCTAATATTAGACAAATTTGTTTGTCACTATTAAGCTAGAAACGCATTGGTTTCTGTTGACCAACTGCCCATTAACATTAGATGTGGTATTTTCTAAGATGTTATGTTGGGTAATCGGTGAGAAATAGGTGGATAATCGGTGATTTGTTTTCATCAACCTTAGTGCCTTGCAATGCCTGGCAGTATCATCTCTCCTATCATGTCATAGACTTGAAGAAGTCACCGATAGTTTGTTGTTAGAAACGTTTAAGTTTCTGTTGACAAACTGTCCCATTAACAGGTGTATTTATTTCTTGGAAAGTCCGCTAATGTTATAGTGGATAATCTATCATTTGTTTATTTTCACCTTAGTTGTCATAGACTAGTTATTGAATTTTGTCTGACATTGTCATTTTGCTAACATCCCAGAGGCTTAAAAGAAATCATTAATAGCTAGTTGTTTACATTCAAGTATAGAAGACAGATGGGAAATGTTTTCTATTTATAAATGCACTTTGACTTGTTTACAATTCAATTCGTCCAACTACCCCACTCATATTAGATGTAGGACTCTCTTAGAAAGTCCGCTAATGTTATAGTGGGTAATTGGTCATTTGCTTATTTCCATCTTAGTTGTCATATACTGGTTATTAAATTTTGTCTGGTAATGCCATCTTTACTATCATGTCAGAGACTTGAAGGAGTCACTGATTGTTAGTCGTATACATTGTACAATAGAGGGTAGATGGGAAATGCTTTGTATTTATTTATACATTATGATTCGCATGTAATTCAAAAACTTTGTAGAATGTTTTACAGAGAGAAATCTGCCAATCTGATAAGCTGCAACAACAACAAAGCCTGTCATTGGCTTTTCTCTTTGTAAAATTACCAACAATTAAATTTTTGTTAACTTTGCTTGAATTACTTTTCTAATACCAACAGTATTATTTTTCAGTATTAAGATAAAAACTCACTAGTTTCTGTTAACTAACTACCCCATTAACGATAGATTTAGTATTGCCTCAGCAAGTCCATTAATGTTTTAGTGGATAATTGGTCATTTGCTTATTACCACATTAGTTGTCATAGACTAGCTATTAAGTTTTGTTTGGTAATGTTATCATTACTATCATGTCAGAGACTTGAAAAAGTAATAGACAGTTTCTACATTCAAGTATACAGGGTGGATGAAAAATGTTTTGTATTTATTAATATACCAAGATTTGTGTATAATTCAAGAACTTTGTAAGTTGTTTACTTGAGGGAAATGTGCAAACCTGATTAGCTATAACCTGAACAAAACCGTTTAATGGCTTTTCTCTTTGTATAATAACCAACAGTTAATTTTTGTTTACATTGCTTGAATTGCCTTCCTATTATCAGACAAAATCATTTGTCACTTCTAGCTAGAAACGCATTAATTTCTGTCAACCAACTGCCCCATTAACATAAAGCATAATACTTTCTTAGAAAGTCCACTGATGTTACAGTGGGTAATCGGTTATTTATTTATTTCCACCTTAGCTGTTGTAGAATAGTAATTAAATTTTCTCTAATAATGCCATATTTACTATCATGGCATAGATTTAAAGTTAGTTGTTAACATTCAAGTATAGAGAGCCAATGGATGTTTTCTATTTATTAATACACCACGATTCCTGTACAATTCAAAAACTTGGTAGATTGTTTTGCAAAGAGAAATGCACTAATCTGTTGAGATGCAACCATAGCAAGCCCGGTCAATGACTTTTCTTGTTGTAAAATAAGCAACAATTTAATTTTCATTCACTATGCTTGAATTACTTTCCTAATACCAGACAAAATTATTTCTCACTAGTAAGCTAGAAACGCATTAGTTTTTTCAACCAACTGTCCCATTAACATTAGGTGTAGTACTTTTTCAGAAAGTTCGCTAATGTTACAGTGGATAATCGGTCATTTGTTTATTACCATGTTAGTTTTTATACACTAATTATTAAATTTTGTCTAGCAATGCCATCTTTGCTATCATGTCAGAGACTTGAAGAAGTCACCTACATGTAGTTGTTTACATTCAAATATGGAGGGCGGATGGGAAATGTTTTATATTTATTAATACATTACAATTCGTGTATAATTCAAAAACTTTGTAAATTGTCTGGCAGAGAGAAATGCGCCAATCTGACAAGCTGCAACCACAGCAAAACTGGTCATTAGCTCTTCTCTTTGTAAAATAACTAATAATTTAACTTTCGTTCACTATGCTTGAATTAGTTTTTAATACCAGATCAAACTATTTATCACTATTAAGCTAGAAACGCTTTAGTTTCTGTCGACCAACAGCTCCACTAACATTACTTGTACTTTCTTAGAAAGTAATGTTATTGGGGGTAATCGGTCCTTTGTTAATTTTCATGTTGTACATTTTTGTCAATAAAATTATTATAAATGTAGATGTTTAAGCGTTATAAACGTAAATAATGCCATTCCATGTTTAAAAGCATTTTACCACTAAATGCATTGAAAACCATACTATGCCTTTCCATGTCATAATTTCTATTTAAATTTACATGCATTTGCAAACTATACCATGATTTTCCATGTCGTATTTATCTATCAACCAAACTTACGAAGTAAGTTAGGTTAATATAATCGCTACGTCGTCGTCGTCGTCGCCGTCGTCCGTTGCCATATTCCCATAATGATACAATAAATGATATATATGTACCTTGTTTAGTTTTTTACGCTCATTACAAATATGCTATACACCTTTGATATCTCATTTAGTTTTCGAGATAATCGAATTTATTTGAGAAATGTTAACAGTACAAACTAATATAAACTTTAATAGATATTTTTTCAACTATTTAATTTAAAATATATAATTTCCTTTTATAAAATTTACGTAAGTTTGGTTGTAAGGCGTACAAGGGTCTTAGATTTTTTTAAAGTTTATTATACTAACATATACTTCATTAAAACTAACTGTGGTATTTTACTTCCAATCTGAGTTGTTCATATTTTAATACAATTTTACTTTAGACATCATTCATTATACTATATCACTTTAAAATATATTGTTCTTGGCAAACATTTTAAACTCATGTGAACCTGACTTTATTCATTGACAAAAAGATCGCGCGTAACTGACCGATATAAAGACAATTGGTTACTGGTCCTCGTTTTAATTATTTCCGGTTTATGTAATAAAATCTTGACTATGTTATTAACTCTAGTGAAATCCATAATTTTATCATTAATCTGATTCGTACACGCCGACGCACTTTTATTGAAAATGTTGTCAGTTTGCTATGTACATCGACGTATCCTACCCAGCAGAAGAAAACCAAAGCAAGAGTGACCGGGCTCCTACAGGGAAGATCTGCAATAAAAATATACTCGCACTCATTCATAAATCACAACAAAACATACACAAAAAACTTATAATTAAACAAAATTTTTTACAGAAATGAAAACCAATAACTACACTGTAACCCAACAAGAAAACCCAAAAGAAAGCATTTTTGTTTCCAAGGGCGAACTGTCGTTTTTAGGTACTACCCTAATTTAAGTACTAAGAAAAAAAACCCCAAAATTACGCCTCCTAAAACAACAGCTCTAAAACATTATCGTAATCCTAGAATCAACTATATACAATAAATCACGTATTAATTACGTAGCTGAAATTACTTAATTAACCCCTAAAATATATTAATAAATAAAGTTTTTCATGAGAACTAACTATCAATTTGTTGAATTACATTATGTTACACGTTTCATGGTATTCATTAAGCATACTTCTAAATATTACACAAAAATCTAGAGTAAGTATTATATTGTTAAAATAATTTAGAAAAGAAAATCTTGAATAATCATTGCGTAAAACTTCTTTTTACCACACACCAAAGAACAAATTAACACTCACCCCAAAATCAAGGATGATGGGCCGTCAAGTAGGGTCAAGGTGACAGAACGGTCCTACCCGCCGGAAGACGCTATAAAACAAAATACAGGCAAAATTAGAAACGGGACAAAACAAAAGTACATAGTTTTTAAGTACAAATACTTACCACACAGCGTGTGCGAAATTTGGGAAGACGAAACACCAAAAAAAAAAGGAAATTACTACAACAACGAGGCACCGTTGTCATCGCTAGAACAGAATTTTTGTAACAAACAAAACGTTTTTAGTAATAAGAATGCCGAACCATCCTAGTGTTATCCAACAGGCGATTAGACATTTGAAACACAGGTTTATCCAATAGTTGTTAATAATAAGAATTCAAAGCAATCGAAACGCGGGTTATCCAAATAATACGTGACCTTATTTCAACAAGTTTTTAGACTGACGTACCATAGTAATTAATTATAGACTATCGTAAGGTATAGCAAGTTCGCGGACAGTTAAAACAAGGTCCCGACTTTTTACTTTAATTTAATATTGGGAATTTTTCATTTGGTAACGTAAATAGATTTGAAAGGATATTATTATTGTACGTACTGTTGTAAAGAGGTAAAAATACAGGATAATGTTCTAAAGATTTAAGCGGGCTCTATTTGCATGAATGATGAGTTACCAGCAAAAGATATATTTTAATTTAGTCCGAAAATAAACGTAACAAGTTGTTACATTACGTTATCTAAATTAACTGCCAGTTTTAATTTATTAAGTCTTAAAAGTAGTTCCTTAATTGGTCTAGTTTGAAGACTGAATGAAAACACTTATTTGTGAGCTTGTTATCTCTTGTTTTATTGGCCATAAAAGTCTTATTGCAAATTACAGTCACGCCAATTGGAATGTTTTCATTCATGTTATATGTTGTCTTACAGATAGTTAAGTGTTTTATTTATTTCTACAAATGTGTTTTATGGGTTTATTCTTGCTATTTAGGATGTTTATTCATATTATTTGTCACCTACTTATATTTATAATTTAATTTATGTGCTACTAGCAAAATCTAAAAATTGAAGTTTCTATAGCTAAAATACATAATTCTCGTTAAATATTTGCAAAATGAAGTTGTAGTTCAGTAAAAGAACTTTTGTGTTCAATACTCAAAGCTTATCATACTACTAGAGTATCATACAGGGTCAATATATATATATATATATATATATATATATATATATATATATATATATATATAGGCAATTTTGTAAACACTACAAATGTAGTGAACGCAGATGTTTAGAATTTTGCCAACATTGAAAATATTATACACATCTTGAATGTTGTAAATGCTGTGAGCGTAAGCATTGTAAATATTGAAAACCTAGTGAAAGCTTTAACTGTTGCAAATCATATAAAAGACATAAACTTTGCAAATATTGTAAAAGTTGCAAACGTAAATGATGTAAATATTTGAACTATTATATATATATTATATATATATTAAAGGGTTTATGCTTATGCGGTCAATTGGTTAATGCATATATCTTTATTTCAAAACCAAAGTTTCAAAAGGTAGTTCCTTTCTTTTTCAAGGTTCTAGTAACAATAAACAGTTAGTCTAAATTAATTTACATAGGATAATACTTACAATGAAATTATTAAAATATATACAATGCTTTTGATGTTATAGCATTTTTTGACACATATAACATGTCACTTCAATTGACCCTAGGACCTGTGTTGATTTTTGTTATTTGTCTATATGGAAATGTCTGTGTGTACTAGTAAGTGTATTTAGTGTAGTATGGAGATGTATTGAGGGTTGCGTCATTTTAAGTGGGAATTATACTGTTAGATGGTATTTTAAAATTTAGTAGATATGTATACATTGTGCTTAAATTGTTGATATCCGTTTTCTTGTTCATACTTGTAGGGTTATTGTAAATGTGACACATTTCCAAAAAAGTTCTCTTATTATAATTTGTGTATTTGTAAAATCTGGTCTGTGCTCTTTTATGTTAGAGTGAATGGTCAGAGCACATGCATTAGGCATGCATTTTAAACTTCCGGTCAAATATGTCATAATCAGTCTTGACGCTATTTCTCTGTTTACCAAGATACCTACAGAACTAGCCATAAATTGTATCGCCGAATTGTGGACACAAATTGAACTCAACTGCAACATTCCTAAACAAGAATTTTTAAATATAATAAAATTTTTATTCAACAGCAGCTATTTCTCCTACAATAATAATTATTTTGTACAAACGTTTGGTTGTCTCATGGGCTCAAATTTAAGTCCTATAATAGCCCAAATTGTTATGGACTACATTTTAGATAATGTAATCCCTACTTTACCGTTCAGTTTGCCTTTCATTAAAAAATACGTAGACGATATCTTTACAGCTATCCCGGATGATAAAATAAACACCACTCTCGATATTTTTAATAGTTTCAATCACAAGATACAGTTTACTATTGAAACCGAAAAAAACAACGCTGTTCTCTTTCTAGACACATTAGTTATAAGACAAGACCAAAATATAATACTAGATTGGTATCATAAACCCACAGACTCCGGTAGATATCTAAATTTTCACTCGTATCATCCCTTCAGTATGAAAATCAATCTTATTTTAAACCTAAAAAACAGAATTAAACTCATTTGTCATCCTACACTTTACCAAAAGAATTTGAACTATTTAGCTCTTTTACTTAAAAACAACAATTATCCTACAAAATTAATCTACTCGTTACTGTACAAAACCACCACGAACAATAACAATAACATACCCAATCACACGCCACCTGACACGAACACCGTTTAAAAAACATTGCACTATTTCACCCGTTTAACCTCAAAATTAAAAATTTTTTTGAAAAACTAAACATCAAAATTGCCATTACTAATTTACAAAAAATAAATCTACTTTTTTCAAAAGTCAAAGACAGGACCCCAGCAGAAAAACAAAGATGCGTAATATATCAAATTAAATGTTTAGACTGCACGGAATCTTACATCGGACAGACTTCCCAACAACTACGACAAAGAATAACGCAACATAAAAGTGACATTAGGGTAAAGCCTAATGCATGTGCTCTGACCATTCACTCTAACATAAAAGAGCACAGACCAGATTTTACAAATACACAAATTCTGACCATTGAACCAAATTATAATAAGAGAACTTTTTTGGAAATGTGTCACATTTACAATAACCCTACAAGTATGAACAAGAAAACGGATATCAACAATTTAAGCACAATGTATACATATCTACTAAATTTTAAAATACCATCTAACAGTATAATTCCCACTTAAAATGACGCAACCCTCAATACATCTCCATACTACACTAAATACACTTACTAGTACACACGGGCATTTCCATATAGACAAATAACAAAAGTCAACACAGGTCCTAGGTCAATTAAACTGACATGTTATATGTGTCAAAAAATGGTATAACATCAAAAGCATTGTATATATTTTAATAATTTCATTGTAAGTATTATCCTATGTAAATTAATTTAGACTAACTGTTTATTGTTACTAGAACCTTGAAAAAGAAAGGAACTACCTTTTGAAAATTTGGTTTTGAAATAAAGATATATGCATTAACCAATTGACCGTATAAGCATAAACCCTTTAATATTTTCACACAACGGTCGTAAAACCACTTTAATATATATATATATATATATATATATATTGAAGTGGTTTTACGACCATATATATATATATATATATATATATATATATATATATATATATATATTGCAACTATTGGGAATACTGCAATGATTCTACATAAACTTACCAATAAATATAAGGATATTCATAAGGCACATACAATTTCAGTTCAAATCCGGATAGAATATACATGATCATAATACGTGAAGTATGATAAACTATCCATGTTCCATAGGAAACTACTTTTCTTCTGAGCCATGATTCTGGAGTAATATAACGTATAAAATGATCAACACACTGTACCTGTAAAATGGGGTATATAGTCATATAATATTAAAAGGTCCTCACCTCATTCTGTAGAGCCGCAAATTCCTCTAACAACTGTATTAACTTTTCCCTCTGTTCTGTTCTATTATATCCAAAAATTTGCAATAAAAGTGTAAAAGGTTTGACACAATTAGAAAGAAAAGTATCCACTGCAGTACATGCCTAATGAAATTAATAAGTATACAATAATTATTAACAGTTTTAAATACCTGTTGATTAGAACTAATCACTCTGGTAATGTCTAATGGCATAGAAATGAAAAATGTAATAGCTTCCTTTATTAGCTCCTTCAAACTGTTGGAGGAAGCCGCTGGATCCAAGCAATAGGTGGCCACATATACAGATTGTAGAATAGATCTTGATAATAGACATGCGTCACTTTTATTAAATTCCACAAAGAAGTCCTAGAAAACAAAATGAAATGTGTATTTCAATAAGAAAAAAGTATTAATTGATCAAAATGTATAACATGCAGCTACAGTCGCTTCAGGATCACTTTAAAATGCGAATGCATATAACCAAATGCTCCAGAAGTGGATTCAAATGGAATTTTGCATATTTTAATTATGTATTTGATAATACCTTTAAATATTTTCAAAGTAACGCATCTGAGGAACCTTCTTTTAAATATTATATAGTTATGATGCATTTCTACTAAATCTTACAAAGGGGATAGTCCACAAGGAGACTAATACAAGAAATATGGTGTATACTTTATTTAAGAGGATTTAGAAAACAATGTCATCAATAATTATCCATAGCACAATGAAACAAGTCCTTAACACATGTCTATTAACATCAACATTACAACGATTTGTACAATAAAAGTCAGGGTAAGCATGCACTGAACCAGCCTGTCTAACGACTACTTTGTTGGAAAAAGTGTGGTCTCTATGTGTTGGTTCAAAGGATGTATCATGTATTACTTAACATAAACACTTACTTTGAATTCCTCTAATAATGATGTGAACTGTAATTAGGTTAACTGTATAGCAAGTTTAACGGCAATAATTTATTGTCAATGAGCACTCACGATATGAAACTCATTTTGTCACTTCCGGTGGTTCAAACATAACAACCCAACACCCTCGTCCCCTGCTGGTTTTAAGTCCTTTCATGATTTTTAAAGGGAGGGGTTAACAAGGATCAAGAAAAGAGGGACACGAGCCCGAACATCCCCGCCCACCGAAATAAATACAAATTTATTTTTAAACAAAGCAAACAACTAATATGTACAGCACAAAATTAAACTTATACGGAACTAGACTAAATAGCTATATAGTATCTAACCCTATGAGCTTATTGCACAAATACACCAACAAGAGCAAGCAAACAATTACTGTTTTAAGGGCAAAGCTTTAGCACAGGTCTTTTAAGAGTCTTATGTGCCGTTCTCGCAGTTGCAACGCAAACAACATTATCTTTGCCAGTATGCAGTTGAATAATTCTGCCCAATCTCCATTGAAGAGGCGGGGAATTGGGTTGTTGAATCAACACTAAGGTATTAAGCTTCAGCGATTCCCCTGAAGCAAATCATTTAGATTTTTGCTGAAGCGTATGAAGGTACTCGGATTGCCATCGCTTCCAGAAACTTTGCTGTAACCGTTGGACTAGTTGCCAACGATTTAAACAATTAATCGCTACCTCAGTAACGTCTGTATCTGGAATGACAGAAATAGGTTCGATGGTTAAAGAATGACGGGGCCAAACAAGATAAATCGTTAGGATCTGAATTAAGCGGACCTAATGGACGGGAGTTCAAAAGTGCTTCAATTTGCATTATAACAGTATTCAATTCTTTGTAAGTCAACTTTTGCTCACCAACTACCTGAGATAGGTGAGTTTTGACAGATTTAATTCCCGACTCCCGTATCCCACCGAAGTGCGAAATAGAAGGGGGGGTTGAACGACCACTCAATGTTTTCAGAGTGTGCGGATTGTTCTTACAGTTTGCGTATTTTGGCTTCAGCACGTACAAAGTTGGTACCACAGTCGCTGTACATGTGGATACACCTTCCGCGTCTAGAAATGAATCGACGGAAATCGGCTAAAAATGCTTCTGATGACAAATCTGAAACTAATTCTAAATACACTGCCTTAGTGCGGAAACAAACAAAGAGACAAATATAAGGCTTTAACGTTTTGACTCCTCGAACCCGACCTATTGTTATTGAAAAATGGCCCCTAAAATCTACGCCAGTATGACGAAATGCTTTTCCAGGAGTCACTTGCGGAGTAGGTAAATCTCCCATAGAAGGCACAATAGAAGTAGGATTAACCTTAAACCAAGGAATACATGCACGTAGACACTGTCTTATTGTTCTCCTAGCAGACAAAATCCAAAAATGCTGTTGCAATAATGACTGGGTTGTACGATTACCGCAATGTAAATTTTTAATGTGGCAATCCTGTATAATAAGAGTTGCTAGACGATGGTGCCGAGGGAGAAGTAAAGGATATTTTGCATCATGTTTGATGTTCGAATATTTTAACCGACCGCCCACCCTGAGGAGTCCCCGGCAATCTACGAATGGAGTAAGAGAACGGAGTTGTTTGCTAACTAAATGTCCCTTGTTCAATTTTTCCAAAGCTTCCGCAAATGCACCGTTTTGAACATGTTTAACTAATAATTCTAACGCTGATGTTCTTTCTCGAAGTGTAATCGCACTAGTTAATTTTCCATTAGATGATTTGAGGTTGAACACAAAACGGCGGCAGTGAAAAATTATTTTCAAAATCTTTTGCAAATCGGAGAATGTATCTAACAAAGAAGTTAAAACGTGATCCGAGTGTTCGATGGCAACCAACACGACTGTTGCTTCGGCAGAAATTTGTGACAATTCTGATGCTGAATTATCAAGAAATGGTTGGTTAGGCCATTCTTCTAAAGGTAATTTTAACCATACAGGACCCGCCCACCATAGCGGGTGATCGATAAGTTCAGTTGCAGAAAGACCTCTAGAGGCACAATCGGCAGGGTTGTCTTGTTATTTGACATGATTTCAATTAGAAGGTGCAACTAGCGATTGAACTTGTGCAATTCTATACGCAACAAAGGTTTTCCATTTATTAGATGGCGATTTTAACCATGAAAGTGTTATTGTAGAATTCGACCAAGCAAAGATGCTAGTAAATTCTAACTTGAAATATGTTTTGTTCACATACTCTACGAGATTTGCGAGTAGAACTGCTGCGCCCAACTCTAACCGTGGCAACGAAACTTTGTTTATGTGCGCAACTTTACTTTTTGCACAAACAAAATACACGAAAACATTATCGTTTTTGTCAAAACAACGAAAATAAACAATAGATGCATAACCTGCTTCTGAGACATCGCAAAAGGCGTGTAACTCGATGCTCTTTAAGTCTACAAATCAACTGATGAGAAATTTTCAACTCGGATAAGAATGGAAGTTGCAACAAATACTGGTCCCATTGACGAATAAGTTTTTCGGGAGGATGGACGTCCCAATTGATTCTCAAAGTCCATAAACGCTGAACGAAATGTTTAATAAAAAATGTAACAGGAGTTAAGAAACCTAGGGGATCGAAAATTCTTGCTAACGTCGAGAGGACGTTCCTTTTTGTACAAGGACACTCACTAATTTGTATATCGTATGAAAAAATGTCTAAATCGGAACACCATTTGAGTCCTAACACCTTTACTAGCGGAATTTGTTCTTGACTAAACGTCAGCGGTGGTTGTTCGATTTGTGAACTGGGTATATTTGACAAGACAAGGGTGGAATTACTATTCCATTTTCTAAGTTCAAAACCACCAAGCTTACATAATTCAGTCAGTTCTTGAACTAGCAAGTTGGCTTCTTCAACAGTTTCACAACCACTGATGATGTCATCTACATATGAGTTGGACGATAAAACAAGTGAAGCGCGTTGGTAACGAACCGCTTCCAATCTGGCTAATTCTTGGATTGTACGAAGAGCAAGAAAAGGAGAAGCCTTTATCCCATAAGTAACGGTGTTCAATCGGTAATCAACAAGAGGATCCGATGAATCAAATCTCCACAAAATACGTTGGAAATCTCGATGTTCTGGTATAATCTCGATCTGGCGATACATTTGTTTGATATCTGCCGTGAAAGCAATGTTGTGAATCCGAAACTGCAATAGAAGTTCAAAAATATCTTTTTGTAGTGATTTTCTCTGTAACAATGTGTCATTTAGTGAAATACCGTCTGAGGTTTTTGCACTTGCATCGAACACAACTCTTAGTTTAGTTGTTGTGCTATCTGGCTTTATTACCGCATGATGCGGAATGTAATAACAGGACTACTATCCAACGAAAGAAGAGGTACAGGACTCATGTGCCCTGTGTCTATGTAATCTTGCATGAAAAGATTTTACGACTCTCGTAAATCTGAGTTATTCTGCAACCACAAAAAGCGACGTAAAGCGATTGCACGAGAATCAGTAAAAATTGGTTATTGTTCTTTAAAAGGCAATGAAACCAAAAACCGACCTGGATCGTTTCTAGAATAAGTTTCAACAAACGTCTTTTCACACAATACGTTTTCTGCATTTTCCTGTACGTGAGCAGGAACACTTTCCAGCTCCCAAAAACGAATGCACACAACGAAGTAGAAATAGTTTCAGAACAATCTACTTTTCCAGTCACAATCCAACCAAATTTGGTGTGAATGGCCACCGGTTCATCTTGTTGGCCGATCCAAGATTCATTCAACAAAATTTGTGCGAAAATGTCTGCTCCTAACGACAAATCAATTTTCGCAGGTTCAAAAAGCTTTTGATTACCTAATTGTAATCCATCGATGTGATTCCAATGGCGTTTCGATAAATGTGTGGCCGGCAGTTGACCACATATTTCCTGTACAACAAAAAATTCTAAATTGAAATTGGATTGAGTTTCAGCCTGATTACAAGAATGAATACGACATGATAAGCTACCACTGATAGTAGACGCATTCAAGCCCAAACCTTGTACTTTTGCTAAGCTTTTATGCTTCTGCAAAAAAAGCCTTTGACGACACTTTTCTGTCATCAAATTTGACATACTCCCATTATCTAAGAGTGCCCTAACGGTTTGTAGTTTTCCAAAACCATCGATAATCGCTACCTGAGCAGTAGCTAACAAAGTTGTTGCATTAGCAACTGAACGAGAAAAGAATGAACTAACTTCAGGTCTCTGCATCGAAAACGAAGAAGCTTCACTTGTTTCATTCCCTTCAACCATTTTTTTTGTATGATCCGCTGATATAGTACGAGAGGTATTTGCATTTTTAATGAAATCAAATCGTTCCTGACTGGATTTACCAAGGAACTTTTTGCAACCATAAATCAGTACGAGTCATTACACACTATGCATTTGTTAGGTGACGTCGTAGATACAAACGTCCCACGAGATGAATTTTGCTTATTCTAAGTTAAAGGCTCACTTTTACTTTTAGTCGCAAAGTTGACGGTTTTCGGTGCTTTTTGAGACATCAAATCGTTTATTTCTAAAGCCTTACACGATTGATCTAAGAACGCTCTTAGTTCTTTAAAACGTGGTATTTCACTTGTATTTTGCATTTCGAAACGTTTAGCGGTGTCTGAATCTAACCTTTGTAATAGCCAATTGAAAAGAACAAAATTAAACAGATCGACATTTTCAAAAGTTTTTAAAGCGCTAGAGTTTTCAACGAATACGTTTAATAACGACCGTAAACTATTCGACGTAGCAGAATTCAATTTGGGAGCCTTTTCCATGCAATTTAAGTAATTTGTAACAATTAATCTTTTATTTTCATAGCCATCTCTAATAATTTTTAGGGCAATACCGTAATTTGCGTCACAGACCGATAAATGTTTAACGAGTTGTTTAGATTTGTCATCTAAACTATTTAACAAAAAATAGAACTTTTCAATAGGAGAAAGTTTCTGATTTGAATCGATCAAAGTACAAAACGAATTGTAATATGATTCAAAATCTTCAATTTTTCCATTAAAATTTATTCATGAAATTGTCGGCAAGCGTATGTTGTTTGTGGCTGACTCTGAATTATCCATCAATGATGCTAGAGGCACTTTAGTTTCAAACTGCCTTTGACATTGAGTGAACCGTGTTCTAATCTACAAGAAGTATTTATCTAAATTAATTCGAATACCTAAAATTTCTTCAACACAATCATCGTCTAAGATGCATTCTGTATACAATTTGTCAAAATCTGATATAATCTGCGAAGTTAGTTGCATACTAACCTCAATTTCAGCATAAGTATCACCGGTCCCATCTAAATTAGACAATGCATTTTGTATTGCTATCAATTTACTTAACGCAGCTTTACCTTGAAAAATCAACCTTTCTGTGGTAACTACCATGGTGAAGGGGTTCAATACCACCTAAAGCAACAAAGCGGCAACTACAAGTTTTAAAATTCTATAGGAAAAGATCGTTATTCTGACCACGCAAAGAAGTGATGTCTGTGCAATAAATGACAAGTACCGTTTCTACAAACAGTACAATGCCACTGTAAAATGCATGTGAACGAAATTGAAATTGAAAAGTGCCTAAATCTTCTAAAAGGAATAACAACAAGATCTGTAGAAACACCGCACAGACAAAGATAACATTGAATAACGACGCCGCAACCATAAACCACGTGTCTTTAACCCGAAACGTTTAACAATTCGCTACCCCGACCGTATACCTGTTTCACAAGCTCACACAAAATGCTATTCAGTACCGTTACTATTTATCTTAATTAGATTCCCGAATAGAACTTCAACATAAAATAAATAGTATTCAAAACGAAAATTTACTTAGATTGCAAAACAAATCAAACAAATTGTTCTCAGAACTTCTAAGCAAATGTCTATACGGTTTAAAACAATAATGAATTTATAGCACTTTCCCAATCAAAAAACAAAGGCAATCAAGGAATTGGGGCGTAAAATTCAATTTAGCAAAAGGAATTCAATCCGCTCGGAGACCAAAATGTTGGTTCAAATGATGTATCATGCATTACTTAACATAAACATTTACTTAGAATTCCTCTAATGATGATGTGTACTGTAATTAGGTTAACTGTATAGCGAGCTTAACGGTACTAGTTTATTGTCAATGAGCACTCACGATACGAAACTCATTTTGTCACTTCCAACCCAACACCCTCGTCAGCTGCTGGTTTTAAGTCCTTTCATGATTTTTAAAGGGAGGGGTTAACAAGGATCAAGAAAGGAGGGACAGGAGCCCGAACACTATGCATTAACGAACTAACCAGTTTTTATTCTGAGTAGAGAGTGCATATGATATAAATTGTTATCGGAGGCATTATATGTGAAGATTCTGAAGTTGTACTATTATAGATTTGGTAGAAGTAGCTTGTGTTGTGTCGTTACTTATTAGACATCGAAGATGTTTGGGATATACATAAACAGAAAGCTAAAGTAAACAATTGTGTAATTTGATGCGTGCATCCACGTATATCGCAATGTTCTCACTGATTCAACTAAACTGTTGGACGACAAAAAGTTTACAATACATGATTACCCTTATAATTAATACATGAAATAATTAAATAGTTCTAGTTATAGTTTGCATTCACTACTAAGTACAGTAAGCAACTGAGCAAGATGAGTCTCATTGAGATTGATCAAAATGAGTACAAACTGAGAGAATAATGAGATTTATGGTTTATATTGTGGCATAGTATTCTCAATCACTGTTTTATTAAGGCTTTTGAGAATATTTAATTTTATTTTATAATTATCTGGGCTATAAAATTATGTTATAAGTTGTGCTATAATATTCGTTTAATTCACTCAAATCTTTAATGAGCATTCCTGCTGTAACAGGTAATATCTCGTTTCCTGTCTCAATTTTCCAGTAAATACTGTTCTTGCACATGCGGAATAACAAAGTCTTATCACTTGCGGCACTTGTTGGCGTGTGCTTGAAGTAAACATGGAAATTTACTCTAACAAATTTAAATATCCCCAGGCAGACGTAAATAATCAACAAACTCAACAGAAAATAAAATTTAGCTTTAATTATTTACAATATAAACGGAACATACCGCCCACCAAAATGCAAGGCATTTTAAAGAAAAAATAATTATAAGCCGGAGGGGGGGGGGTTGAAACAGCGAAAAAAGAAAAAAAAAGAAAAACGATTTACAAAAACAAAAGAACAAAAAGAAGAATTCTTTTTTCTACACTGAGGGCAAAGGGCAGAGCTTTGACACAGTAATAGAAAAGGGACCAGCGAAGTCGACGATCGAACGCAAAAGGGGTTTGACTTGAGTAACTCAACATGAAGGCAGGTTGCCCATGGGAGGTTCCAATGCGACCGGATTGGTCTTCCAACATGTTAGACAGTGACTCAAAATATGACGGATAGATTGTCTTCCAGAAATAATCCAGAAGTGCTGACTGACAAGAAAATGGACCATTTGAGCACCCGCGTGGAAGTATTTTAAATGAACGTATGTAACATACAGATCAGTTAATCGACATTTGCTAGGTAAGAAAGCGGGAAATTTACGGTCAGAGGACAAAGACGCGTGAGCCAGGCGACCTCCGATGCGCAAGATTACATCACGAATAAAAGGGGACAACTTGCGAAAACTCTTTTTTAAAGGGGATCTAGAGTATACACAAGCAAAGGGATCAAAGCATTATGCAACTCAGAAGATGACAAAGGTCCGGAGTACCTTTCGAGTGGATGACGTAGATTATGACGAAAACAGAGAATCCAAGCAACAATGCGCGTAATAAATGGAAAGGAGGAGTGATTTTCTAGAATTGATTGAATCCAAGAAGAGGTTACGACAGCGGATAATACAATAGAGCGTTGTTCAGTGAGAACTTCAGGAGTATCTGGAGGCGGAATATGTGGACTGTAGTTTTCGAAAAACCGATACAAGGTTGGTGAAGCCGCCCATCATAAAGAACACTGGCACAAGTCGATAGGGAGTAAACCACGTGACCCGACATCAGCAGGATTCTCAGAGGAGGGGATGTGATGCAAAGAGGCGCGAGACGTTTTTTATCCTGAATGTAAGCAACACGATTGGCGACGAAAGTCTTTCAACGCTGCGGCGGGGAACGAATCCAAGAAAGTACTACCATGGAGTCAGACCAACAGTAAATTTTATGAAAAGTAAGGTTCGAATCAAAGGTTTAGAGGACAAAGATTAATAATTTTGATGCCAATGTGGCGGCCGACAATTCGAGACGGGACAAAGAGATTGTACGAAGGAGTTCGACCTTAGACTTAGCGCACACTAAGCGAACCTCAACGGCGGAAGGGGTAACAAAGCAAAAATAAACAACTGCACAGCAGCCACGTTCGGAAGCGTTAGCAAAACAGTGAACTTCGCACGTAGTAAACTGTGGTGAAATAAGCAAGCGGGGTAAAGCGAAATCCGAAAGAAGCGGTAACTCATGCAAGTATCAGGGGGAGGGGGAACATCCCAATCTAATTTTAACGACCATAAACGTTGAATTAAGTGTTTTACCAGTAAAGTAAGAGGGGATAAAAGTCGCATGGGGTCGAAAATACGGGCTAAATTAGAAAGTAGGTTGCGCTTGGTACAGCAGGTACTTAGTGGCTGAACTAGAAAACAAAAATTATCTGAAGTGGGATTTCATTGAAGACCTAAAACTTTTAAGGGTTGAGTATCAGGATCCTCAAAGGAGCGGGGTTGCGCGAATTGTTGCGTAGCGGAAAGATCTTTTAACAATTCGGGATGGTTACTTGACCATTTATGAAGTTCGAAACCACAAAGTTTTAAAAGAGCAATTAGTTGATTACGTAGAGCGAGGGTTGAGTCAATAGAATCTTCACCAGTAGCGATGTCATCAATATAAGTATGGTGGCGAAGTGTGAAAGCGGCTAACGGATAAGAATTCCCTTTGTCCACGGCCAACTGCTGAAGCGTTCGTATGGCAAGAAAGGGAGCACAATTGATTCCATACGTAACGGTATTTAATTTAAAATCCTGAATGGGCTCCTCAGGGGAGAAGCGCTAAACAATTCGTGATAGTCACACTGAGCGGAATTTACAAGAATTTGTCTGTACATCTGACGAATATCGGCAGTTATTAAGGATGTAAACGAAATTGTAACAAAATTGCGGTAATATCGAGTTGCAACTTCGGCCCAACAAACAAGTGATCGTTTAAGGACGATTGAGGCAGAGTTTTAGCGGAAGCGTTGAAAACAACTCGTAATTTTGTACTTACGCTTTCGGGTTTCACAACGCAATGATGCGGGATATAATAAGAAAAGTCCGAATGAGACCCAATAACAACAGATTGCATATCTTGAGAATCCACATATTCACGCATGAACGAAACGTATCGTTCGTAAACACGAGGTTGCTTGAGTAGATGATTTTCTAAAGAAACAAATCGTTGTAAGGCAAGATCACGACTACCTGGAAAAAATGGTCCCTGATCTCTAAACGGCAATGAGACGACATATCGACCTTGTTCATTGCGGCGAAACGAATTCGACAAAATGTTTTTCAACAAGAGTTTCGTCAGGCGTGAAAGGTTGAGCGGCGGGGACAGCTTCGACTTCCCAGAATTTAGCGACAATATCTTCCAATGGGGAAGTGGAATCTGTCATACAAAACAAGCTAGTTACCTCAGAAGCGGGCGAGGAAGGTATGCTTCCCATTAAAACATCCAAAAATGGTATTAATAGCAACAGGTTGATCGCTATCAGCCTGGATGCAACCGTCTAATAACAATTGGGGGAAAATATCCGGGTCAAGTAAGAAATCAATGGGTTCCAGATTGAGCAAAGAGCGGATCAACTAGCTTGAGGTTAGCCAGATGATTGAAATGTTGTAAAGAAATATTAGAAGTAGGTAAATTTTTACAAATTTTGGGAAGTACTACAGCTTGAAAATTAATAATCGGTGAAGAAACACCTATTGTTTTGAGCGAAACGGCGACAGTGCCATGCTGAACAGCTGAGCGCATGGAGCCTAAACCACTAAGGGTAAGGGAATGTGGAGTAGTACGAAAACCTAAACGTTTCACACTACTTTGCGAAATAAAAGAAGTCATGCTGCCAGAATCGAGTAAACCGCGAGACTTTTGGAAAGAACCAGATATATCAGCAATTTTCACTTGAACGGTGGAATGTAAAACAACTGAAGTTTTAGCTAAAAAATTAAATAAAACGACATTCGAAGTTGACGGACCACTACAGCTAAACGAAGTCGATGATTCCTCAGAGGCACGAGGAGCGGAAGGCTTGTAGCAGTCTTGAATAGCGGGAGTAGTGCGAGGTGATAACCTAGAGGCGGCGGTGTCCGGGCTTAAGCGAGTCTGGTTACTAGCAGCGAAAGCGGGTTTAGACGAAACGCGATCGAAGTGCAATAACGAATGATGACGTTGATTGCATTGGCGTTATGAAAAAGTAGACCTGCATTTATTTAAAATGTGAGAATTGCTAAGGCAATTAATACAAAGATGTTGGTTTTTTGTAAAGTTGTAGCGATCTTGCGACGAAAGTTTAACGAAATCATTACAGCGATAAAGATTGTGATCTTGTTTGCAAAGCGGACATTTACTAACCCTAGACTTCGTCTGTACTAACATGGAAATGGCGGATCGAGGTTTAGACGGGTTGCTGGAATGAATAACTTTGTTTAAATCAGTTTTATGATTTACCGACAAAGTCGATAAGAATTTACACGTACAGATAAGCAATTAACTTTTTATAAGATGGAATAGCGGTCGAATCTTGATGCATTTCAAAACTACGAGCAGTGTGTACATCCAAGCGATTTAATATCATTTGTACAAGAATAAAATCTCATTGCTCTATGGGTAAATCAAATTTTTTAAGCGCTTGTAAGTTATCGACAAAAGTATCAACTAATTTTTGCAAACCGGCGAGGTTATCGGAATTCAATTTGGGAAATTTATCTATATTGTTCCATAGAGCTGAGGTAATGTGACGAATATTAAGATTTTTTTGCGAAGTTTTGTGTATGCAAGAGGGTAATTGGCTTCTGTAAGGTCAAAGTTTTTAATGGTTAAGAGTGCGGAACTTTTTAGTGCTGATTGAAGATACGAAAATTTATCCACGTCCGACAAATCGTTATTAAGGTGAACCAACCTATCAAAACGATTAATAAAACTTTCAAACAAACAACTTTCCCCATCAAACGTAGGAAGCATCAGGGGAGGAAGAGACACTTTCGACTTTAAAGTATCTAGCGGCGGGGACACATTAACCAGAGGCGACGATTGGCTGGTTAACAGTTGAAATAGAGCGTTTTTTGTTTGAAAGTAATTGTTATCGAAGCGTTTACGAATAGCGTCTTCCATTTCAAATTGTTCATCAGCGTCACCGGCGGAAGAAATTGCACCTACTATCCAATTATGGTGTGTAAGGAAATTTTCTCGAACGGTTTCCAGAGATTCAAACTGTGCCCGAAATAAATCTAAAAAGGATGCTTCAACCGTACATTTTTGAGCGATTTCAAACATTTCCTCTAGCGAATTAATTGCAATATTGTAACATGCCAATTTACCATTCTATTACCATGTTACATTGTGGTCCAATTTCCCCCAATATGAAAGCATTATTTGTCTTAAGTTTATACTAATACCGTTTATAATCACAAAAGTTTTGATTTGTGTAACGTTTCCCTTTAGTATTATTAAATAATACACTAAATACATCTATCTTTACTTTTAATTTAATATTCTTTCCTTTGTATAAACAATATAAATAATTAAGATCAGATGTAATTTTCCTATTGGTTAACCTTTGAATAATATTCATAAATACACAACTGGTGTATATATGAACCTAGCCTCTAGGATAGTTTTCTTGTTTTGCCCCTTTCTCAAAAGTGTGGTTATCTGAAAACGAGAATTAAAATTTGGTTTGTCATGATATCTAACTGCCTTTTTGAGCACATGCGGTCTTCTGATAAAGATGTCCTTTCGAAAGCCACGCTGTTGTACCTGAATATAAGCAAAACGCTTATGAAGAGGGCCTACCTAGATAACCCGTTCATAATGTTAAAGGATGGGTCCTCCTATGGTGGCATATCTTACCGTTGCATGTTCTCCTATGGTGGCATATCTTACCGTAGCATATCCTTCTGTGATTGCATGTCCCCCTATGGTGGCATATCTTACCGTAACATTTCCTACGATGGCATGTTTTCCTCTGATGGCGTGTCCTGCCTTATAGAATATCTTCTGATGACAGGCTTTCTCGTGGCATATTCCTTCCTGAAGTATTTTCAGGTGATGTATTCTCTGATTGAGAATTTGATTATCTAAGCTGAGCTTAAGCTCATGCTTTAACTTTATTATCTACAAATATTACCGTTTATCGTTTAAGAAAGTTATGTTGACGTTCTTAAGTACCTTCTAAAATAAATCAAGTTTTGCTGATAAAACATGGCTGTGGAACAAACAAGGATTCGCCCTTACAAATTGGAAGTTTGAGGTGTTCGTCTCAACAACAGTAGGCAAATCCGATGGTTATGAACAAGCCGTAAAGCTCAACATTTAAGTATATGTTTCTTATCATTTATATATCTGGAATACAGGTATGAATATATCGTATTTATTTTGTGATGGAACGAAGTGCATGCGTTCCGTTTTAAATATTAATTGTCTGAAAAATCATGCATGTAAAGTTTAGTCATTACCTTATTTATCGATTACCTTAACTATTACCGATTACCGTAGTTAATTTAAATATTATCTTTGCCTTGTTATATAACCCACTGAGTTGTAAACAAGAAAGCTTTCATGAAACCTTTAATGTAAATTTTGGGTTAATATTCAATTTAAACGTTCTTTTTAAATTATCTTTACTAATGTTAAACACTACAAAGTGTACTTATGATTTCCTTTATTAAGAGTTTAATTGAAATTGTGCCTAAGCACAATAATTATTTTAGATTTTCTTATATCGTATCTAGTAGAGTTTTAAACAAAATTTTGAAATAAGGAGTGTAGATATATATATATATATACTTCATTTGGTGATTATATCGTATACAAATTTGGTTGTAAGAAAATAACGATACATATTTAATTTCTTATTAATGTTGTTAAACGAACGTCAATATATAATTTGTATTAAGATATTTTCTTTTGTCAAGTTCTAAATTGCATCCCTTTAACTTGCCTGGGTAAAATTTAACTTAGTCCTCTAAACCCCTGAGATACAGTCTCTTGCAATCTACCGCAGCCACAAACGGTCGACGCTAGTCCCTCCAGAGTTTTATTTAGACTCTGTTGTACACCCTTTCCTATCAGTATAAAGGAAGGGTGCAATATTCCGTAGAAAACAATTACGTTTCAACTTTTCTGCCATGGTTAAATTAAATAAATACAAAAGCGGATGAAATAAAAACGAGATCTCGACGATTTATAATAACCTAGCGGCGATAACAAATACGTAAGCCTATTGCAAAGCAGATAACAAGAAATGCTCGTAAACAACTCAAACGATACAAATTATGCTAATTAAAACTGTCAATGCTTTGATGAGCGGTATTAATTATATGAGTTTGTTGTTTACTCAAATCCGGCGAGAAGTTAACTAATGTAAAATTTGCGGTGAATTTCGAATAGCTCTGTGGTAGAGAGAAGTGGACATGTATACAAAAATAAGTGATAATTAACAAACAATATACAATTAATGGTTTTAATCAGATCAAGCATTTTACTTCAAAGCACTCACCTGTTGTTTATGAAGCCGTGCCAACGGAAAAACGATGTATACACAATTGTAGAAGCTGTCGGTCATACGGGAAACAAAAAACTACTGTTCCTTTTGCGGGTGTAGCGAAGCACATTTATGTCAATAGCAATGGTTCTGCAGAAAAGCGGTTCGTCTAATTAATTTGTTCTACGTAGAACATGTAATCTGTGATGCGGTCTGCTAGAACGACAAATTGATACTTTTGCTTGCTTAGTGGATTTTCCAGTTAATACTGTTCTTGCACATGCGGAATAACAAAGTTTTATTACTCGCGGCACTTGTTGGCGTGTGCTTGAAGTAAACATGGAAATTTACTCTAACAATTTTAAATATCCCGAGGCGGACGTAAATAATCAACAAACTCAACAGAAAATAAAATTTAGCTTTAATTATTTACAATATAAAGGGAACATATACAATGGTAAAATTTTCCTAGAATTCAGAAAACAAAATACAATAATTAATTCTATTGAATTTTGTTGATTGTAGAAGAAGCAAACTACATTTTAAAATGCTTCTGCGATATAGATAAGTCAAAATACGGTGAAACATATAAAATGGCCTAGCTTTCTCAAACACAACAGAGGTTTGTATGAATATCGATCCACGCTATAAATATTCTCAGAATAATCTAATAAGGAGATACGTTTCTACCAATAAAAATTGAGCAACGAACACGTGCAAATATAACAATACGGAATTTCAAGGAATACGAGCAAATAACAAACACATTTAAGTATTTAATCTTTCCACAGAACCTATTTAGAAGTAGTTTTAACGACCAGCAACTATAACAAGCAGCGATTATAATTGTTATACAAAGAATTGCTAAGGCGAGCTTCTCGGTTTTAGAATAGCAAATATTTAGACAAAACTATTTGAAATAATTAGCACGTATTTCAAGAAAGAGGGTTTACTTAAAGTCGTTTGAGGAGCAAACATTTAAAAGAATTTAAAGTGTTAGAAGAAGCTAATGCTTGTTTGGTTTTTTAATGAATGGATAAAGGGTTACGGAATATATTTCATGTATTGAGGGACCTTTTTAATGCAGGACAGTTTTTATACTTGAATATTTGTTAAGTTTGGGTTATTTGGGAGAATAACATAAGGAGGGGGTTTAGATTTCCGGTTTCAATTAATTTCGTTGTAGTTTCCTGCAGAATCTCTCTATTTCAGAAAGTTACCGTAACAAATTGAATTTAAGTAAGTTAAGTGACACTATTAAATTAATCAACTATGTTCTGCAACTCTACACAAATGATTTAAAACCCACTAGGCACTTTTATATGAATATACCATACAAATGGAGTGATTGTTTTATATGGCCGCACAAAAGTCGCAAGAATGTATTAGATACTACTGAATGTCACAGAGCGTTCAAATAATGACCGGCAAGCAATACACTGTGTAGGGATTTAAATTATTAAAATAAACTCATATTGATATGCATTTAGAATTTCAATTACCAAAAATGTGTAATGGGTGCGATATAAATCTTTTGTTTTCACCAAGAAACAAACTTATAACTAAACATTTTTGTATTAGCAGAGTCAGTACTAATTCACATATGCAGACATGAATAAACAATATCATACGATCTTTATACATCCAGGACATCATTATTATTCAAATCACAGTAGGCAGATTTTCAAGCAACGAGATTGTAGTAATTAAAGTAAATCTGTCATAGATTAAAGTTGAACAAAATCAAAACTGAATCAATCCATACATAACCAGCAATAATATTAAATTTCATCAAATTAGATCAGATTACAATAGGTTAGGTTATGTTAGGTTGGATTAGGTCCAATTAAACCCAACTAAATCCCTGCAACAAGTGCAGAGTAGTAGAAAGTATTCGCACATCAGGCTACTTTTAGGTAGAAAACTTACCAGTAATTCTGGGATTAATGTTTAGATGAAATAAAGATGATTTGTACCCATATACAGAAATATCTGCCCCTCACTTTTGAGAGAAACAGGCACGTAGATGATTCTATCCGCATAAAGCGAAATTGATTACTAACCCACCAACAATAATAGGATAGCAAATCAAACCAAACGGTGAAATACTGTGAAATATCCACAAAAGGGGGCCACATAAATACAGTGTTTGCTTCAACTATTTTCAAACTCGACGATAAATAACACACAAGTGGGAAGAATTTCCTAAAATTCCACCAAATTAATGATAACAACTACTAAAACCAAATTTTCTTTATTAATTATTTAAATAGAATCACAACATTTGCTTTAAAATATTAAAACTGACAAGACAATTAACAGAATAATATGGCAGCAAAGCATATTGAAAATTTTATAGTACAGGGCAGACAATTGTAGTCTGCAACCATAGGAAATAAAAGTATAGCTCTATAAATCCTAATACACTACAGATCAGAATGACAAAAAGAAGGGTTACATAGTTTAAGAGTGCGGTAGAATATCTCACTATCATTTGGGAAATGTGTATTAAACGTAGTGCTCAAATGAAATTATTGATTTATCAAACATACTAAAATACAACAACCACACATGTAGAAAGCAATTTCTCAATAACAATATCAACAGAATGCCTTTGTGGCTGAATTTGAGTGACTTGCAAATAATTTATTTTTACTTTGTGGTAATTGAAGACTCATTAAACTTACTTAACTTTAATTTATAACTTTTTACTATGGAAAAAGGCAGTTGAGCCGAATATCCTCCGTGCCGACTATTGCTAAAACCTGCGATGTCAGGTAAAACAAACCAAAGACACAAACTATGAGCTAAATGATGATGTACTTCCCATAATGTGTCTATTAAATATTACAACTATACTACTCCTGTCCTGATGAGCACCAATTAGGGCAAAACGCGTTGAAAGGATGCCTTTATGGCTGAATTTGAGTCACTTGCCAATCAATTTTTTTACTTTGAATAAATAATGTATATATATCTAAACCAAATAAACCAAGACAGGGGACAACATAAACCCTTAATGATACAAATTTATATAGAATAGAACAATACATGAAGACATACCTTAGGTTTTTATTTATAAGGATGGGTTGCTTTAGGCAATTGTCATCTTTTCCCAAATATCGTTAATATGGTTTATAAAGGAGACGTAATGAGCAATTAAATTTAAATACAAAAATGGAACAGATGAATTCATATTATGTTAATGAAAAATCAATCAGCGATATTTTCTTATACAAAATAACATGACTCTTCAATATTCCCATTAGTAGAAGCTATTCCTTGAATATCAGTTAATTTGACTGTTTGGAACACCTTCATACGTGAACATCGCCGCTGTAACATATACTCCAGATCTAAAAGGTCTATTTTGCGTTTTTATATACTTCATTTATGAATATTGGTTCTAGCATTGTTGAAATTTTGCCTGCTTTGAAGCACAAAAGAGCACTAACGAAGCACGAAATATAGACATGAACATTTTTTATAGGATCCAACAAGTAGACAATTAAGTTTTTCCTCACCGTGATATTTTTATTTTTTTCAGAAAGTACGATGGTACTAACGATAATGTTTTACGCATTAAAGAGCACTAACGAAGTACTATCTACAGCTATTTTCGTTTTTTAAAAACTGAAAGCCGACGGTTGAATTGCTGTTTCCACGTTTTTCTATTTTCTGAAAATTCGAGAACATCCGATGAACTTTCGAGCATTAAAATCACCATCCTTTTCTTGTTATTTTATGAAATGGGATTGAGGTGGGTGTCCCATTGCATTTTTAAAAGAGGATGGTACAGGTGCAAGCAGCAAGTTGGTGATCTATAAATAATAAAGCCATTTTCATAATCATAATGATAAGAAAAATGTTGAACTGCTTGAGGCCATCTACATTGATTTTCATAAGAGATCTAGGGAGAAACGGCCACTTTTATGATAGCCTATGCGATAGTATCAAAGAAATCCATATTCATTTTAAGCCTTAGTGGATTGTTTGCCTTATTTGTCAAATCCATAATCCATGTACTTATAATTTTTGATGCCCTTATAAATATGAGCGTTAGTTCCTTTATTTTGAGATTAAGCTATGTTTTTTTATGTAACTGCGAAGGCCTACATTTTATTCGTATTCGTTTTAAATTAAATATAAATTAGAAGCAGTATTATGTTATTTTTTTAGACAACCATAAATGGATACTTTTTTTTAAATAACCAGATACAATGTTTACCCACAAAACATGATAGTTTTAATTTTGAAAATACCCCAACTTTCTAAATATGAGTGTTAGTTCCTTTATTTTGAGATTAAGCTATGTTTTTTATGTAATTGCTAAGGCCTACATTTTAATCGTATTCGTTTTAAATTAAATATAAAATAGAAGACGCATGTTATTTTTTAGAGAAACCATGGATGGATACTGTTTTTTTAAATAACCAAATACAATGTTTACCCACAAAACATGACAGTTTTAATTTTGAAAATACCCCAACTTCAACGAACGCCCCTTCTGTTAAAATACATGTTTTTTAAATCACAAGAAATCGTGTCATAAATCAAATAGGTTTGTGCTTTACTTTAAAATTAATTCACAGTTTAACATTGTTAATTCACACATATACAAAGACTAACAGTTGTTAAATTATCAACCAAGGCAGATCCGTGCGTCATTGTCGGTATTCACATGTGCCAAGAAAAGCATTCTTTTTTGGCATTCTGGACATCAGCAGCAGAAAGCGCACAAAAAAGCCATTGCCAAGGTACATCATAAGAGTTAAAACAGGCTATAAGATGCTTCATTACAATAACCCATTTATCATCAGAACCACTATTGACCAGCTGTTCCGTTAAATATATACGTAAGGAATGTTGTTTCGACTTTAAATGAACTAGACCCCAATCCACCTTCATATAGTAAAACATGCAGTTCTTCGGAGGTTGTCCAGTGTTTTCGTGTTCATATAAAGTCAATCATTTTTCTTCAAATATTAGATAACTAGAGGGAAGTAAATAGCAACACGCCTATATAATGCCAAATTTTCTAAGCAATAAATTGGTGTCATCAGCAATTCCTCTACAGCAATTGACATTTTTACAAATATCAAAGCAGTGCATAAAGTTGAGCTACAAGACACACCTGCCTGATCACAAAATCCTCTTGTTATACAATGAACAATTTATACAACATGATAAATCTCAAACCACAATGTTGAGGTACCTTAATGGTGTAACAAGTACTAGTAATTTTGAGAACTATTTACATAATAAGAAGTGGGAAAAGATGTATCAGGCCTTATCCGTTGGTGAAAACTTCAAAGTTTTTGTAAACACCTTATCTATATACTTTAACAGGTGCTTTCCCATTGCAGTGATTGATCACAAGAATCACACAAAGGATTTATACATCCTTTCAAAACAATCTGTATTCATGCACACTTTAGCTAAACTATAGTCCCTTCAGTTAACAAGGGTAAAACTGCACGGTCTATTATCCACAAATAAAGCAATAGGGTAAAAAATGACAGCATTAGTGCAATTACAACACATATTATATCTAGTTTGTTCAACGATTTTTTATACAGCTCTAGTGCTAGAAATCCAAAATTTTTCAAAAACTAAATTAAACTTCTACCACCTAGTTTTGAAACCTCACAGTATGGCAGCTTGTCCATTTTTTGAAACAGAAATACTGGGAGTTATAGACAGACTAAAAAGAATCTCGTTGTGTGATACAGATAGAAACCCTATTTCCCAGATAAAAAATTTAAAACTACACTTGTGACGCCGATTACATTTCGTATTAACAAGTATTTTACTAGAGGCACTTTTCCTGCAATAGTTAAAGTGGCAATTACTAGACCAGTATTTAAAAAAGAAGCTCCTCAGTTAAAGTTTAATTATTGTATATTGTATATGAAGCATGTATTACACAGTATAGAATAAATAATTAATTTTAAATACGTTAAAACGTATTAAAGGCGAATGCAAATCGATCATTTGAAGATAAATACAAACACTATTTATATTTAATAAAAATGCACTTTCCATGAATAGAAATAAATAATGTCGTGTATTTAAAACTACAATTTTAGCCATAATTTTAGATATTAAAGCACGTTTTACCGTGAGAGCAAATATTTTCTATAAAAATACAACCACTTTGCATTATAAAGCCATTAAAGCCTTAAATTATTCATATTAATTACCTTGTGTATTACATAAATTCAATTTAAATAAACATGTTGTCTTATTTTCGAGAGGAATCGAGAAGAAATACGTCAACTTCCTTGAACTCATTATTAAACAAACGTTTATTCTAAGAAGCGGCCGGAACAGTAAAAACCCGTAAAAGATAAGAACAATTGATTACTTTTCACAATCACAGTAAGAGAGAAGGCGCCACAATAACTTTAGGTATTCAACAAAGACGGAAAGCGCACATAAATCAATACTATCGAGGTAGTGAAACTCGGCAATTTTGAACGCTAATGAGGATTTCCCAGAAGATTACGTCAGATAGGCGTATATTATTGGAAATGGAATCACGAAAATACTACTACATTCTAGAAATAAATAATTTGGTATATTAATGCAAGCGTTTATTAGAAAGGTCAGTCAGTCGCAGTCACAGTCGCAGTGCAGTACGCATATCATAATTTAATAATTACGATGTTACAATGAATAAAGAAGTGGTGTTTTAAACGTAACCGGCAAAAAGAAATAGAAATTAATAAATTTAATTATATACAATGAAGATGAGAAATGCTTCGGTATAAAAAGTTATTGAAATTTTCATTGAATAATCAAACCGAGGATGCACATTGGTTTCTAAATGGAAATGTAAATAATATGCATGATTTTGTAAACTGGCATTTGACGTCAATTAAAGAATAGAGGCCGAAGATATTTAATTCTGTTGATTACAGATTGGAAAAGCGCTTCGTGGATTTTTGAAAGTAATAATTGTTTGTAACATATTTGAATTTTGTCATATAGTGAAGATATAATAAGTTCTAATCATTTTATTTTTGTAAGAATCTTTACCAGGAAAGTTTGTGTTCAGAATGTGAAACACTCTGACTTTTTAATAGATTATCTATCAAAGATTTTTTGGCCAAACAAACCTTACAAGCGCGAGAATCATAACCAGGTAAACCATTGATAAAAGAAGAAATTTAGTTCTGTAAATTTAAAATAAGGTAAGGAACATTTTTATAATTAAGTTAATAAGTACTTCTTAGAAATTATTTTATGTTTGAAAGAAACGATGTTGTAAATGTTCTATATGCTTTTGTATGAGAGAAAATATTTCATACTGTGTAAATGCTTTGTGATATTGCTGTATTTGATTTTCTTTTATAAATTCCAACATTTTCGTTGAGCTAGCCAGGCAAAGTTAGAAAGGAAGGTAAGTCAACAATTTCAAGTTTTACAATTTGCTGTATCTGTATCACAGCACACTTTTAGCAGGGCATCATCGACGGAGCGTTGTAACAGCACTTTTTTAGTGACGCTCTAACGCGCCGTTGTCACAGCATTCTTTTAGTGGCGCCCAACGTGGTCACGATTAATTCATCTGTAAATTAGAGTTTCTTGTCTCGTAGGATTTCTTTTTGGAGTTTTTTCTCTTTTTGTAATATCTGACTAGTTTCCAGTATGACTGACAGAATGAAAAAAGTTCGTGAAAGTTTGAGAGCTGAGGGAGTGGAAATTGTTCTCAGTAAAGCGTTTGTGTGGAAGAAGCGAAAAAGGAAAATCCAGAGGCCAAGAGTGTAGGAGAGACCCAGGAGTCAAAAATTGTGACTCTTTTATTAAGTCTAAATCAAAATTTGAAAGAAATGAGTGAAAAGAATGAGAAAGACATGAAAGAAATGAGTGAAAAGAATGAGAATTGCATGCAAGAAATGAAAGAGAATAGGAAGGAAGTGAAAAAGAATATACAAGGAATGAGTGAAAGATCTGAAATACTTAGGAGTTATGAGCAGAATTTGGGACAACATAGCAAAATTGGGGGAAAGTTTAAGATTAAAAAGTGATAAGAATGAAAGGAAATTTAAAGAGATTAGTGAAAGAATAACTTTGGGTTTAGAGGAATATAACAAAACCATTGAAGAAATTAAATTTAAAATTACAGGAAAAGTAGTACAAATTGTAGAGGATATGGATGAGGATAAAGAAGAAATAATTCAAATAAAAGTGAATCAGGAAGCAAGTGAGAAAGATACGAATGGGAAAATTAACATTTTAGATAGAACAGTAAATGAAATAGAGGGAAGCTGCCAAGCTGGTTTTAAAACATTTATAAATTATTTGGGAAATCTTAAAGCAGACTTAGGGAATAAGTTTGAGTATTTAGAAGAGAGGGTTAAAAATATTCATGTTGGGGAACCGATGAAGTGGAGTCCAACCAGTGTTTCGTTGGAACAACACTCAAAACTTGATGGCAATAATAAACTTAACCCTAAAATATTTTTAAATAACCGAAAAACTTTAATACAAAGTAGCTGGGATGAGCAAACAAAGTTAAATATTGTAAGGGCCATGTTGAAGGGTAGTGCCAAAATTTGGTTTGGACTAATTGAAAGCGAGTTAAGTTCGTTTAAAGACTTCGAGATTAAATTTTTTAAGCATTTCTGGGGAGACAACCAGCAATTTAAAGTGAGAGATAATTTATTAATGGGCAAATATAATAGCCATTCAAGCATGACAAAAGAGTTGTATGCAATCAAGAAATTTAATATTGCCAAACAACTTGATCCTCCTTTAGAGGACAAAAGCAGATTATAAAATATTTAGCAGGTAACTTTGAAACTGAAGTAAGGCAATGCATAGTCTTACAAAATATTGTTGATAGATATGTTGAAACAAATTTTTTGAAACACTAGCCCCACCTGTGTGCCAGTGTAACGAATTTTTTGAAAGGGCACAGCTATCCTCAAGCATGGGCGCCAGTGGAACGTCTTTCAAAATGCACCAACCCCAAACGTTTATTGAAAGCCAGTGAAGCTAATTTTTCTTACATATAACTGGTCTCACGTTATGAGCAAGTGTAACGAAGTCTTCCGACATAACTAGGGGTCTATTCCTTGGGTAGAGCTATGAGAAATAGGGGGGTAAGTCGAAATCTGATTGTAAGTCAAACTTAATCCAAAACAAATAGGCGCCACCAAGTCCTGACTTATTTATGATAATTGCGTGGTATATTTCTAGGGGCGGACGTGAAAACCCAAAGAAAAAAATCGCCTTCGATGACAAAAACTCGTCTTAACAAAATAAGACGCTGCTCCTGTAAGAAATTGTAATAATTAGATTAATAGAAAGGTGGAACACTATAAAGAAATATTAAAAAAATATTTTCTATATAAAATTGGCATCAAAATTCTACTCTTTAGGATATTAGTTTCCTGTTGTTAGGTTTGACCATATTTGATCAAAATAAAAAACTTTAATCTTGAACCAATAATTTACTCAAAAGAATCTCTTTTAAAACAAAATGCAATGCAACAAAATTTCATAAATAATTAAATGAGTTCGTGAACTTTAAATTAAGGTTTATCAAAATAGTTGATAATCAAACATTTTACAGCTTAGTGTAAACTTGTTACACTAAAAAGGTCCGACCCGTTCAGATCTGTTCGAGAGGGTTACATTTTAAAAACATTGTTACTCAAGTTTTTGCTTTTCTAAATTACTTGTATTAGTTTTAATTTTTACTAAAAAAAGCAGATCACAAAAATATTCTTGTTTACCCAACTTGGGCAAACGCTGCTCGAAGCATTTGTTTTCTAAAACACATCTGTCAGCAGTGTACTGCAGACAAACAAGTGACGTCAGTAACACCTGTTGCTGTTACTAACGGTACAAAATGAACCACGTGTGTGGTTTCTAAAACCATCAAAATAGTGAATTATAATTTTAACACCGGAAAATTCCAGCACAACAAATAATTGAAATTTTTATAACATTCCTACTTTTGCCTAATCAAACAAATTAAAGTGTTTCCAAAGTATAAACCATCAAAAAAGATTCTTAAAACTAACTACGAACCAAAACTGCTTTTTTGTAGCCTTGACGAGGTATTTGTTATATCAAGCGGAATTCACTGTATGTTGTGTGAACTCAGCTCATCCTCAACAGCTCCTAGCACATGGAATTACTCCAGGTGTCGAATTAAATGCAGTCACCATACATCCGTCAGCTGCCGCATTATATTGAATCACGCTGCCTTAGCAAATAACATCCTTACGTTGTGTACTAAAATGGTCTTCTATAAATTAGTCAAATTTTCCATCTTCTAAGTTGCTTTTTATAGGTTGTAATACAAAGTGGTGTTTTCAAAGTTGCATTTATTAATGTTGTTTTTGCGCGCTAAATAAAATATCTCAATTAAACAAATTAATAACGTTCTTAGGATACCAACCGCTATTTAAAGATGTGTCTCGACTGCCCAAAATTTATACGTAGATTGGCGGCCTGCGTTCTTTCGTACATCTTGACTCTACAATCTCGCATGGCCGACTGGTTATCAATCGCGCTCGGACGAGCGTAGTGTCCCAGGAGGGGGCTGTCAACCAAAACGCGCTTGCAAATTGCAATCGAAGACAGATATTTGACTATACATAGAATGCTACATAAAGATGCCGCTTTAGCGTAATACCAAAGTTGTTAAATGTATTTTACTTATTATTTTAATAAAAAGTGTTCTATAATTCTTGCAATTTTATGAACGGATTTAAGAACCAAAAAATAAAATTGTTACAATGTGTTTTTAGAATATCCTCAATGTTAGGATGATATGGGTCAACCAAGAAGGATGAAGACCAGGCCAACGAGCCAGCCCATGAATATATTCAGATTCCAGAGGAATAATGGACTGAAGAGATATCAAAGCAGGCCATTTGAAAGGGGGAATAGCCAAAGAAATAATTGGAATAGAGGAAATGACATTAAGAGATACGGGGGAAGGGAGAATAATGAATCCTGTACTATTGAGAATAGAACAGTTACCCAAGAAAGGGAAAATATGACAAATGGTATAAATAGTAGTAACGAAAATAGAAGGACATACGTGGAAACCTTGCATCATAATTTTCCACATTTTTCTAGTAACTTCTAGATATAGATAATTTAGAGTATATAAAGAAGCGTTTATTAGAAACGAAATTCTTCGAAATTCATTCATTAGATTCGATTGATTCGATTCTTAAATTATATCGTGAAATGTTATTTTAATTAAAGCGCAAGCTGTTGCGTTATGAAGATGATATTTGAAGTATGCAGTACGTATGCTGTAATTTAATAATTATTTTGATGCAATGAATATAAAAGTGATGGTCCAAATGCAAATTACATACAAAATATGGAATTATTAATTACCGCGATTAAGGAAAATTCTTCAATATAACGCTATTTTAAAAATTCTATTAAATAACTAAAAGGAAGAGTTAAGGATAATGTACTTTGGTAACTGCTGTTTGAAATGAAGATTGTTTAAATATGGAAAAGCTTGTGAGCTGATTTGACGTCAATTTAAAATACGATTTTTAATTACGAGGAACATTTTTGTGGATTCTGCAAGTATTATTTTTAGATTTATTTGTAACTGATATTAGAGTATTTGTATCTAGTTTAAGATAATTTTTTTTGTGTAAAGGTTTTTTACCAAGAGTTTTGCGTTCAGAGTTCGAAATACTCTGACCTTCTAATAGATTATCTGTCAAGGATTTTTTGGCCAAACAAACCTTACAAGCATGGCAGTAAACATATTCAGGTAAACCGTCCTTAGGAATAAATTTAGTTCTGTAAATTTAAAATAAGGTAAGGAACATTTAATTTATACTTTTTAGAAATTATTTTGTTTGAAAGAAACCATGTTGTAAATGCTCTTGTATGAGGAAATATTTCATACTGTATAAATGCTTTGTGATGTTGCTGTCTTTTATTTTATTTGGAAACTCCGCCAATTTCGTTGAACTAGTCAGGCAAAGTTAAAAAAGGAAGGTAAGCGAACAATTTCAAGTTTACAAATTGCTGTATCGGTTTCACAGCACTCTTTTAGTTACGCTCTCAGTGCGGCCTTATCGCAGAACTCTTTGTACTTCAACGTGCGGCCATTTTCATATCACTTTTTTAATAACGCCCCAAAGCGAGTCGTCACAGCAAATCAAACAACAGATTAATTGTTTAATCAACACCTAACGTGGTATTCACCTTTTTCAAACGTTTGATCATTAAAATATATGAATTTGAATACAAATTACTAAACGATTCACATAATAAATGTGGGTGAAAAATTAAAAAATTAACAATTGCCTGAAGGGCACGTCACCCACATTTATTATGTGAATTGTTTAGTAATTTGTATTCAAATTTCTATATTTTAATGATCAAACCTTTGAAAAAGGTGCAAAAATGTACCGAAACGTTAGGTGGTTGATTAAACAGTAAATTTTAATCTGTTGTTTGATTTGGACTACATCCCATAAATACTTACATGTGTATTATATATATATATATATATATATATATATATATATATATATATTACTCATATTTAGACCAGGGTAGAAAATTAATTAATTTCATCAAATAATTTTAATCACCGTGTATAAGGAATTTTATTAGATAATACGCGTTATTAAAAAACCGTGGAGCATAAAAATTCAGTCGTTTCATTAAAAATAAGGGATTTAAATTATTTACAAGACGCTTTCTATAAAAAGAAGCAGTATTAAAATGCTCAACGTGTAATTTAATTATTCCAAGTAAAGAAACAAAATGTACAAATAATAATTGAATATTTAATTAGGATTCACTAAAAATTAAAGGGTATTATTTTAATTGGAGTTAATTGAACCATTAGTAACATATAATATGTATAAAAGCTTGTAAAAACCCAATAATATTCAAATCGTAGAAGTGTTAGTTAGAAGTAGGACGATTGAACACCTGCGTATTTTTAAAAGTCTCGTTCTGCGTAAATTTTGCAGATAACAAATGGTTACAGAGAATGTTGGAGAAACCGTCGCTTAATATTCACGAGAAATGCTAATAAATTGGGTTATTTAACAGTTCACGTGGATTGAAAATAACCGATACTAAAGAATATCGATTTGTACCACTCAGAACAGGGTAGATAGAGACGGATAATATGCGCAAGACAGAGACACGGATAATTAAAGGCGTGGGTTGAGCAACGTCACTGGGTTGCGATTGGTTGAAAATAAGAGGTAGACATGAGAGGTGTAAAATAACATTTCTATACAAAATTAATTTGTTCTCAGACGTTGCGTGCCGTGTGAAAAAATTTCTGAGATTTAACTGGTGCGAATGCAAATTTAATAAGAACCGCGTGCCGGGCGGTCGAGATGGGAACATAGGATGCGAAATTCTGGAAATTGTCCGTTTTGGGGACAAAAGCGACGTATAGGCTAGCGATTATATATACCCGTGTTAATATGAGTTTCGCTCTCTTAGATTTTCGATTTTGATTCAATAATTTAAACAGTTTGCTCGTATATTTTGGTGATTATTTAATACTTTAAAACAGTTTGTTCTTTACGTGCTACAATGAAAGTAATTTAGTGCACTTAGAAAAGAAGATGCAAGGTAATAAAGTCTAGTTATAATTGCGAGTACTGTACCAATTATTCAAATTTGCAACGACAAATGAATAAACAAAAGTAGGCAGTTTTGGCGTATAGCGTGAAAGAAGTATGAATTTCTTTGCTATTTTCGGGGGTGTTAATAATTAAATGATTCGTAAACGTGACTGGATCCACAAAACAAGATACAGATATACACAGATGAGTTCCGGAAAAGCACTGAAACAACTTTAGATGAATGGTGGTGTAGAAAATTTTTAAAGGCGACCAGTAATCCGAGGACCTAAACATAACCCAGTTGGAATGGTGTGATTAACAGAGGACGATGTACATTGGAGCCACGAGTGCATTAACCTTCAGGTAACTTATGCTTTGTTGTTCGATTTTTGATGTTTTGGTGTGTGTTGAATAACTTTATAATTTGTTTACTTAAAATGGACAGTAGTGAATTTGTACTAACAACAAATTTTTAATTTTAAGGTGAAATTTTCTTGTTTAAGTAGAAAGGGGTATTTAGTATTTATGTTCTTGATTATGATGAAAATTTGGATATGTCTTTGAGCTCAATTAGACGAACCTGGTTAATTAACGTAAAGGGGGGAAGATGCTCCCTTTGTACTCAGACTCAGGTCTGCCAATATTGTTAAATTAATTAGTAGGCATCCTACAAGGACTTTAATTCTGGATACAAATTAAAATGATAACAAATTTAATCTTGAAATTTTATGATACTGAAATTTATGCTGAAATTTAATTTTGAAATTTTAATGTATTATGAATATTGATGTAAATAGAGTTAACGTTGATGTTTGTGGTAGGAATGTATTTGTTTTTTTTTATGAATGAGGATGAAAGTTTTAACTAGGTGAGCAGCCGAGGCGGAAAAGAGTAAAGAGGCGATTAACAGAAGAAAGTCAACGGACCAGTTAATTTGTAGGTTTCACAGCATTCTTGACGCCCAATCTGTGGGGCTCGATTTGAAAACCTTAGTTTAAGATTAATGGAGAGGCTTTTTGTACATTACACAGCATTCTTGACGCCCAATCTGTGGGGCTCGAATTTTTTTTTTAAAGGGCCAGTTCCTGCAGATATGAGAGGATTCACAGCAATATATAAAGGAGAAGTTATTTGCAGTTCGCAATGTATAACAAAATAAAAAGTAAGACATATCTGTAAATAAACTCTTATGAAAATAATTAAAGCTCATTCGCCTATGCAAATCGAGCTAATACTTGTATAGTCATTAAGCTTTTATTATTTTCATAAAAGTTTATTTACAAATATATATATATATATATATTGCTGTGATAAGGGGTTGCTTAAGGGTGCACGTTATAGTAAAGGTCGTTCGGGAATGAGTAATTAGAATAGTCAGCAGAAAACTACACTTATTTAAGGAGATAATTAAGAAATAGACATAGTTTGTAGATAGTAAGTAGTCAACACCCTGTATATAGAGTAGAAATAGTTTTGGGCGACGCAGGTAAACATAGGAAGACGCATAGTTGGCGTAGGAATGAGAAATACATGTATTAAGTAGATAGTAAATATTAAATACCCTGTAGATAAAGTTTAGTTAATTTAGGTAAAACAAATAAGGATATTTTTCAGTGGAAGCACGCGTATATTGAGAAATAAATGATAAAGTGTAATTAGACACGCATTAAGAAGAAGAGTTCCAGACGATTAAATTAATACGGATATAGAAATAGAGTTTCAGGTAGTTAATATAAATGCGTACAAAGATCTAACCATTTTGATAAGAGAAATGATTAAAAATTGCGTGAATCGTATGTAAACATGAAAATTTAAAGTCGGGTTGCATCAGTTGTTTATAGAAAAGCAAGTAATCTATCAAAATACAGCATGTTGACAATGAAAGACAGCTGCGGGCAGGTTGTGATTATGGGAAAACGTGGAGCATTACATCAGAAACTGCTCGAAATAAAATTATTTGATTGGTCAGAGACAAGCGACGAGTTCTAGACCAAACCCACGGATGGAGTGGGAATTCCAGATTATATTAGCAAGCACCTTGATAAGAAAGTCAGTTTTGAACTCAATGAAGGCCGAAGTGCATTGCCATTAAACAAAGTAGTACGTAATAAGTATAAAAGTGAAAAATAAAATGAGTGCGAATATGAAGATTACAATTGCCGTTTAAACGTAAGTACGTTTTTAATGAATTTATTGTAAACTAAGACATAAAAATAATAGGGTTTCGAGGTCTGAGGGAAATAGACTAGGATTCTGATGTTAAGAAAAAATACAGTAATACAATTTAAATGTTAAGGTGAAAAGAAGAATAATACAATCTTGAAGTACAGGGGTGAAACAAACTACAATTTTAAGTCTGGGGCAAGAATGATGAAAGTCTAAGTTTGAAGAATTGAAATAAATTGGGGTATATAATTTAATGGTGGTGGTCCATAGTGTAATAATTTGAATGGAATCCAGAATTGGGGAAGATCATTTTTATTGGAAGCGTCGATGTGAAAAAGATAAAACCAGGTCAGATTTTTGGTTATAAGACATTTGTTTTTCTATATGAATTTTTATTTTATTTTAATATTGAATTTGCTAAATATGATATGCTTGTGAAGAAGTCAACAAAAGAGGTTGCATACGCATTGAATGAGTAATATGAAAACAGGTTTAGAATATTCTACACTTTGTTGGTAAAGATAATAAATTTTCTTTGGTGACTTTGGGTTTTTTGAGTACATACTAGATGGTTGTTAATAAATGAAATTTATAAGAAATATATTACAAATAATTTCAAAAGCTGTACATAACATATTGGTTTCATTATATAAAATCTAAATTTACTGAATTTTATAATTGCAAATAAATGCTAGCCGAGGTCATAAGATTTAAATAGTACAAAGGCGGAGCCACAAGTTGAATAGGAAAGAGATAACCCGCAAGGCGGTAACGTATCGAATTTTGCCATTGGTAGATAGAGTTGTTTAAAGATAAAGTCCAGTTGATAGCAATATTAAGAAAACAGCTGGAGGAGGAGATAATTACACTTAATCGTGAATATTAAAATGGTGGTCCAATAATTTAGAGTACGTAGAAAATAAATAATGCAGCCCAAAGTAGGGGCGTGATAATTCCGCAAAAGGGGCATGATGAGTATTTAATATCATAGCAATATATATATATATATATATATATATATATATATATATATTGCTGTAATTCCACCAAAAAGCTATTCATTATCTTAACTGTGTTGGTCCAATGCCTTTCTTCTGTTCATCGCCTCGGCTGCTCCTCTAGATAACTTACATCCTCAATCATAAAAAAAAAAAACACATTCCTACCACAAACATCAACGTTAACTCTATTTACATCAATATTCACAATACATTAAAATTTCAAAATTAAAACTCAGCATAAATTTCAGTTTTAAAAAGAATTTCAAGATTAATTTTATTATCATTTTAATGTGCATCCAGAATTAAAGTCCTTGTAGGATGCCTACTAATTAATATAACAATATATGCAGACCGGAGTCTGAGTACAAAGGGAGCATCTACCACCCCTTTACGTTAATTAACCAGGTTCGTCTAATTGAGCTCAAAGACATACCCAAAAATTTTCATCATAATCCAGAACATCAATACTAAATACCCCTTTCTACTTAAACAAGCAAATATCACCTTAAAATTAAAATTTTATTGTTAGTACAATTTCACTAATGTCCATTTAACGTAAATCAATTATAAAGTTATTCAACACACACCAAAATGTCAAACAAAATAGTATAATTTACCTGAAGGTTACTGCACTCGTAGCTTCAATGTACATCGTCCCTTTTGTTAATCACACCATTCCAACTGGGTTATATTTACAGCTTCTGATTCTCAACGCTTTTCAAATTTTCTCCATCACCATTTATTTAAAAATGTTTCTGGGCTTTTCCAGAACTCATCTGTGTATATCTGACCCTTGTTTTGTGGATCCAGACACATTTATGAACCATTTAATCATTGACACCCCCGAAAAATAGCAAAGAAATTCATACTTCTTTCACCAATATACGCCAAAACTGCCTACTTTTGATGTATTCATTTGTCGTTGTAAATTTTACTATTTGGTACAGTGATACTAAATTTTATTACCTTGTATCTAAGTGCACTCAAGTACATTCATGTTAGCACGTAAATAACAAACTGTTTTAAATCACCAAAATATACGAGCAAACTTTAAATTATTCTATCAAACTAAAATGCACTGTTTAACGTATTGAATCAAGTCGCGGATGTAAGAGAGCTTGTTCATATTCACCTGGGTATATATAGAAGTTAGCCCGTCTGTCGGTCGAGTCCCCAAAACGGACAATTCTAAAGAATTTCGCATGTTATGTTCCCATTCCGTCGCCCAGCATGCGATTTTTACGAATTTTGCACTCGCGCCAGTTGAAAATCTCAGAAACTTTCCACACGGCACGCAACGTCTGAGAATACCTAATTAAATTTTATACAGAAATAATTGTTTCTACCTCTGATATTTGCATCTTATTTTCAACCAATCGTGACCCTCGTGACGTTGCTCAAATCCCGCCTTTTACTATATGTGTCTTTGCTTGACGCATTTTCTCTTTCCTTTTCTAACCTGTTCGTATTGGTGCAAATTGATATTCTTTATTATCGATTATTTCAGTCCATGTGGACTTGTAAAATAACCCACCTTTAGCATTTCCCGTAAATTAAGCAACGGTTTCTCCAAGATTATCTGTAACCATTAATTATCTACAAAATTTTCGCCGTACGTGACTTTTAAACTACGCAGGTGTTCATACATTGTATTAATTCTCAGAGTTTTATTTCATGGTATTTTAATCTTGGATTTTCACAGGCTTTTATGCTTATTATTAATAATGGTTTAATTAACTCCAACTAAAATTGACTTCTATCCTTTCATTTTTAGCGAATACAAATTAAATATTAATTATTATGTGTACACTTTGTTTAATACCGGTTACTTAAAATAGGGTTAATTAATATAAATTTTGCACGTAATTTCCATTTGTTTCTTTATTAGGAATAATTAAATTACACGTAGAGCTTTTTAATACTGCTTCCTTTTTTATAGCAAGCGTCTTGTACATAATTTAACTCCCTTATTTTTAATCAAACGAATGAATTTTTATGCTTCACGGTTTTTTTTTTTAATAAAGCGTATTATCTAATAAAATTCCTTATACACGGTGATTAAAATTATTTGATGTGATTAATTAATTTTCTACCCTGGTCTAAATATGAGTATTTTCCCCCTATTTGAATACAAATAATCCCACTTATTTGAAAGCAAATATAAAGCATTTAGACAAAAACAAATTTACAAAAAAAATTGGCTATCTCTCTCTACCCTTATCTATCTAACTTACCTAACTTATATCCAATCCAAAAAAAAATTATTTACACCTATCCTATATCCCTATCCTATTCCTAACTCTCACCTAATTTTATAAACTGAAATTATCCCTAACTTCATCCTACTTATCCATCTAATCCTATATACATCCTATATACCTATCCTATTCCTAACTTTTAACTAATCTTCACTATACTTTACTTCCCCCTACCTAATCCTATATACCTATCCTACTCTTACTCTATTCCTAACTCTCCACTAATCTTATATGAAATATCTATACTTAACCTATCTTATTTTCTTCCTACATTTAATTTTCCTTTGTATCCTATATACCTATTTCTAACTATTTCCCATATTTATCCTATACCTAGCTCTATTTTCTATAACTATTCTAAAATTCACCTATCTCTATCCTCTGTTCATCAAGTTATTTAAATCTAACTCTCTTCTTGACCCTCCAAGTCTTTCTTCTCACCAACCTAATACTCTTCATCCCTATTTCTCCTCCTTTTATATCTATACTTATCATCCCTGTTATCTCACATAAAATAAACTTATCATCCCTATTATCCTGACTCTTAAATATTACTTCTTCTTCAGTCCCTACACTTGTCTGTTTCTTATTCATTATCATTTCCTTTTCTGCCGACAAACCAAACGATACTACTTTACAATTATCGATTTTTCCCTCTACGGAAAATCCTATGTACCTTCTAGAATTCTTATCTAATGGAATCCGCCAGAATGAATCCCTTAAATCTACTTTATTAAAAACAAACTTGCCACTTAACCTCGTCAAAAATGTGTCCATGGATGTTGGACAATGGAATTGCGGTTTGGTCCATTGGTTAATTTTACGTGCATCTTTACTTAATTCTGCCTTCACCTGCTCCCAATCTGCTGCTGTTGCTTCTACCCCTACTAATTCTGCATGTTTTTGTACTAAAGCTTGAACCTCTACTCTCCTATCCTCTGGACATCTTATTGTGTTGATCTGTTTACCTTCATCATCCTCTACCTCTACTACATTAATACTAAACCCCGTGTCATCCTCTGTGACTTCATAACTGCCCTTCCATGGCACTACCCTATCCTTAATCCTTATTACCTTCCTTTCCATATCTATCAAAACCCCTAACTGCATCATACAGTCAACACCTAAAATGCTCTGAAACTTCAGTCCAGGTACAATTACAAACTCTTGTTCACAGCTTAAACCTCCTATATCTATCCTAAGCACCACAACACTATTTACTACAGCAAACTTCTTTTTATTTGGAGCTACTAAATGACTACGCTTTATAGGCATAATTCTATCACAAACCTTATCCCTAATTTTGCTGACGAATTCTTCCGATATTAAACTCGCCTCTGCCCCTGTATCAAGTAATACTTCTACATTATTCTCAAAAATTTCTAAATTAATAATTGGCAAACATAATTTTTCCTCAGTTTCTGGCTCTACTTCCTCCTCAATTTTGAAAAATTCACGTGGATGTTCATATACATTTACACTGAAATCTAGTGGTCTGTCGCGTTCTAAAAATCCTGTCCAGGTCTGTTTTCCCTACTTGGTCCTGGTCTAGCCGTCACCTCAGCGTATGTCCTAGGCGTTTCCACTCGTTCCGTGTCTGTATTAGCAGTCCCCCTCATGTCCGGTGAACTATTCCTTCTGGTAGGTTCCGGTCTCGGTGCAGGTCCCCTTCCTAAACTATTACTTCTAACGTATGGTCGTCGCTGTTCCCAATTCTGTCGCTGGTATCCGTAACTATTCCCCCGTCTAGCGTAGTTGTCCCGTCTATTGTCAAACCTAACTGTGTTGATCTGTCTTTCCCTATTTTCCCGAGGTCGTCCACTACTTACGTCGTCGTACCTCTGCAGGTATTCTAAAAACATTTCTCTGTCCACTATGTTCTGTAGTGCTACGTGCTGTCTTATTTCTACCTCGAAGTGTCGTGATAAATACTTAATAATTTGTCGGTCCGCCAGTGGTGGGTTCAGTTGCTTTGCTATGCTATACTTGCATATAGCATATTGCTCCCTACTTCCTGAAAATTCTCCCTTAAATTTCCCTGTGATTAAGTCGTCTCGTACCTGGTCTTGTCTGTGGTCACTCCAGTAGTGCTTTAAAAATCTGTCTTCAAAGTCCGTGTAGGTGTCTATGTCCTGTCCTACTAAATTGTACCATGCTTCCGCATTGTCCTTTAATAAAGCCTTTATCGTATTCAGTTTAGTCTGTTCGTCAAATAAATTTCCCACTAGATTTCTTACGCTATTAATAAAAATTTGTGGATTTACCCTGTTATCGCCATAAAACTTCATGTGTTGGTCCAATGATCCTCCACCTGTATAAAATCTGGGACCATCCCCCGTTAAATTTGACATGTTGTATTTGATACTACTAACTTCGCGTTCTACCCTGCCTAACTGATCCCTACATGAGTCTGTCACTTCAGTCATTTTTATATTAATCTCTTCTTCACAAAAAATGCGCACTTCGGACCTTAAATGTCCCATTTCCTGTCGAAGACCTGTAATATCACGCTCATTTTTATCAACCCGATTTTCTACTTCCCCCAGTTTCACGGTAAGACTATTTTTAAATTCTGAAACTTCTTTATTCGTCTTATCTATTTTCTCACTTAGGGTTTCCCTAACTCCTGTTAATGTCTCATTCATTCGGTCAACTTTCCTATTCGATTCAGCACTCATTTCTCTAATCTCCTCAAACTTCCTATTAGCTTCTTCCCTACTCGATCTCATTTCCTCTAGCATTCGCATCATCATCTCGTTTCCTTGATCCCCTGATTCCGTCCTCGACTGATCTCTACTGCCTCCAGCTTCTTCCATTTTCGAATTTTTCCCACACAATGCACTATCGTCACTTCCAATTTCCACTCCTTGACTCCTTAACCACTCCTTTCTCTGCATACGTTCTAATCACTCACGCACACTCTAAAATACTCTTAAATTTATACACACACAGAAACTCTCTCTCTCAGATCGCCAGTTTCCTGGAATAAAATCACAAAAATTTTATTTGGAACTCGAGCCTCACTTTTGGGTCGCCAAGAATGCTGTGTTTCCCTGTTTCCGAATCGAGCCTCACGAATTGGGCGTCAAGAATGCTATGATTCCACCAAAAAGCTATTCATTAACTTAACTGTTCCGTTGACTTTCTTCTGTTCATCGCCTCGGCTGCTCCTCTAGATAACTTACATCCTCAATCATAAAAAAAAACAAACACATTCCTACCACAAACATCAACGTTAACTCTATTTACATCAATATTCACAATACATTAAAATTTCAAAATTAAAACTCAGCATAAATTTCAGTTTTAAAAAGAATTTCATGATTAATTTTATTATCATTTTAATGTGCATCCAGAATTAAAGTCCTTGTAGGATGCCTACTAATTAATATAACAATATATGCAGACCGGAGTCTGGGTACAAAGGGAGCATCTACCACCCCTTTACGTTAATTAACCAGGTTCGTCTAATTGAGCTCAAAGACATACCCAAAAATTTTCATCATAATCCAGAACATCAATACTAAATACCCCTTTCTACTTAAACAAGCAAATATCACCTTAAAATTAAAATTTTATTGTTAGTACAATTTCACTAATGTCCATTTAACGTAAATCAATTATAAAGTTATTCAACACACACCAAAATGTCAAACAAAATAGTATAATTTACCTGAAGGTTACTGCACTCGTAGCTTCAATGTACATCGTCCCTTTTGTTAATCACACCATTCCAACTGGGTTATATTTACAGCTTCTGATTCTCAACGCTTTTCAAATTTTCTCCATCACCATTTATTTAAAGTTGTTTCTGGGCTTTTCCAGAACTCATCTGTGTATATTTGACCCTTGTTTTGTGGATCCAGACACATTTATGAACCATTTAATCATTGACACCCCCGAAAAATAGCAAAGAAATTCATACTTCTTTCACCAATATACGCCAAAACTGCCTACTTTTGATGTATTCATTTGTCGTTGTAAATTTTACTATTTGGTACAGTGATACTAAATTTTATTACCTTGTATCTAAGTGCACTCAAGTACATTCATGTTAGCACGTAAATAACAAACTGTTTTAAATCACCAAAATATACGAGCAAACTTTAAATTATTCTATCAAACTAAAATGCACTGTTTAACGTATTGAATCAAGTCGCGGATGTAAGAGAGCTTGTTCATATTCACCTGGGTATATATAGAAGTTAGCCCGTCTGTCGGTCGAGTCCCCAAAACGGACAATTCTAAAGAATTTCGCATGTTATGTTCCCATTCCGTCGCCCAGCATGCGATTTTTACGAATTTTGCACTCGCGCCAGTTGAAAATCTCAGAAACTTTCCACACGGCACGCAACGTCTGAGAATACCTAATTAAATTTTATACAGAAATAATTGTTTCTACCTCTGATATTTGCATCTTATTTTCAACCAATCGTGACCCTCGTGACGTTGCTCAAATCCCGCCTTTTACTATATGTGTCTTTGCTTGACGCATTTTCTCTTTCCTTTTCTAACCTGTTCGTATTGGTGCAAATTGATATTCTTTATTATCGATTATTTCAGTCCATGTGGACTTGTAAAATAACCCACCTTTAGCATTTCCCGTAAATTAAGCAACGGTTTCTCCAAGATTCTCTGTAACCATTAATTATCTACAAAATTTTCGCCGTACGTGACTTTTAAACTACGCAGGTGTTCATACATTGTATTAATTCTCAGAGTTTTATTTCATGGTATTTAAATCGTGGATTTTCACAGGCTTTTATGCTTATTATTAATAATGGTTTAATTAACTCCAACTAAAATTGACTTCTATCCTTTCATTTTTAGCGAATACAAATTAAATATTAATTATTATGTGTACACTTTGTTTAATACCGGTTACTTAAAATAGGGTTAATTAATATAAATTTTGCACGTAATTTCCATTTGTTTCTTTATTAGGAATAATTAAATTACACGTAGAGCTTTTTAATACTGCTTCCTTTTTTATAGCAAGCGTCTTGTACATAATTTAACTCCCTTATTTTTAATGAAACGAATGAATTTTTATGCTTCACGGTTTTTTTTTTTAATAAAGCGTATTATCTAATAAAATTCCTTATACACGGTGATTAAAATTATTTGATGTGATTAATTAATTTTCTACCCTGGTCTATATATGAGTAATATATATATATATATATATATATATATATATAGTAATATTTCTACTACTGTTTAAGTGTCCCATTTATTATTATTATTAATATTATTATTAATATACTGTTTTAAAATAATAATACACATATACATGTGAATGCTCTCAGACATTCAGATTCACTTGTACATGTATGCATGCATGGGCATGTGCACACACACAAATGCACACATGTACATGTCCACACACGCTCACATGGTACACATGCACACGTACATTAATGCATGCACATGTGCATACTCACACCTATCAACTTCATATGTGATATTTCCATTTAACATGTCATGTATCTACTACAGCTTCCAAATATCAATATTGCAAAAGACAAGTCATCATGCATTTTAAAAAATGAATGTTTCTATCAGCAAATTATAATATCTTGACAACTTGTAAGAAAAATGATGTCAAAATTTAATACTCAAACGTAATATAAAATTTAATCTCATAATAGGAAAGCCATTTAATGTGTAGCATTATAAATAATTATAAAACAATTTAATATGTTTAAAATAAAAAACAATACTATGTCAATTCCAAAACTCCCTAAGTATTGTTAGTGAAATTGTTACATCATAATCATACAATTAAAAATTATAGTTACCAGTGCTTGATGGAATGGCATGGTACTGTAGATTTTACAAATAGCTTTCAACCTCTCCAAAGTATTTTCAAAATAAGCCAAAGCTTCATCTAGTGGCTTCACTCTTGTACATTCAGGAAATGTAGATAGCAATATTTTTTGTTTGATCAATGGTTCAAACCCCATTACATTCTCATGCCCTGTTAAATATAAAAACAATTAATAAATATATGCAATAAGATTGATATGGTTTTATTAAATGACTTTGTACATAGAATGAAAACTCGTTTCTACTAAGTATAGAAGGCTTTATTTACACAAGGTTTTTAAGTTTTTACATAATTAAATAAAGGAAGTATGTTGAGTGCAATGAAATTGGTTTTTAATGTTATCCTTCAACGACTAATTTATACAGGGTAGAGCAATTAAATATATGGAAATTTCAATTTTCTTTCCGTTTTATTTTCTTTGGGAGGGTTTTATTAATAGAATTTGGGTTTTCATGACCTCTCGTGACCTCTTTATCACATCATTTTCCCCAAACAAAATTTGAAATCTGCGCCATTTTTCTGCATATATGAATATTTTAATCATTTTTATTCCTAACTACATACTATGTACAACTATCTTATAATCACCTAAACTTTCTTTAACTCTATCCTAACACCACCTATAATCTAACATTACTATCCTTTATTTCTAATTTTCTCATATTTACACATGGTCTCATCAAGTTACATCTCAAACAAAATTGTCTTCACTTGCATATTCTACTCATCATATTGTACCAAATTTCTCTCTAAACTATCACAATCTTGAAAAATATAGGGTATAAAATTCTCATGATGTTGGCCCAGCACCTACCTAGCTATACTACTTATGTCATAAAAAAACAATGTGACTAAGAATCTCCCTATTCAGCCTACTCGCATTTTTAAATTGATATCTTTCAATCAATCATTATTATATGGATAAATTTTTGTTTTAAATGTTTCGATATTAATAACTTCCAACTTGTCATTATAATCTATAGCAATTCTTGACTCAATTTGCAATTTATAAAATTCCTGCTTTAATAACGACCCTACTTTATTTTTAACTTCACTTGGATATTCAAAAACACTTCTTCCTTTTCCTACATTAGTTTCTAAGTCTCTCTCAAATTGATTCGCATTTATACTTTTGACTCACTTGTCCACCTCAGCAATCTTTCTTTTTCTTATTTTTCCAATTCCTTCTTACATCTGCATAATTAAATGAATGTTTGGACAAACCAAACTTTATTCCTCCATATTTATACATAAGCCTTTCCACAGAAAGATTTGATTCTTTAATCGAAATTATTCCAAACGAATTATTAAGCTCTGCTTTCGACATTATTTTATCATTATCTATTATTTTACTACCTTTATTAGTTTTATTTTCAAAAGCTGCATTCACAGAAAGTTCCTTTATCTCCTCTTTAACTCATGCAATTATACTATTTTTATCTGTTTCATCCATTATTGTTATCTCTTCAACATTGTCTTCTGCATTTTCCAATAATTCTGATCTTTCCTCTAAAAATGATACAACTGCTTTTCTAACTTCACCAGGGCATTTAATACTTAAACACTTAACTCCTTTCCCTTTCATATTTTTCTCAAATTGATTCAAATTAATACAATTTCCTTCTATTTCTATATGGACTTTATCATCCGATTTAATCCTTTCATCCCCCATAATCATCACTTTATCCACTGTATCTAGTATAGCCTTCATCTGACTAATAAAATCCATTCCCAGAATGGCATCAACTCTTAACCCTCACGCTATTAAAAATTCTTACTTAACCTCCATCTTTCTCAACTTCAATTTCAAAATTATGATACTCTTGATAACTGCATATGTCTTATTATTCGGCGATACTAAATTATTTCTTTTAATAGGTATGACTTTCTGCATTAACTACTCTGAATTATCTTCTATAAAACTTCACTTACTAATGTTGCTTCAGCTCCTATATCTAAAAGCACCTTCATCTCTTTTCCTGGTACCTGTAATTTTATTATAGATAGTAAGTAATTTTTTTCATTAACTTTTACATCATTTTCCAAATCAGGTTTTATAAATTCACACGCATGTTCATATTTCTTAACTTGTACACTTGCGTCGTTTGATTTGTCTGTTTCTAAAAATCCTGCCTATTTGACGTTCTAGGTTGATTCAGAATCTCAGGGTATGCTTCTTATTATCGTTGCTACCATTTATGCCATTGCTTTGTATGTTTGTCATATTTTCTCTTCCTTGGGTAACGGTTCTATTCTCAATGGTACTGAATTCATTGTTCTCTCTTCCCCCGTCTCTCTTAATGGCACTTTCTCAATTCCAATTATTTCTCTGTAAATTTCCCCCTTTCAAATGTCTGGCCTTGTTACCTTTCCTGTCCATTATTCCTTTGAAACCTAAATGCGTTTCTGAGCTGGCTCCTTGGTCTGGTCATAATAATCCTTGGTTGACACATCTCTTCATAACGTTGAAGATATTCCAAAAACACATCTCTATCAACAATATTTTGTACGGCTATGCATTGCCTTACCTCCGTCTCGAAGTGACCTGCTAACTACTTTATAATCTGCTTGTCCTCTGAATGAGGGGCAAGTTGTTTGGCAATGCTGAATTTCTTTATGGCATACAACTTCCTTGTCATGCCTGAATCATTTTTATACTTGCCTATAAGTAAATTATCTCTGACTTTAAATTGCTGGTTGTCTCTCCAGAAATGTTTTAAAAATTTAATCTCGAAATCTTTGAAAGAACTTAGCTCACTTTCAGTCAGTCCAAACCAAATCTCTGAACTTCCTTTCACCGTGGACCTCACAATATTTAACTTTGTTTGTTTATCCTAACTCCTTTGCGTTAAAGTTTTTAGGTTATTTAAAAAATCTTGCGGTTAAGTATATTATTTCCAAAAAGTTTTGAGTGTTCCAACGGAAACTGGTTGGACTTCATTGCATAGGTTCTCCAACATGAATATTTTTAACCCTATCTTCTAAATTTTCAAACTTATTTCCCAAGTCTGTTTTACGAATTCCAAACATTTTTACACGTTTTAAATACAGCTTAGGAGTTTCTCTCAATTTTGTTTACGTTCTTATCTAGATTTTTAATTTTTCCATTAGTTTCTTTTTCACTCGCCCCCCTGATACACCTTTATTTGAACAATTTCCTCCTTGACATAATCCATATCCTCTAAAATTTGTACCACTTTTCCTCTAATTTCAAATTTTATTTCCTGAATGCTTTTTGTTAGTTTCTTTTAAGCCTGTAGTTAGCGTTTCACTCATTTCTTTACATTTCTTTTCATTCTTCTCACTTTCTAATCTTAGATTTTTCCTCAATTTTGCTACGCTTTCTCCAAATTCTTCTTGTAACTCTTGAGTATTTTTATCAATTTTACCACTCATTTCCTTCATACTTTTTCATTCCTTTCATGTTATTATTCATTTCTTTGATATATTTCTCACTCATTGTTTATGCAACGCGCTTATTTATAATCAACATTTATTTAAAATAAGTTCAAAAAGGGTTTATTAGTTTATTTCTTAATTTGCATGCATTTTGGTCATTTAATAATAAGCAAAATCGTTAGAGGTTGAAAGGTGTCCGAGCATCATTTTATTTCGAACTTTAGTACCAGTTTAATTAATAAAAGATATTCCACTTTCGCATGATAGAACAAACAAGGCGGTCAGTTACTAGCGTGGTGCTATTGTTTATCGCTTAACGAATCTACAACGTTGTGTCGTGTTTCATAATTCTTTTCATCCTATCCAACAATTTCGTAAGGGATAATAATTAACTTCATTCCACTACAGGATATTTAGAGTAAGTTATTTATTGTTTATATCACATGCAACCTGTGTTTATCATCACATTTCTGCCTGTGATTTACTTTGTTGCATATTTACAACCTTTGAATGTTGACTCGATTCGAACGATCCTCTGCTTATGTAGCTATCGAAGGTTTACTGTTTACTTTACGTTTCGTGTCGGGTTAACAGATTGGTCATGTCAAACTGAATCTTTTGTGCTGCAAAAGCATAATATGCCGTTGAAAGCACAGTTTGATAGTGAAAATATTTCTTAATACAACTAATATTGTAATTATAACAATAAATAGAAATATTGGTTACAGTTTCTTAAACGTTATATTAATTTACTAGTATAACACGTGAAGTGATAACTATCACTTTAATAAAAGCGGTATTACCACAAGTGCCGGTTGGCAAGTGTTTCATATTTTCGTTCTAATCTGAGCTCAAGGTAAATCCTTATTAACTAAAACGCTTGTTAATATTCTTCGCCTACTGGCGATAAGGCTACCAAAATATTACATTTACAATCTTTCTCATCAGGGCACTATTGTTAGAGGGGTTAGTTATTGAAACTAGAAAATAACGTATTTCTTTGCGTTTGTATATTTTTCACTTCCTTACTTTACATTCACGTTTCTTTACAATATGGTGCAACAGATCAAAATACTAGAGCGCCAACGCAGCACTTTTATGCAGCGTATTACACAACTTTATAAACTTTCAAAGAAAATGGCTTTTCTCGGCCAATTTAAAATAAAATATGCCGATTTACAATCTTTGTTCGATCAGTTTTTCGAACTACATAATGAAATTATTAAGTTAATAGACGATGACGATGCCTTTGAGGTACAAGAAAAGGTTCATCAAGACACTGAAAACTTTTTTACGAATGTAAAGTGGCTTTTTCAAAACTGAGTCCAGTCTGTCCCGACGGCACTGGGGTCAGTTCTCTGTCGGTAGATTCTGCAGTAAAATTATCCCCACATTATGTACCAATTTTTTAAGGTCAGAAATCAATGTGGGTTACTTTATATGACCTGTTTAAAAACATAGTCAATAAAAACCCATCTATTCCCAAGATTCAAAACTTCAGTACATCTTTAGTTTTATCAATGGCGAACCGTTGAGAATGCTTTCAGGTATTCAATTGACTGTAGACAATTTTGATGTTGCTTACCAGAAGCTTCTAAAACACTATCAAAACAGCGGCTGTTAGCATCTGATGCTGTTAATAGTATCATGAAAACTAATTTAAAGAGAAATTCTGTTGCTTTTCGGAGGATTAAATCTCGACGTGGTAGGGTTTCCGATTGTTACACAGATAACGGATAAATTTTATCGGTGCGAACAATTAATTGCATAAACTTGCTAAAGAAGTGACTGAAACACTTTCGTTGTGTTGGCATTTTAGTCCTGCTTCATGTACTCACTTTAATGGTCTCACCGAGGCAGGTGTAAAAATATTTAGAGCACATTTATTTCGGGTTGTTGGTGAACAATACCTTACCACAGAAGAATTTACTACTTTACTTTGCCAGATATAGGCCTCTTTCTAAATTTGATACTTACATTGACCTGCAGGTGCAGTTCCAAGATGTACAGTTCTCTTCATAATAAATAACATATCCAAAGCAACCACATTCAATTTTTGGCGTTCATTATGAGTTTGACTGTGGTCTCCCTTTGTTTCAAACAGTGATATTAGTAATAGATAGAAAATCCTAATGAATTTAATCCTTGAATACACTGCATTAGTTTCCATATGCTAGAATAAAAAATCTTATCAATATAATAATAATTTACTACAAAATGATGTAACCTATGATTGCCAATATGCATGAAATAGCTACATGTACTGTGCACACTGCAATGTTGTAACTCTAAGTATTAAGGGTCAATGAAAAGTATGAAAATCATTTGTGTGTGTGTGTGTGTGTGCATGTGTGCAGGTACATGTGTGTACATTGTATCACATGTATGTGCATGTGTGTGTTGCATGTGTATGCATTTTGTGTTGTGCCTTTTGAGTGCACATGCATTCATTTGTGCATGAAAAATATGCATCTAGATGTTTGTATATCTGGGTGTGGAAATGTGTCTGCATCAGTGGAATATTTAATTAAATAATAAAGTTTCTCCTTGAGTTTATTGAATTTGAATATTATCTGGCAGCACAAAATATGTATAAACAGTTGGAACCATAGTGACTATCATAAAATTTCTATAATTGACCAATGTAGAACATTCTTAAATGTTTTAAATATAATACATTGTAGAAGCGCTAGGGGTTCATAGACACAACAATAGTTTTTTATACAATCTATAATTTTCATACTTAACAATAATATAATAAGCAAAACTTCAAACTAAAAAATAGCCATTGCTTCTTCTCAAGAAGAAACACCCTCCACGCATACCATACATAGTACCAACCTTAAAATAGAAAAACACTAGCTTTGTTTCTTAGCGGGAAATTTAAAAAATGTAGTTATTTTATTCTCAGCTCAACCATTCTGACTCCTGGTCGCCCCGCCCCGATCAAGGTACAAACTAAACAATACATAAGCTCTCTACAAAATTGTTGTTGAGTTTTCTCAATCTGTTTTGCAGCATTAAACCTATGGTCAGTAATACTTTCCTTAGCTTGATCCAACAGCTCTATATTACCACTTGCTCTCTACTGAAAAATAATTTAGCCGGCAAAACACCGGTAGATCTATTTTTGGTATTGCTAAAATAAAACTCAACGTCGGGCTGAAGTTTATCCCAAGTATCTTGACGTTCATCAGTCAACTTCGCCAACATGGGAGTTAAAGTTTTATTCATAATTTCCATTTGGCCGTTGGCGCTCGGGGCAGCAGTCGCTACCGCAATGTGTTGAATATTAAATTGTTCTATAAATTCTTGGAATCGATTAGACGTGAAACAAGGACCACGATCTGTAATGATTTGGTTGGGACAACTGTAAGCTTGAAAATAACATTTCATAAGATTTTTTATTTCTTCCATAGAAGTAGTTTTGCAGGGATAGAATCTTATGAATTTAGTAAAACCAACGACTATTCCCAAAATATATTTAAATTTTAATTTCCCAACAGCCTCTAAAAGACCGTAATGATCGAGGTGTAAACATTGAAAAGGCAAATCCTCCTTAGGAATATTATGTAGCATACATTCCTTTTTACCCGATTTGTGGTTAAATTTAATACATTTTAAACAATTGGTTATGTGAGTTTTAACTTTACTTTTTAAATTTGGAAACCAGTATGTTTTTGTTATTAGTTCAAATACTTTCTCAATTCCCACATGACCCATTTGGTTGTGATAAGTATGTAAAACGCTGTAAATCATGTCTGAAGGAATATAAAATAGCAAGTTTTCGTTTCTCTTTCTATAAACGAGGACATTTAATAGTTCAAAAAACGAATGTTCGGATTTTTCTAATAAGCTTTTAATTAATTGAATTTCCGAGTCGGTCGACTGTTTTATTGCTAGGTTTGTTCAAAAGTGTCCTCTAAAACTAATATGTTGTGGATTTGACTCAGACAATCTACATGTTGCATTTTCGGGTTGGGCCGACGTTCGATATCATAATTGTGATTCTGCAGCAGTAAACACTATCTCATAATGCGAGGAACCACCTCCTTTTTCGACAAAGCTAACCGAAAACTATCACAATCAGTAACAATCCGGAAATGAATTTCTTGTAAATAAAGGTGAAAACGTTTGATAGCGTACACCACTGCTAATGTTTCCAATTCATAACTGTGGTAATTATTTTCTTGATCAGTCGTTCTTTTGCTAAAGTAAAAACAGGATGGAATTTCCCATCTTCTTGTTTTTGTAAAAAAAATGGCTCCATAGCCTAAAATACTTGCATTGCAATGCAATTCAGTTTCACAGTAAGGCGAAAAAATGGCCAATACAGGTTGCAAATTAATTTAGACTTTAAAGTATCGAAAGCAAGAAGTTGCTCGGAACCCCACATTAACGAAACATTTTTTCTCAATAGGTCATACAAGGGTTTGGAAATTATTGAAAACCCTGTATAAACCATCTAAAATAACTGGCTAAATCTAAGAATTAATGTACTTGTTTTATATTTGTACAAATGGGAAAAATCATTAATGCTTTGTATATTATCTTTATTGGGCCGTATACCTTGTTGGTCAATGTGATAACCTAAGAAGTCTATTTCTCAATGCACGAAATAACATTTATCTAAACGTAGTTCTAGGGATTTACAGACAATAAAGCCCAATACTTCATTCAAATTATCGAGATTTTCATCTAAATTGTCGGTGGCAATCAATAAGCCATCAAAAAAGATTAAAAGTTTTTCTGATTCACCAATTTCCTAAAAATTTTATTGATAAACCTACAAAAGCTATTTGGGCTGGTGCTCAAATCAAATGAGGCCCTTAAAAATTCAAATTGCCCAATATGTGTAGCAAATGCTGTATATTTAACACAATCTAATTTAATCGGCATGTGATAAAGGGCATTTTTTAAATCGAGTTTGGTGAAGAGTTTTTGTTTTTTAACTGATCCAAATGATCATCAATTAAAGGTGTTGGATATTGATCTCTAATAATCTGTTTATTCAAAGTACGGTCATCCACGCGCATCCTAAATTCGCCACTTTTCTTTTTTACCATTACTACGGGAGAACAAAAAGTGAAACGCTATTGCGTATAATACCACGAGCTAAGAGATCATTTATAATTGCTTCCAAAGCATTCTTTTCGATGAACGACAATCGCCTAGGTCTATAGAAAACTGGTTCATCACTTTTTAATTTAATATACATTTTATAATTAGTTTCAGGTTGCTATGGCCTTACCGGAAGAAAATAACTTTTCTCTAAAACATGTTTAACCCTATTCCAATTGGCTAGGTCTAAACTACTATCAATATTCAAAATAAGTGCAACGTGTGTCACTGACTCGATTAAAAGAATCTCATTTGCTAAAAATTCCGCATGTGAGATTTTTGGAATAATTTGTACTTCATTTCCTTCAAATACAATTTTGTCATTTTTCGGGTTGCTAATTAAATCCCTACCTAATAAACAATCACTACCCATAGTCTTATCATCAACTACATAAAATTGTAAGTCATAATTTGTATTAGTAATAAGTACTCTATCTGCATACATACACTTAACATTTACAACTGAATTATTGATACCCAACAAATTCTGTTATACCTGACCTAATAAGTGATTCTGTCACAAACTTTTCATTAAACAGCGAGATAGGGCTCCCCGAATCCAAAATTGTTTCTACTGTTGAACCCAAACTGCAAAGCTTCATATTAATCCTAAAAGCTGGATTTACTTGAGACGAAATCTCTTCAATTAACATCTGTTGACGATCGTTAGATGTGGAGATATTCTTAGATGGGCAATTTCGAATTATGTGGTGCCGCGAACTACACTCGAAGCAAGTACCTCGTTCTCGTCTAGATTTAGGGCAGTTTCGACTGTTGTGCCCAGTTAGACTACAATTAAAACGTTTAGGTGTACCTAATGGTGCAACAGCACTCGAATTTCTATTCTCAAATTTATTGTAACTGGAGGTAGAAGGCATTCCTTAAAAATTTTGATTTCTGTTTAAATCAGTCAATGAATTCATAACCCGTAACAAATCCTCAAGTGTTATAAAATTCTTCATTTTCGCCTATACCTGCAATGATACATTATTAAAACCTTCGATCATATACGAAATGATCTCCTCTTCACGTAAATTTAATTTATTGCCCAACATAACCTTATCAGAAAAATAATCTATAAACTTTTCACTTTTTCCAAGTTTACGTGCTTCAAACAGTTTTAACAAGGTAACTGTATCTTCCACACAAGAAAACATAGATTTAATCATCGCCTTAAAATCTGCATAACTTAATGATATATTTTCGGGTCTTGAACGAAACCACTGTAGCACTTTGCCCTCTAGTTTTTTAACAGCAGCTAACAAACGAACATTTTCAGCAATGGCGTAGGCGTCATTTACTTGATCTATAGTTTGGATCCATAAATTGACGCCCTCTCCGTGGTTCGCCGAAAAATTTGGGATTAAAACAGATATATCCTGCAACGTAACTTCAGTAGCACGTGCACTTTGATTAGCGTTTATGGCGGCAGTAATAAGTTTTCCAACATTTACTGTTACGGTATCGCCTCTCTCCAGCCTAGAAGGAATTGGTGGTGTTGGCTGTACAGAAGTACTACTACCCCCTTCACTAAACGGCAATGTGACCATCGCAAAATTGTTAATCAGGTAACATCCACGAAAAGTAATGTATCTATGTTTAACCCCACACCTGAAGTTGTAGGAGCGCTAGGGGTTCATAGACACAACAATGGTTTTTTATACAATCCTTAATTTCCATACTTAACAATAATATAATAAGCAAAACGTCAAACTAAAAAACCGCCATTACTTCAAGAAGCAACACTCTCCACGCATACCATACATAGTACCAACCTTAAAATAGCAAACCACTAGCTTTGTCTCTTAGCGGGAAATTCAAAAATATAGGTATTATATTCACAACATACTCTATATTCTTGCAATAATTTAGGCTTTGCTTATATTCATATAGCGATTTTTTTCTCGGGTGTGTTGTAAACAGTCACAACTTGCAAAATGTTCTTGAAATTTAGTGTTTAGTTCAGAAAATTGATATTGAGGGAAATGTAATTCTGTTGACAAACAATGGATTACACTACTGGAAAAGGAACACCAACAACTGTTAACATGAACAATGGGATACTTCATAAGTCCTTTCAATTATTAAATATAAAAGTCCCTTAATCACACACTATTTTAAATTAGACACATACTTAGACCACCAAGTGGTCAACACCAGTAGAAACACCAAAGAAAACTTTAAAAACACTAAGGTTCTCAGAATTCCATATTGAAAAGGTGAAAGTATATTCTCAGAAGAACTCACGTACAACATTAAGTATTTTTTAAAGCGTTACTACCAATGGACACTTAGTAGACAACATATACATATAGTCCAGGGATATTTATTAAATTTAACTTGAATCCTGATACAGAGTTCTTAATCATTGCCGACCAATTATGAAGCGAAAAATGTTTTCATTAGTTCCTTAGAACATTCACGTGGTGTCCACTTTGACAATGTGTATATCTACTAAAGTCAATGTACAATCCAAATTACAAGTTCGTATAAATTCTGATGCATAGTGCTTAATGCTCATGTGCGCCATTTGAAACTAGAAATGGGCAAAGCGGTGGCACCCTCTACAAAGGTTTCTTCTTGTGCTGGATTATCATCATTACACATTTTCAGTTTCAGATCATTTTTACACGTAGCAGTTTTAAAGTGATCTAGAACATTACATAAAATTATAATTACCTTGTCAACTGGTGTTGCATCTGGAGCTTTTTCATTATCCTGTTTATAAAGTTCTTCGGATTCCTTAAGCATGGCAATAATTTTTTGACCAGAGATTTCAGGGTTCAATTGATATCCATACTGCTTTGGTTGAAAGTCTTCAGCTTCGTACACTTGTGCCCTTTTAATAAATACAAATTATTAAATATTTATTAAATCGGAAAATAATACTTCTGCATAAAGTCCTTAATAATTTCTAACAACTTATGAATGGCAACTGAAAAAACTCTGAGAGTTTTATTTCGTATAAAATATGGTTTATGTAAATATAAATTAGTAAAAACTGTTTGGGCTACAGAATGTCCCTCAAGCCATGAAACTATGCATGATAAAGTAGTGTCCATTATGGTAATCAATTCACCTGCAGAGAATTTGTCTAACTCGATTGTCCCTGCCTAAAACAAAAATACAGATTAAACACAGATACAACCACAGGATTCATGTAAAATACCAATGGTTTTCAATTATAGAGCAAGTCAATAGTATTTAAATATGCTTATAATCTTGTAATTATTGTATACTAACATAATAGAAAGATTAAAACATTGTTGAAAACTTAATAGTTCTTAATAGTTCTTAATAGTTCTTTATTTAAATAGCTACTGAGATATAAGGCCGAAAAAATAGTTATTCCATATATTTATTATTCTAATCTCAATAAATACCTGATAATGTGAATAGAACATATTAGTAAAACAATTCATTGGTCATAGGTAAAAACAAAATTATATGTTCCAAGGCTTGAAGCATAATAAGACAATGCAGCAAATAAGGCAAGATAAAACATCTACAAAAAACTCATTATATACATTCCTTTATCAAAATCTAACAAATCACATCTTACTATTATGTTCAACAAAGACAAACAAAAATGTTTGTGTACTGCCAGGGACGTGTTCAGAATCTGACAAAGAGGAAAACTTCCAGTAGAATTTTTGACACATGTGCAAAAAGACACAATTTTTGACAAACGATAATAAAATCTTACTTTGCGCATAATGATGTCGTTATAAAAAATGTTTTCACTAGAATCTTCTTATACTAATTCCTTTTGAATTGATATTAATCTCAAAACAGTATTTCTTGTACTATAGAGTTCCTGACAAAATTTTTGATTCTTGTGAGTGTGGGAAAGAACAATCTGTAGATGCACTTGTAGCAGGGATCAATAATATCTGTTCAAAAATTTAAGAATTTCGGGGCAAGCAGGATCTGGTCCATACTCATTGAAAGATTTCCACTACTCATTAACACTTGTTTTATTTAAACTCTCGAGATATTGTAAATCATTGTGAGTTCAAAACACAATGCAGGAAAGTCAGTTTTCTGGATAATTTTGTTTAAATGGATCATAGGCCTCCCCAGAAACTAGTGTGATTGCTAAAGTTAAACCATTCCAAAAACTTAAAGGCGCAAAAATTCTTAAACTCTACGTGGCATCTAGGTGAGCAGAGATACTGTAAATTGTTTCAAAGAACAGTTAGCAGGATCGTGATTTTTTGTCTGTTCTGTGTTCTTTGGGAATATAAGTTTGCATTCTTTTTCTTCGTGGTTCCATATTTATTAGTAGCTGCTCAAATTTAATACACAAATTATCAAATTGTTCTCTTTTAGGCAGAATAATCAATTTAGTTCCTAAATTTTTTTATGCAAAAATTGATTCTGATTTTATTTTGTAAAGCGACAAATATGCTACCACTGAATAAAAATATTTCAGAAAAAGTAAGCAGCAGTGGACTAAAATTTATTTTAGTTCTAATATTTAAAATATCTTCTACACAAACTACAGTCTCACTGTCTTATTGTACTTGGTTGTAATAGTTTTATTTTCCATACGCGAGTTAAGGTTCGGGCCTTGGGAGCTGCCTTTTTAAAAACTAGTTCCAAAACTTTTTAACAAATTTATTTTAAACAGACATTAATTATGGAATTTTACAAAACTTGATTTAAATTTTACTTATCGTCTCGGATACAAAGTATCGCATCCATTCTCATGAACTGTTAATAAACTTTATAAATTGTCCTTGTGTTCCTTTGTTGCACTTCACTTGGCGTATGCTTAACACTTTCTAATAATTTCCTAATTATTCTATTTTGTAATACATATATCAATTGGGGGATACATAACTCGCGTAAAAGTTTGTAAATAGATGTAGTTTCAAGTCGTTTTATATGGGACATGCCCTGCATTATATTTTGTTGTTTCCTATTTAGTCAAATTTATAAAATAATACGTATTGCAAAACAAATTGAATTTGTCAAACACAACATACATGAACTTTAGCCTTGAAGCGAAATGCTGTACTTCTAGCAATATTCAGCAGTTATTTGTTTCGTCATATCGTGATAAAACTGGATAAGCAACAATTGGCACATGTTCGTGTCTCAGCTTTGCATTACGCTCGCTGGTTATAATGTCCAGTTAAGTAGTTGTTCGTCACCCTTAATCTAAGCAACATGAAATGAAATAGATAGGCTGCGGGCGACTGGCGTTTCGCGCTATAAGATTTTTGTTTGTGTGTCTGATTCGACGGGCACCCCAAGTTGGAGTTTCAATTCAAAATACACACCAAATTCTTTTTACAACATTTAAACAAAATTTAAATTTCTTTTTGAGAGTTATGGTAAATAATTACAATTAATTAATATACTCAACTTTCAACTATATATGGTTTTTATTTTTGTTGTTGATACAACATAAGACACCGTATGCAGAAATTTCCTATCAAGTTCGAAATGTGATGGTTTCCTTCATGACAAACAGGAGTTTGTTTCAAGTGACTTGAAGAAATCTTTTTGTGGAATTGGTTATTTAATTCAGTAATACTATCCAACCGACATCTACAGAAGCAAAGCCGATTCAAGGAATGAAACGTTCATTTATGTTGTGAAACCTCAAAAATTACACTACACATACTGTTCAGTGAGTGTTATATCCTTTTGTCCAAAAATCTTCTTTCCTATTTCTTTCAATAATGTAAGATTATAAAAACTAGTTTAAACTAATTAGATAACTTCGCGTTCTAAGCTCAGAAAAATATAAATTATGCCGTGATAAAAAGTTCTAGTTTTGTCTGATATGATCACAAAGGTGGTTAATGTAAAAGATTATATATTTTGAATATTAAAAAATATCCTTGTTAAAAGTTCATTCTAATTATTATATACAGTGAACCTACTTTGTAATGCTATAGTTCATATCTAAAAAATAAGCAAAATTTTTGAAAACAATGGCTGTAAGAATTTTAATCACTCAATCATTTTAATTATATATCAAATACAACAACTTAATTTACTTTTAATAAAAAGTACTTGATATATTTGTGTAAACTTTTCACAAAGAATGTAGTTTTCATTATTTAAAAGAAGTAATAGAATTGTGATTTTCATTGCCTGGTCTAGTAATTTCAGTAAGTAACAATGCTAAAAGTATGATGAACACCTGTCCTTAAGTTCCCAGCCAAAGTGTAAGGTTAATGATAAAAAGCTTATATTAAAACTGATAGGTGATCTTCCTCATAATAAGCAGAGTGTCTATGTTGGTGTGAGTACAAGTATACATGGTTAGTACAGACACGCTTTGTATTACTTTCTTTTTATACTAGTATCTTGTTACCTAATATTGATAAATAAGGTTCATCAGCCTATGAATATCTTTTTATTACAGGTTCCTCAACAAAAATGTTTCAACATAAGTATTTATATTTAGATCTGCTATGTACCATTAAGTTCATACACTTTCCGGGGTAAACACTTGTTAAGTGTAGTGGCGCTTAAGGGCAATCCGTAATGAACTCCCCTGTTAGCTCGTCAAACTTCGCTGAAATTGGAGTTCAGAGTAAGTCCAGAAGTCTCATTAAAGTTTCTTATTACAGATTAAAATGTCATCTTTTTTGGAATATGACTTAGGAGATGGTGCATTTGTTAACCCTAAATCTTTTAACGTAAAAGTACTAATACATTCTTTCGAAAATTAAAAAATGTTTCATGGTTATCTACTATACTTTGAAAAAATTCAAGAAGCGTTTGTCGATATTCAAATACAGTTTGCATCAATTTACAGTTGTAATTACATCAAGTGGAGGATACCTTAGGTGCCCTTTTATGAACTTCTGAATTCAAAGCACCGGTCCTCTGAAGATTTGGATAAAAACCTATGCTCAATTACAAGATTTGAAAGAAAACCTCGCATTCCTTTATTATAGAGAAAATCTGTTGTAAAATCAAACTTAGGCAATGTGCCATATAGTGTGCAAATAGTGTACATGGAAACATTTTTCTTACTTTAAATTGTAGTCCTCTTAACTCACTTGCTATTATTGTTGCTGCATCATAAATTTGACTATTAATTTTGAGTCACAATTATTAATTATCGTTTAAACAAATTATGTAGATTAGATGTTGTTTTTTTTTGTGTGCAGATGTTTAAAACCTATAAAGCATTCCATTTTTGTATAACGTAAGACTCTTTATAACTGACTAATATTTGCAACATCTGCAGTTTTGTATATGATTATATCAACATAAAAGGTTATTCTACTTCACATTTTATTTTTGAAATGCATAAAATCAGATGATTTTATCCACATTGGAAGTCCCTTTAAATCTTGTACAATTATCCAAATGGCATTGATTGTAAATTTTGATAATAAATTCACTAAATGTATGCAATTTCCCTTGTTTGTAGATAATTTAGTTTCACAGTGACTGCAAAGAGCAAGTTTGTGTTCTGCCAGAAAACAAACTATATTAACCTTTTATATTTCATAGATTCTTTGTACTTTTTGGTTACGCTTTGCCTGTATAAAATTTTAATTGATTCTCTGATATGTGTTCAGTTCTGTTTTTCCCAAAAGTCTAGTCTTAGATTATGGCATTTACAGTGACTGACTAAGCCCATGTCTTTTTATTAACTTATGTAAATTATTTAAATCAAAAAAGCCATTTTTGGTTAGAAATTAAAACACATACATGGTCAGCAAAATAAGAGAGATTTATTGTTGCAACAAGTCCACCATTCACAATTTTTGTAATTCTATTTTTGAAAATGCCTTACATAAACTTTTGTTTGTTTTCTTAACTTAATCAAAGCTAGAGAAGGCCTATCGTTCTCAATAATTTTCTTTTTTACGAAATAATAACATGAAATCCTTTTAACACCATAATGCACAAAACTGTTCACAATTATGCACAATTTGCAACTAACTTGGTCAAGCCGCTTGTGTATCCATCACTATAATATGTTATAATACAGTTTACATACATCGCATGTTTATTAGTTTGATCTTTAAACTAAATAATTTACAAAACAAAAATTTTTTGGGTTTTCACACTGGCCCCGCCTGTATAATATTGATAACTAACCAATTAGAGTTTATCATATTGTTGAATCATATGATAACACAGTATTCATATTATTAATGAAACTTTCTGTACATGTACTAATCCTACTAGCTTAAATTTATCTCATACACAGACATTTCATTTGCTTGACATCGCTTGGGTTTGGCGGCTCATTATCTTCCTCAGAGCTATCTGCTGTATCAGTCTATCTAGTAGTTTTGTGCTGCACAGGGTAATTTCCATTTTTATAGGACGGCATATCAATTTTTTAGGAATGTGTTATGGTAATCCGAGCAGACAAAAGAAAAGTAAAGTACAGTAAGCAACGGAATAGTAAGTCCACACAGAGTACTGCAACAAAACAAGGGGAATCCAAAGAATTAATACCTTGCCAGGTAAGAAGTCTTAGAGTGGGGTGAGTAACACAGTAAGCATAAAGGAAACCTCAAAAGAGAACGTTTTTATTTAAAAAAACAAAAAAAAAACAAGTTATAAAAAGGAGAATCAGCCTGCGGAGAAAACAACATTCAACCAAAATATCCTGAAAGATTTACATAGTATAATAAAATCACTGCTAAAATAAAATTATACCTTTCTTCAATCATGAAACAAAAATCACATAAATATAATGGACGTTTTGGTCCTTTAGTTACTATAGTATTTAAATATTCCTTAAAAAAAACAAGTTTTACAAACTAAATACTTACTCAGTGTACATGTCTCTTTAAAAGTAAAAAATCATTAATATAATAGTGGACACAGCAATTAAAGCTAATACCAGCTAAAATGAATTTAAACTGGAGCTAAAAAAAATGTGTAAAAAAGTACATCTAAACCATACCAATAAAAGCGGTCAGCAATAACATATTCTTTACATGAAGTCAAAGTAATTAGATCTTACCAGATTGTTTCTACATAAATTGCCCAAAAATTATCACAAACAGGAAAGCAACTCTTACAAAAATATATAGAAGAAAAATCTTATAAACAGTTAGTGCAAATCTATTATTAATAAATACCCCCACCAATACTAGTGGTCGCTAAAAGCACAACCCGACGATCCGAGAAGAGCAAATTCCATCTCAATACCTGAAAACCTTAACAAAGATAGTCCAATTATATGACTGAGCATGACGTTCTGCATTTGCCACCAAGATATCTCAATACTATTCCAATCGGTTTATCTGCTAATGATGTTATTTTAAGTCTACAATATAATAAAACACAATATAGTACAGAAATTCTCGTGAATCATCGGTTATGAGTAGCAGGTATTGTATCCTCATTATTACAGAAAATAGAGTATTTCCAAGTTTGCACTATAATCTAGCAATCAACAGAATCTATTCAGAACAGACACTTGTCTTCTAACCCATTATATTATGTCAACAAGCGAACTTAAGATTCTTAAAAAAATGATCATCCAAGATCGTCTGTACCATCGATTTATTCTTTTTTAAGTAAGGAACCGACTTCACCAGAATGAATCCACATGAGCAAACTCGGAGTGAACAACTATTGATAATGGGAGACTGAATTAGTAATTTATATTTTATTGCAATACATAGTATTTTCCAATAAACATCCATATGTAGAAAACGAAATTGGCAAATTCAAACCGAATCGTCCTCACTAATCGCGCATGTAGAAAATTTATTTTATATAAACTCATGGTAATACTTTTAATAATGCAAGCATATCCTTTCAGGAAGCAAAGGTTGCTAATAACGAATAGATTTTCGATGCTATATCAAACAATAGAAATAGATTACAATACTTTAACTTATACTAAATACATTAATAAAATTCTACAGGGTGATGAATAAGCAATTGTTTCAATTGACAAAGGCTGTCGGATTGCCTAATACCCACAAAGAATTATAAATAGCGTACAGAATATGAAATTTTAAGTTAAATATGCGCCAAATTATTTAGTTACAGGGTTGGGACGTAACAAATGTTCGAAATTAAAACAGTGCACAGCATGTACCTCCTAGTAGTCGTAGCGTGGGCAACTTTCTGTTGGCTTACATGGTAATCCCCTAGAAGGGAGAAGCTTTAGCTTGTATTGAAAGACGTTAGGCACACCTGGAAAACTGGGAATCGTGGCCACGTCTGTGGCAGAGACGTTAAACATGCCAATACTGTACGGTAAAGTGTCGTTACTGTTAGTAGGAAAAGGAGCAGTGGCACGGTTGCGATATAAGCTGGTAACCTGGTTCAACATAATTATGACTTACTAACAAGACTTTCGCAAAGGCTTCGGACCGTCAAAATCATAGTGGGTGACTGAGATGGAAAATAGTTGGTCTATCAGGTAACGACGGCATGAATGAGGAATAGAAATTTGGTACTTGGAATTTCAGGGAAGTGTACGATAAAAATTACAAAATCATGACTGAAATGAAAGAAAGGCGCATGGATGTGATATGTGTGAGTGAAACAAAGTGAAATGGGGAGATGCTGTTGAATTACATGATGGTATGTTGGGTTTGTGGTCTAAAGCAGAGATCAATGAGTTCGAGGTAAAAGATGTTGGTTTAATTTTGAATAATCAAGCAAAAGTGTGCATGAAACAATATGAATTGTTGTCTCCCCGCATCTTGTGGATTAGAATGAAAGAGGGCTTCAGAAAAAATTTTTAGTAGTATGTTATACCCCGTGAATGACGACAGGGAGTGTGAGCAGTTTTGACAGGAGTTGGAAAATGTATTAGACAAATGCAAAAATAATGACTATGTGGTTCTATTAGGTGATCTGAATAGTTGGGTCGGAGTGCACAGTGAAAATGCTGAACATGTGGTAGGTCCGTTTGTTGGTCCAAGAATGAATGAAAATGGAGATATGTTAGTATGTGTATGGAAAGAGAACTGTTTGTATCCGACATATGGTATATAAGCATAAGAACATACACAAGTACATATGGCAAAGAAGAAATGCGAGAAGTATAATTTATTTGGTTATTGGTTTGGCAATTAGAGGCACAGGTGAAGTCCTATCTATAATGTAATTTTGTACCGCACCGGACGTGTAAGTGATGAACAAGTTAATGCCTTGCGCAACAGTTCATTCTTGTTATCAACACGGCCGTGAGAAGTTGTACTACTCGTGTGTAATGCAGCGATCCAACAAAAAGTAAGTATTATGTTCATGTGTCTGTGTCCTCTTAATAAAACTGTGTAACTTCTCTACCAATTTCACAACGCACCCCGCGTATACGGTCTTCTCTCCTATATATAATATTATTTCGCATTTCCGCACCCCCACCCGTTTATGATCCTTATCATTTCGAATTACCCAGTATCATTCTTTTTCAAGTTATCAATTATTTAAATGCGATTGCAATTGCAAAATTTATTATACAAGGTTTATAATTGGGAAGATTAATTTGACACACAATTCTATCAGTTAATATATAAACTCATACTTTATTTGTTATCAAGTATGCCAGATGTACATAAAATTCATTAATTGCTTGTTATCAGTTTTAGTTAGTTGCAGCTGTAAGCAATTCAAAATTGTAGTTTCTAAAAATGGAACAAAAATTTAATTGTTTGCGTCAAAAACGAGAAATAATATTTGAACGTGTTAATACGTTATATAATTTATCCAAAAATATTTCTTCATTTGAAAGTAGAGCAAACGAGGACTTTTTGGCACAAACTGAATCGCTGTGAATCTATTGCTGATGGTATCAACGAATGTAAATTAGCAATCAAGCCTGATATCCAACCGGATTATAAAAGTTTAAATGCTTTCGAAGACCTATATAGTTGAATTAAACGAGCACGCAACAATATACTTTAGGCATCAAAACGTCCCCTAGTGAAAATAATGTTAATCTGGCACAATCATCGGTTCATTTGCCATTTCTTGAATTCCTCAGTTTTGATGGTCAATTATGTAATTGGGAGGTTTTTTATCAATCATTTAAAACAAACATACACTCAAAGCCATAGTTAACATATTTCCAACTTAAATTATAAATTGCCACTCTTAGGAATAGCAATATTGATTTAATTAAATTACTTACAAGAAAAGAGGCATGTGATAATGTCATAACCTATAGAAATAAACCTAATGGAGGTAATAAGAAATCAATATTTCATGCTTATGATGAAAACAGACATAAAGATATTAAAGAGAAACTAACTTTTAAATTCTATGAAGCAGATGTTGCATTCCTTGATAGCTGCACTGGCATACATAAACAAAGCAAAGATAAACCAACATGTTTGGTAGATAACATAAATAATAAATATTTGTATGATATAAACTCTGTTAATCTCCCATACATAAACTATATTTCAAATCAAATACAACATAATATAATAAATAATACAGCTAGCTGCGTACCTGCACCTGGAACATCTGATAATGTAGATAGTTAGAAACCGAGTATGGATACATGGACACAGGTAATCAAGAAAAAATCAAACTCAAAGCCAAAGCATAAAATGGCTATAATTGAATGCGGAGTTATACAAGATTCAGCTATACTAGCAGCATCTAAGAAAGCTTACATATTTGTAAGCCGTCTTTACCCATCCTCTACAAAGGATGCATTAGAAAGTTATGTTAAGAAAGTTATTCCTGAAGTATATTGTGAAGAGCTGACGTCTAAATATTCCCAACATTATTTATCTTTTAAAATTACTATAGATTTACATAATGTAAATTCAGCAATGCAGTCAGAAATGTGGACCCCTGGAACCTATGTCTCTAGGTTTTTTCACAAACGAAAAGAATCTCAAGTCCTAGCGTAGTAGGTAATAATACATCCACAACTGCATTACACGGTAATGCTAATAAGATAACCTTAATATTGTGTTCTACATTAAGGTGCTACTAGCAGAATATTCGCGGTCTTAGGACTAAAGTACAATCTTTTATGCAGCTTCTACAGAATGCGAGTATGATGTAGTAGCAATAACAGAGACTTGGTTATTTGGAGAAATTTTTTCCTCGGAAGTATTCTCTGATCTGTACCAAGTGATTAGGTCAGATCGTAAGCATGATACAATTAGTCTTTTTCGTGGGGGTACTTTTTGCTCTCAGAAGTAGTTGGATTACTCATGTATTGAATTTATCCATCATTCAAACAAAAATACCACCGATTGATATTGTGGAATGCAAATGTATTATGAGAGTTATTGTTATTTCTATATTTGTAATTTATATTCTGACAATTACACCTCCTTTGCTGTTAGAGACCATACTGGAGTTTTTTTGGAGAAGTATGCCACATTTAATGATGGGTGATTTGAATGTGCCAAATTACAATAGTACTCATAGAGATGATGTCAAGGTTAGAATGCTTAGAAATTTTGAACATGTTGATGTACATCTATTTAATCAGGTACAAAATCAAAATGGTAAACTCTTAGACTTAGTATATTCCAATGCTTCTTGTTATGTAACTGAGGACGAAACTCCCCTTAGCCTGAAAGATAGTCATCATCCACCTCTTTATTGATCTTTTAATGATATATTTCATCAAGCCAATTTCCCATCTGCAATTACTAAATCCTATAACTTTCGTAAGGTTGATTATCCAAAATTATATGATACTTTATTGGAGACCAACTGGTCATTTCTGGAAGAATACTTTGACTCAAACAGAGCTTGTGATGCATTCTACAAAAAACTTTATTCTATTCTGGATCAATATTTCCTATTTATCGCAATCATAAACGTCGTTTTTCTGTATGGTCCACAGAGGAAATTATTAACGTGATTCGAAGAAAATATCACCATTTTTTTAAAGTTAAAGTCCATCAACTTGATAGTAGTTGGGCCGAATATAAGAAATTACGGGCTTTATCTAAGAGATTAATACAAGCTGCTTACAATAATTATATATATATATATATATATATATATATATATATATATATATATATATGTAATACAAAACTCATTAAAAAATAATCCAAAATCTTTCTGGTCATTTGTTCAATCCAAACAAGGCAGAACTCTTATTCGGCTACTGTCAGTTATGATGATCAACTATTTGATACACAATCTGTTGTTGCAGCATTTAAAGACTATGTCAGTAGTGTTTTTCACACACAAGTGCCTCATGCAAATATTGATAATGGTCAGGCTTGCAATGCTTGCAGTGGAAATTATGTTCATGTTTCATATGTTAAAATTCATAAAAAAGAACAATGCCTACGCAAGCTTACTAATAAGTTAACTGCAGACCATAATAAGCTTCATTCATTCTTTCTCAGAGATTGTGCTAGCATTCTGGCTAAACCTTTGTCCTATGTGATTAATCTTTCTCTTAAAACTTCAACGTTTTCTTCTACCTGGAAAATGTCAGTAATTTGTCCAGTGCTAAAAGATGAGACTCCAAAGGGTTAAGAACTACCGACCGATTTCCATATTATCAAACTGTGTAAAAGTATTTGAAATGGTTTACTACATTCGAATATTCCCGGCAATCAAAAACTGTATCACTACTTATCAACATGGATTCTTTTCCAAACGATCCACTACATCTAATCTTATACAAATAACTCAATTTATATTTGATACTTTATATGATAATGGAGGTAGATGTCATTTACACTGACATTTCCAAAGCATTTGATCACATTTCTCATGAAGTTCTTCTGTCTAAATTGCGATGTTTTAGTTATAGTGACTTCCTGATTGAATTTTTTCTTCATATTTATCTCATCGCATGCAATTTGTTAAATATAACAAATATACGTCCAAACACTATGTTGCGAACTCTGGCCTCTCGCAGGGCTCCAATTTAGGGCTTTGTTGTTTTCTACTTCGCTTGAAGCTAGTTATAAAATGGATGACAACAAAAGTGAATTTCTGGTGGGTAAGAACAGTGTGAAAGTGCATATTTCATGCAGAAAGAAATACACTCGACCTGATTTCATAAAAGCAGACCTAAAAAGACAGTCTGAACTACATTCAGATTCATCATTTACTTTAAAACGACTGTGTTCCTATGAACTACAGTTTAATTTCAGGACCAAATGTTTTTTTTATGCTGAATTGATTGATAAAATATTCAAGGAAAGAGAAAAAGAGAAACTTTTGAGTAAGCGCAAGGTAGTATATGAGGTGAGATGTTTTGGTCTTAAGAAGAAAGTAATCAGTGTATAACATTTAGAAATGCCGACAAATTTATTTTTGTCAAATTTTAAGGAAAAGTTCATTTAAATAATTGTGTTACGACATCAAGATTCAAGTATTTTAATTAAGTTAATAAATAAATTCAAGTCAAGTTGGCGTGTTTCGTTGGTTGCTGTATATTCAGGCAAATAATTGCATATATATTTATACTCCATGCAGTTCTAGTTATTGTTTACATCTATTTTCCTCATAGCTGCACATAAATAAACGATCGGATGGTCGAATGAAGCATTGCGAGTTCATACTCCAAGCCATTAACATAGGTCGTGAATTTTGTCGTGCTCACAATTCGTTGATACCCAGGTGCTAAAATTGAGCTTCATGCAGCTCACTAAAGCTACTTCACAATGGTATGCATTTGGATTGAATCTGACTTTGTTTAATAAAGTATTTTCAGCACTAATTAATGGAGTTTGAGAATCAAGTTCGGTTTGTGTCGAACAACACACAGACATTGCTGGCATGGCGACTCTAGTTGATTAGAACTTCAAGTGTGTATCTGGATAAAATGCTCCTTTGAATTCTTCGAATATGCGTAACATTCAGGTTGCAATTTCGCTTTGATTTAAAAGTAACCTGTCGTAATGTAGTTTGAAATAAGTTTACGTAAAGTAAAAATATCTTCTTTAATTTTGTTTGGAAATGTCTGTTAACCTTTGAAATTTTTTCGTTTATAAAAAAGCATGTGCTGTGATCAGCACGTCGTTAAATGAAAAGTTAGTCAAGTTGCATAAATTAATTATGATGATGTTTTAGCTTTTCTGCTTTTGAAAAATTATTTTTGTAATTCTAAGTATTCTTTTTGTATTGTAAAATCGTATACTCAGTTCAATGCCATTTTAACTTGATGTTCTTGTGTGAAATAATGTCGCCACATGTTTGAACTTTCTCCTGAAAATGTTCAAAAGTTGATTGAAAAGTGAAAATATCTAATTTATCTTTAGTTTAGATCTGAGTACTTATTCCTTTTGAAATTATAAGAAATTAATTCTTCTTAAACAATCTTCTATGTCTTGTAAAGCTTGCAAATTTGGTAGACTTTAGATCAAAATGCGATTTATTAAATTAACTTACTTAAGAAAAAGCCTTATGAATTAAAATCAATTCTATACTATTATATTGGAATATCATGATTCCTTTTTGTAAATACTTATTTGAAAAGAAATTTATTTATTGTGAACAGTAGAAACATTATATGGAAATTCTTTTGTTATCTTTCGATATTTTACAGTTATGAAATTAGAAGTGAATTTCTAAATATAACCATATGAGAGTTGAAGGTAGAACACACTATTTACAAATAAAGAAGGAATTTGTAAATGGTAGTAGTGAGCTTTAAGAATGTTTGAGATAATCTTTGCATTAGGATATATACATCTCCCCTTGTGAGTAATTCCATCTAGTTGTTGAGTTATTAGATGTAGAGGCATCTTCCCCTTTCCTTTTTTCTGTAGTTTTTCGAGCATTGTTGACAACAAACCAACAACCGCTCTTATGTTCACTGAAGAGTTCACACCCGAGCTATGCTGCAGTCACGCTTGTTCCACCTAAGTTAATAACCTTGTTGCGTTCTTGGTACATAATTATTGTTTCACTGACATACAATGTGGGATGTACTCAGTGCAGCATAGACTCGATTTAACAAATTTCTATTTCATTCGAGTTGTCTCATGCATTATATGTTGTCGTTACATAAATTGCTTTAATGATATAATCCGATTTCAGTAGATAATTTTTTGGTCTGATTTTAGTCATCTGTTTTTTTTATCTTTTGCTTAGATGGTCTGAAGCCACCATATTGTTGCATGTACAGTTGATTATAAACATTTCTTTCGTTGATGTTAAATTTCTTTAAAAAAAATTAAGGTCAAAAAAGAAATTAATGTATAAGGTGTGATTCTTATTTTAAAAATATATGAATTTTATTTAGGAAACCTTCTGAAGTTTTTGGTAGTTGTGCAAATTTTTTGGCAGTTGGATCTTGATGATGGATGAAGAGTTTCTGTTTGTTTGCATAGGAAAGACCTGAAGTATAAATAAAAAATTACTGGAATTGAAAACGGTAGACTGATTGATGAGAAAATGAAAATATTAAGTCGTTTATTAGCTAAAGAGCCCAAGGAGCCTGGAAGTTTGATTAATCCTTCAGGTTATAAGGTAAATTTTTCAACAGAAAGTGATGAGTTCAATTCTACAGCTATGTCGGTTAGGACTATTTTGTCAGAGTTTGACGGAACTCCGTCTGATGCAATTTTTAAAAGAGTACAGTCTAGATTAACTCATCTTTCTGGTCGAGTGAGGCATATGAGACTACCATCAACAAACTTGGAGGAAGACCTTACATTCAAAAATGAAGTTGTTGCTACTGTTCTTATTTTGGGAGCAGAGTTGTTTGAGAAAGTCAAAGAGAGGAAAAGATTGTATGGCCCTGGTGATGTCGCTAGTATATTGCCTACTGTTATCAATAACCCTCCTGTTCAGACAGCTAAGTATGTGGCACCGACCTTACCTATTGCTTCTTGGAATGTGAAATTGTCTGGAGATTCAAAACGATCGTATTCATTTTTAGAGAGGATTCGTGAATTAGTGGAGTCTCGAAGAGTAACCGAGGCTGACTTTTTCAATCTGATGTTGAAAGTATTCACCGGCACTGCTTTAATTTGGCTGCATTGTAGAGAAACTCAGTGAGAGATTGGAATTCTTCAGTGTGTCGATTGAAGGAATATTTTTTACCAGCACATGAAGAAAATTCTATTTGGGACATAATCAAAAATCGTTTTCAGAAAAAGCTAAACCTGTAGCTATATTTGTTGCTCAAATAAAGAGTTTATTTTCTAGGTTGTCAAATATCCCGGCTGAGTTCATGAAAGTTAGGATTACTAGAAGAAAATCTTACCTTATTTTATGTTGCAATGTGTTCAGGTGATAATTCCATACTGCCACGCATGCAGAAATTTTTTATGCAAAAGCATGCCACCATTATTTTCAAGACATGTTGAGTCGTCAATACACCATGGCCAAAGAAGAATACAAGTTTGTTTGACAAAGTTGATTCGACGCAGTGACAAGTTTCAAGCAAGAGTTTGGTCTGATATGACGATTGAGCAAACACTAAAGTGATCTATGAAATGCTCTGCAGGGCTCACACATGGACGAGCAATAACAGACTGCGTAAGCGAGTCCTTGTACCTCACTGGAAGAACTATGTGATTTGACTCTTTTTTCTGTTGAGCAACATGAAGCTCGAATAAATAAAAATGTTGCAGATAGCTCCAAACCTTCAGCTTGTTTTGAAAATCACCCGCCCTTTTCTCAGATAGATAAAATGAGTTCCATAGCTTCTGGGGTATTGGACATGTAACTTTTGCTTGTTTCAAAGCTGGGATATTCGACAACCTAGAAAATAAACTCTACAGGTTCACCCTTTTCTGAAAACGATTTTTGATGATGCCCCAAATAGAATCTGCTTCATGTGCTGGTAAAAAATATTGCTTCAATTGACACACTAAAGAATTCCAATCTCTCACTGAGTTTTTTTTATACAATGCAGCCAAATTAAAGCAGTGCCGGTGATAGTTCCGATGTCGCATTGAAAAGGTCAGCCTCGGTTACTCTTCAAGACTCCATTAACTCACGAATCCTCTCTAAAAATGAATACGATTGTTTTGAATCTCCAGAAAATTTCACATTCCAAGAACCAATAGGTGAGGTCGGTGCCACATACGTAACTGTCCAAACAGGAGGGTTATTGATAACAGAAGGAGATATACTAGCGACATCACCAGTGTATTATAATCTTTTCCTCTCTTTGATTTTCTCAAACAACTCTGCTTCCAAAATAAGAACAGTAGCAACAACTTCCTTTTTGAATGTAACGTCTTTCTCTAAGTTTGTTGATGGTAGTCTCATATGCCTCACTCGACCAGAAAGATGAGCTAATCTAGTCTGTACTCCTTTAAAAATTGAATCAGACGGAGTTTCTTCAAACTCTGACAAACATTCCTAACCGAATTAGCTGAATAATGAATCTCATCACTTAAAAAATTTACCTTAGAACTTGAAAGATCAATAAAACTTCCAGACTCCTTAGACTCTTTAGCTAATAAACGACTTAAAATTTTCCTTTTCTGAATAATGAGTCTACCATTTTCAATTCCAGGTATTTTTAATTCATGCTTCAGTTGTTTCCTATGCAAATAAACAGGAACTTTTCAGCCATCATCAAGGTCAAACTACCCAAAAAATTTACACGACTACCAAAAGCTTCAGAAGGTTTCTTAAATAAAATGCACACCTTTCTAAAATAAGAATCACATCCTATATATTAAATTCACTTTTGACCTCTACATCTAATAACTCAACAACTAGATGGAATTACGCACAAGGGGAGATGTATAAACCCTAATGCAAAGATTATCTCAAATATCCTTAAAGCTCACTACTACCGTTCACAAATAAATAGACCACATCTGAAAAGGAAATTACAGTTAGCACATACATTGAGATCACTGTTTGTGACCAAAAAATAATAAAATAAACATAAAAATAAACCACACTAATTCTTTTCTTATTTGTAAGTAGTGTGTTCTACCTTCACCTCTCATAAGGTTGTAGTTAAAAATTCACTTCTAATTTCATAACTGTAAAATATCGAAAGATAACAAAAGAATTTTCATATATTGTTTCCACTGTTCACAATAAGTAAATTTCTTTTCAAATTGGTATTTACAAAAAGGAATCATGATATTCAAACATAATGGTGTAGAACTGATTTCAATTCATAAAGCTTTTTCTGGAGTAAGTTAATTTAACAAATCACATTTTGATCTAATGGTTACCAGATCTGCTAGCTTTAGAAGACATACAAAATTGTTTAAGATAGAATTAATTTCTTATAATTTCAAAAGGAATAAATATTTTGATCTAAACAATAGATAAAACTTTTGATCCTCTTAAAGACAAAGTTCAAAGATGGGGGTGACATTATTTCACATAAGAACATTAAGATTAAATGGCATTAAACCGAGTAAACGACTCTACAACACTGCTTCAAATTACAAAAATAATTCCTCAAAAGTAGAAACGCTAAAATATCACTATAATTAATTTAGGCCAACTTGATCGGTTCTTCATTTTAATGATATGCTATACATAGCACATGCTCTTTTATGAACAGAGCAATTCCAAAGGTCACCAATAGATATTTATCTAAACAAAATTAAAGACGGTGTTCTTACCTTAGGTAAACTTATTTCAAACTACATTACCACAAGATACTCTTAAATCGAAGCAAAACTGCAACTTGAATGTTAACTATCATCAAAGAATCCAAATAAGCATTTTATCCAGATACCCATTTGAAACTCTAATCAATTAGAGACGTCATGTCAGCAACACCTGTGTGCTGTTATACACGTACCAAAATTGATTCCCAAACTCCATTAATTAGTGCTGTAAATACCTTACTAAACAAAGTCAGGTTAAATTCAAAAGCATACTATTGTGAAGTAACCTTAGTAAGATACATCTCAATTTTAGCACCAGGATATCAACAAATTGCGAGCTCTACAACATTGACGAGCCATGCTAACGGCTTGTTGGATGAACTCGCAATGCTTAGGTCGACCATCTGATCGTTTATCTATGCGCAGTTATGAGCAACACAGATATAAACAATAACTAGAACTGCACAAAGAATAAATATATGCAGTTATGTGCCTGAACATACAGCAACCAACAAAGCATACCAACATGACCTTATTTATTAATTTAATTAAGATACTTAAATCTTGATGTCGTAACGCAATTAATTAAACGAATTTTTCCCTAAAATACGGAAAAATAAATTTGTCAGTATTTCTAAATGTTACATTGCCTCTTTTAAAAAGAGATCTTAGAATAAGAGAATGTCATAACATAAAATTAAAAAGATTTTTTAACAAACCGTACTTTGATACACTTAACAAAACCCAAATCAAACCCCTGCTATGTTTAATGAAGTTGAACCATAACCAAGATCTGTAGCTCAACCAAAACTTAAGCAAAAAAGTTAAAAACGACTAAATAAGCTTTTAGGGAAACTGACAGCAACTGAGGGAGTGCACAGCTTATGCGTATAAAACATCCAAATGGAAGTTAAAATTGGTGAGACACTTTCGGTAAAGGGACAATATAAGTAAGCTAAATACAAATCAACCTATGTATAAAGCGGATATGTTGATTCCATTAAATCTATCAAAATCCATAATAAAAATCTTAAGATCTTAATACACCACCACCATATAGACTGCACCACTGCATAAACTACAAAACACCACCACTATATAATTCTAATAGACGCAAAGGAAGTATACTGCTTCACCTCTTAAACAATAACCATAGACTCAATACATAATATTTCTGCTTTACCTAATAACAACAAAATCTTTTTTCACTACTCGAAGTCACACAGATTCCATACTACTACCATTAATTATCCAACACAACTCTCACTAAACCTCGTTTGACCTCAAAACACATTGAATTCTAATATCTACTAAGAGGTCTCTACCTACTAACAAAAATAAAAAACAGCTCCACAAGGAGTTCTAGCATTACAGACCTCCTACAAAACAAATTAGTGCTTGTCTATCCATAAAGATAACAATACTCAACTAACAAACCACTACATAAACTTTTCTAGAGTTCAATCTACTGGGAAAAATAACTCATCCAGACAGAAAATTACCTAAGTTTTCTTCACCAATGCGCTAAAAACCAAACATCAACAATAATACACACCAACACTCAAAACATAGATTAGGAATCAATATCTAAACTCCAAATATTAACAAATACCACTTACAACAAATTCTGATGGCGTAACTCGCATAACCCAAGTTATATATCTTGACGTCGTATCTACAGCAACAACAAATACTCAAACTCGACCAGAAAGAAATTGGACAACCACTTACCAACCCAATAAATCCAAAAGTGTAACATTACTCACTCTTTAAATTACAATGCTTGGATCTTATGGCAGAAAACGGTTACAAATCTTTAACATGCCATTTGCCCACACATGAACCATCCAAATTATCTAACTCATAAACTAAATTTGAAAACTTTTTACGAGTCTTACTCAGTACAAATTTTGGTGCTAACTTGATAGTAAACTTATTACTTGCGCTAGAAAGTATTTTGTTTGTTCCCCAAACACGATCACCAACCTCAAAAGAAATATGCCACCTCCTTAAATTGTACTGACGGCTTGAACTTTCATATGCTGAATGAAGTTTTTCGCATGTACATCCTTAAAAGTCTTAAACATACCTTGACGAACTGACAAATATAAGGGTCTACTACCAGGTATAATTCAATATCATCTTGAGGTTCAAATTCCAATGTATTAAATTTACCACTTAAAGGAACATGACAACCAAAAACTAAAAAATTTGGAAAATAACTAGTAACCTCTTGTCTTGTAGAGTTGATTGCATACTGAATCTGCGTTAACCCTAAATCCCATGTATCACGCTTACTAATATACGAACAAATCGCTGTACCGTTGTTTTGTTAATAAGCACCACAAAATTGTACTGCGGTGAGTAAACAGTAGTGTATCACATTTTTTGGATTTCATACCCATCACATAATGTTCTAAAAATTCCATCTGACAACTGCTTGCCATTGTCACAAATCACAAACTGAGGGATCCAAACATAAAGAACGAATTTTCTTTTAGAAGTTTTTCTATAACATGTGTTTTAGCATTCCCGAGTGGGTGTAATAAAGTAAACTTTGAGAACCAATCACCTACTACAAGCAATCATTTATTATCTGCTTTATATTGTGGGAGTGGACTCATCAGATCCAATGCAATAGTTTGAAAAGGAAACTTACCATTTTTTCCTTTCCCATCAATCTTAACGGACCTGTATTAGAAGACTTCTGACTCCACCAGTTAAACACTTTTGACAAAATTTTATCGTATCATAATTTATCTTGGGAAAAAAAGGTCAACAATACAAGACTTTTACAATGCCAACATAAAGTTCCTTAAGAAACACTTGTGAAAAAAGCTGCAAAATTATATTCCATGGATATACTGAAACTTTAAACAGTACCAAGGTAGCTTGGTCTTGATAGATTTTGTTATTTCGAATTCATACATACCGGGATTAATGGAAATAATCTGTAAAAATGAGACACTAAAGCACTTTAGTACAATCACTTTTAAGTTTTTACGCATTAGAATTAAAACCATTTAGATTAGCAAATTTATGTTTATTTTGTATTAAACGTGTACTGTTTAGTAAAGTAGCTGTTGGAAAAATGTCAAGACAAACTGTCAAGTTAATTGTAATTTACGGTAATAAATTGTACGGTTAAAAATGGTACATTTAAGTGAGAAAGATTGAATTGAAATATTAATGATGATTGGTTTTGGCGATCGTGTTAGAACTAGGGAAGAAGTTTGTCATATTTTTAATGATTTGCATCCTGAAAGAAATCCTATATCACGTTCAACAGTTACTAAAACATTACAACGTTTTAATGCAACAGGGATGATCAAAAATTTGCCAAAAACTGGAAGACCGCAACGAACGAAGCTATTAGACAAAACATTGCTATTGAATTAAAGGAATCACCTCAAACTTCTACCACAGATTTGGCACTAAACCACGGTATAAGTCGACGTTCTGTAAGGAAGATATTAAAAAGTGAAAAATATCATCCGTATAAAATACAATTAGTTCAAGAATTGTCTGATGATGATTTTGACCGACGGCTGGAGTTTTGCGAACGAATGATGGACATCTGTAATGTCGACGAGCATTTTGCAAATAATGTAGTGTTTTCGGATGAGGCATCTTTTTGTTTAAATGGAACAGTTAACCGCCATAACTCAAGGTATTGGTCAAATGAAAATCCTCATTGGATTTATGAAGCCCATACCCAACATCCACAAAAGTTGAATGTTTGGATGGGAATTGTGAAAAATAGGCTTATAGGCCCATTTTTTATAGACGGAAACTTCAATGGTGACAAGTATTTAGATTTACTAAATAACGAAATTATTCCTGCACTCCATCAAAATGGACAGTTACCACAAAATGTTTGGTTTCAACAATATGGAGCGCCTCCTCACTATAATAGACAGGTTTTGAATTTTTTAGATGGAAATTTTCCAAATCGATGGATTGGACGTAGAGGATTTGTAGAGTGGTCTGCTCGTTCTCCAGACCAAAGTCCATTAGATTTCTTTCTTTGGGGTTACCTGAAATCACATGTTTACGTTAGACAACCAACATTCTTGCAGGAATTGAAACAAAGAATCATCGATGAATGTGAACTCATTCATGGAGAAGTCTTGGAAAGAGTAATTAATTTATTAATAGACTTGCATATTGTCAGGAAGTAAACGGCGAGCATTTTGAACATTTAAAATGATTTTGTTTAAATTAAATTCAATATTATTCTCATTCTCGTTAATCTTATAAATAAAATTTATTATTGAGTAAATGTAAAGTGCTTTAGTATCTTGTTTTTACAGATTATTTTCATTAACCCTGGTATGTATGAATTCGAAATAACAAGATCTATCAAAATCTGCAAAAATATACAGGGTGTCCCATTTAAATAAAAAAAAATTTAGGGCATTTCCGGCTAAACCGGAAGTACATTATTAACAAAAAAATCATATCAGATGCATTTTGCCTTATTGCATTTATCTACAAAGTTTCATAAATATCGTCCTTTTCGTTTTAAAGATATTCACTTGGTTCCATACTTTATCCCAACCCTGTATATATATATATATATATATATATATATATATATATATATATTTTAAATATTGAAGAACATACTGCCATCGTTGTGCCCCAACATCAGTTTCTCTTAAATAAGAACAACAAAACAAAATTGATTCATATAATCTGTTCTAAACTAAATCACAAAGGAGTCTGTCAGCAAAGTCCTAATGCTGGTGATATCCTTAGTGTTTAGACTGCTATCGACACATTGAGCAAGATCGACAACGTTATTATTGCCAGACAGGATGTGGATATACTTGTTCTTCTCACTGACTTAACCCCTTTAGATACAAATATACACTTATGCAAACTAGGCCAAGGAAAATAGAAATTCATGTATTTTCATCACGACAGCAGCAGCAAAAGGCCCTCAAAACATATAATACTACTTGTCCATTCGTTCTCTGGATGTGACACAACATAATGCTGCCACAGGAAGGGAAAAGTTACTATCTGCAAAATGTTGATGTGACGTAAGTTATTGAATTGGGTAAATTCAATTTTATGACCCAAACTGATTACATCAGCAGGTGGCAGAAGCAAGCTGTAAGTTGTTCGTAAATATATACGGAACTCCAGATATTACAACGTCCCTTAACCTACATAGGTTTAATGCCTTTAAACATGATACCAGAGTTAGCATCCCTACCTCCCACATAACTAGCAGTGATGCAGCTCTTGCACAGGGCTTTCCATCAGATACAGATGTGGCAGGGAAATAAATCGTCTACTGATCTTTGGGGTTGGAAACGCAAGCTCGATTATACTTTAGTGCCTATCATAACCACTAATCCGGTTGCTCCTGGGGTTGCATTAAACCTTATCTTATGTCAGTGTACAACCCGTTGTGGTCACAAATGTGGATGTAGAAAAACATGAATAACATGCATTGCTGCCTGTTATCACTGTCATGAAGACTGCTTAAATAGTCCACCATCTGTAAAAGAGGAAGTTCTAATGGAAGATCATATAGAAATTGACATATTTTGAAATTTCCCATTGAAGCCAGGTTATACAAAATTAATGTAGTTGGGTATATTGTCCATTCATATACTATTGTACTTTATGCATTTTTAAATTTTTATGTGGTTCTAGTTAATAAAAATGTCATTCTTAGTTCACCTAACCACAAACATTATTAATTAACGCTGATATAAGTATAAGTGAAGTATAGATACAATATAACTGCAGTTGAGCCGGTCTCTTATGCTGATGGGGATTTTAAAATTTTTTTCATTTTTGAATGCGATTATTTCGTAAAGTAAGAATTCTTCAGAAAAAATTGTCTTTATTTTTCGTGAAAGTAGTTTTTCCGTACATTTAATAGATTACCAAATATCAACAAGAAACCAACAATAGGTACCTCACCCACCTGCCGCTCACTTCCATCAATCGGGACTTTTAGTATGTAATTATTAGACCTTCCCAAACAATATTGCAAAGATTCAAAACTTTGGGAATTATGTACGGAAAAAAATTTAATTTGACCAAACTATTTGCACGATGTCTAAACAAAATGCACATTAAATGTCTAGAAAGTAAATACGTTTATAAAGCAGTAAAAATTTTCTTTAGACTGTGCGTTCTTTCTAATAAACAAGCTGTGGCAGTCAAAGAAACTAAAAATCAAGTTTCAATATTCAAAACTATGTTAATTAATGAAATACTATATAAATTAAAGGTGCCAAGAATTTCACTTGCTTTAAAATCATTATCTGATACATTGAAGAAAATGTTTTCTTGAAAAATATTTAACTATATAAACAAACACGATCATGCAGTATAAAATTTTTGTTTTTTTCTTAAAATGTAATGTCTAATACCAAATTTAAATTAACTAATGAAAAGTAACAATGTGCTTTTTGTTTAATTGAATTTTGTTGGTATAAAATCACAAGAAAATATTTTTATAACTTAGAACAAATGTTTGCCTTACCTGAACTGCCTGCTTAAAGGTTTTAATAGGGGTTGTTCGGTTACACAAAATCTCGCTGTCCATTTTCGTATTCGTCATTTCAATGGTTGAAATAGTACCATTCAAATTAAACTTATTATCATGGACTAATTCTCCCAGCGAGAGATCTAAAAGAAGAAAATTATTCTCTGAACAAAACGTTTTTTGCATTTACTTACTTCTAAAAGAACCCATAAGATCGTTTGTAGATTGCCGTCTGAGATCTTCTGTTGGTACAGCTAAAGCAGCACAAGCTTTGTTTGGCTCTTTCCCCAGTTCTCTAGGTTAATTAAACATTGTAATAGAACCACATATAAGAGCATACAGGGATGAATGAAAAATATTCACTTTTCATGCGTTTCCTTCTTTATGTCCATTATAACAGAACAACGAATGTTTCTTACTTAAAAACCACGAACGAAATGAACGTCCGAAATCGAATGCTAATAACAACGGCTTCAAATAAAATGAGCTTGTAGATACATCCGGATCTTTAGCTCATCGTAGCTTCCTAACCATATTTCATTGTATTTATTGGTATTGTATTTAAGGTTTAATAATAAATAAACGTAAATATGCGAAAATTGTGGAGTAATTTTTTAAGATTGTTTGGTGGACTAAAACTGAACAAATAAGCCTTAATACCAACAATAGGTATTCCGCCCGTTGTTATCAAATTTGACCGCGAAATACAATTCCTTATTGTAACGATAAATAATGACGAATTTATAATCGGAATGATTTATTTTTATTTTTAAGTAATTATGTAGTGTTGATGTCACATAACCTAACCATTACAAAGATACGCAAAAAACATATGAATATATTATACATTATGAATTTCAATCTAATAACGCATATCACCGAACTTCAACGATGAGCTGAAAAGACAAGAAACCTTTAATGTGAATGTACAGCTGATCTGTGTAACATTAACCAAATTTTTGTTCAAAATGTACAGCTAGTACATAAGATTAATGACATTGTGTTCAAGATTATCCATATTTTCAAATAACCATCTATCAAATTTGAATTCGATAACTATATTCAAAAATAATATCGTTCTTTTTACGTGTTGAATTTAAATGCAACTACAATCAAAGTTCAGTATATCTTGATAAATAGTAATTGCAATTATACTTATTATGAAGAAGAGTCTTAAGTGCAGACCCCGGAAGCGTAGTTTTAAGCACTTCAGTTGAGTTGTGTACAGTGATGGACGGATTGTCTACGTGGAATAAAATACATGATTGTGTAAACGTATGATTGATGTAGGCAACTGCATCCTTATGTACATAGTCTACATGTAAACAATATGAGGAATGCAAATTTAACTATATTATAGGTTATGTTATCAATTTTTAAGCAATATTACTTTAAAAAAATGAGATGGTATTTTTTTATTCAAAAAACTCTAAAAATAATTACTGTAAATTTCAAATAGAATCATCTTCATCGGTTACTGACACTCCACAATCCAATTCAAAGTCAGCTTCAGCTATACGTAGCCAATAATAAAGATGCACAAGCTTCTTTGACCTCTCGAATGTCAGCCTAATTCCAAGCGTGAGTTTTATCAGCCCAATTGGAAAAAATGCACTCCAACTGAACAAAAGATGCATGTATTAGTAAGAACTTCAAAGCAAGAATAGCTAAATTTGAGTGGTGCATTTTCACTGCATTCCAAAACACTAGAGGTTTGTTCCCATTCTTTTGTTATAAAATTTGAAAAATTCCACTTTTCGTTTTATAATTATCAAAATCGTCAATACCTTCCGCTATAAGATTTTGGAGTAAAAATAAGTTTACTTTACTTTTTGGCTCCTTATTTAATTTATTATTATCATGAAATGGATGTAATTAATATGCTGACAAAGCTTATTTATTTTATGCTCTCTTTTCGCAAGGCAACTTCTTCTTTAAATTGATTATTTGTTGGCAGTTCTAAATTTAACCAGTAATTAGCTGAATCTGCTATAGAGCATGTTACTGATTGACACGCATTGGTCAATTGACAAATTGGATTAAATAGTTGAACATTGTATTTAACAGTTTCAAGAAAATTGTTATCAAAACTGAGATGCGTTATAGCTTGAGACATTTTTTGTCTTCCCTTTCAACAGCAATACGTTTCATGCACTTCAAATTTTCTAGTAAGCTGACATACGAATCACTACTGGAACATCATCTTGTAGCACTCGAAAGTTTCAATCTGTGTCCACCCATTTCTATAACTTTTGCTTCAAGAAATTATATTTTTTCAAAACCTGATCAGTTAATGTTCTATCCAAACATTTTTAGCGAGCAAATTTTTTATATAACTTCTGCATGTAGAATGCCAAATAATATGTATTAGTAATTTTCACATTTTAATCATAACATTGGCATTATCAGACACAACTGCATAAACATTTGTGCTGTATTTTTAGTCAACCTGTTGAATTGATGATTCCACTATTGGAAACAATCTCTTGCCATTCTCAACTTCACCAAATAAATTGCATGCATTCAAAAATGCTTGTTTGCCATTTGAATTGTATGGTATATTAATTACAGATTTAGTATTAGGTGACGAATCCTTCCAACCATCTATAATTAAAACTTATTCAGAATATAAGACTTCACGAGTACGAGTACCTACTGAGTTTTCATATAAATTATCTAACATCTTTGTTGATAGATATTTTCTACTAGGTAATTAACCTACATAATCAGGACGTAATTTTTTTATAACGTTATTAAAATGAATTGATTCTGTATCAGCAAAAAGAATGTTGCAGTCAAAATCAAACTTTGTTAATAAACAATTTAGTTCAGTATGTTCATTCCACATAACTGATCGACAAATTTAGCAATGGATTGGTTTTTATTATTAACTTTATTTCTGTGGACTTTATTGCTGAAGCAGATAAGTGTGTAACATGCAACACCTATCTTGCAATACTACTCATGTCATTTGTATGTTGCCTAGAATCTCCTTATCAATCCTGCTTACGTTATTTTCAAATAGACATCTTTTAATTAATTTTTATTGTGTGGCTAAACTATAATCTTAAAAGGTTCAGTATTAATAACCTCTGCGTTTTCATAATCTGTAGCAATTCTTGCGTCTCTATTTACCAATACAGAATATTACTCCTTTAATAACGATTTTGCTTCATTTCTGACTTTACCTGGACATTTAACAACAATTCTTATTTCTTCCTCTAATTCTCTTTTAAAATAATTTAAATTTATTCATTTAACTCCTTTTACCAATCTTCTTCTCTTTCGTAGCAGTTCAATTTCTTCTCACATCTGCATAATTAAATAAGTGCTTTGACAAATGAAACGCCATTCCTTCATATATATATATATATATATATATATATATATATATATATATATATATTGCTGTGATTCCACCAAAATCCGGGAACTCTGTTATTAGAATCGAGCCTCACGAATTGGGCGTCAAGAATGCTGTGAAACCTACAAAAAGCTATTAACTTAACTAGTCCGTCATTTTCTTCTGTTACTCGCCTCTTTACTCTTTTCCGCTTCGGCTGCTCACCTAGTTAAACCTTCATCCTCATTCATAAAAAAAACAAACACATTCCTACCACAAACATCAACGTTAACTCTATTTACATCAATATTCACAATACATTAAAATTTCAAAATTAAAATTTAGCATAAATTTCAGTATCAGAAAATTTCAAGATTAAATCTGTTATCATTTTAATGTGCATCCAGAATTAAAGTCCTTGTAGGATGCCTACTAATTACTATAACAATATATGCAGACCTGAGTCTGAGTACAAAGGAGCATCTTCCACCCTTTACGTTAATTAACCAGGTTCGTCTAATTGAGCTCAAAGACATACCCAAATTTTCATCATAATCCAGAACATAAATACTAAATACCCTTTCTACTTAAACAAGAAAATGTCACCTTAAAATTAAAAATTTGTTGTTAGTACAATTTCACTACTGTCCATTTTAAGTAAATAAATTATAAAGTTATTCAACACACACCAAACATCAAAAATCGAACAACAAAGCATAAGTTACCTGAAGGTTAATGCACTCGGGTTCCAATGTACATCGTCCTCTGTTAATCACACCAATCCAACTGGGTTATGTTTACGTCCTCGGATTACTGGTCGCTTTTAAACATTTTCTACACCACCATTCATCTAAAGTTGTTTCAGTGCTTTTCCGGAACTCATCTGTGTATATCAGAAGCTTGTTTTGTGGATCCAGACACGTTTACGAATCATTTAATTATTAACACCCCCGAAAAATAACAAAGAAATTCATACTTCTTTCACCAATATACGCCAAAACTGCCTACTTTTGTGTATTCATTTGTCGTTGCAAATTTGACTAATTGGTACAGTGATACTAGACTTTATTACCTTGTATCTTCTTTTCTAAGTGCACTAAATTACATTCATTGTAGCACGTAAAGAACAAACTGTTTTAAATCACCAAAATATACGAGCAAACTGTTTATTTAATCAAAATCGGAAAACTAAAAAGCACTGTTTAACGCATTGAATCAAGTCGAAAATCTAAGAGAGCGAAACTTTTTTTTATTTATTTATAGAAAATACATCCGACAGACAAGCCAATTACATAATGCATACCAAAAAAAAAAAAATAACAAAATAAGGTACATTTCATATGCAGCAACACAAATTATAATAAGTCCCTATATCTATAGCATACCAGCTTTTAATTGTGGCAAAGAGTCACAAAATAAATCAAAATTGTCCCGAATATCAAAATAATTTAGAACCATAACATTGACAGGGGAAAATTTCAATATATTTGTTCTAGGAGTTTTTACATAAAATAAAGACGCTAAGCGAGTTTTAACGTTGGGTGCATAAAAGTAAAGTTGACCTAATAAATTGGGACAGTTAATCAGATTATTAAGTAACTTATACAACATACTGACTGAGTAGAATTTTCTACGTGTACGTAGATTGTTTAATCCAAACCTATTTAAAAGAACATCCTGAGGAAGGCCACGCTGAGGATAAGTACCATCAGACTTAAACCACAGAAACTTAGCGTATCGTCTCTGAATTTTCTCTAACACCCAACTGTGTACATCATATCCTGGGCTCCAAACAACAGAGGCATATTCCATCTTACTGCGCACAAATGCATTATACAGGGCAGATATAGTTATAGATTGAGAAAGATGATATCCATTTCTGAGTACAAATCCCAAATTTTTGTACGCTTCTTTTTGAATGGTTGTAATGTGTTCAATAAAGGTAAGCTTTGAGTCAAATTTGACACCGAGGTCTTTTAAAACACTACACTTACTAATTGAAACATTCTCAATGGTGTATGTGTAAGAAATAGGATTAATCTTACGTGTATAGCTAACGGTATAGCACTTCGATTATATCAACCTGGGTATATATAGTGGTTAGCCCGTCTGTCGGTTTTGTCCTCAAAACGGCCAGTTTCTAGAATTTTGTGTACTATGTTCCCATCTCGCCCGCCTGTGCGTCGGTTCTTATTAAATTTGCACTCGCACCAGTTAAATCTCAGAAATTTCGACACGGCTCGCAACGTCTGGAAATAACTAATTAATTTTTATACAGAAATGTTATTTTTACCTCTCAAGTTTGCCGTTTACTTTCAACCAATCGCAACCCAGTGACGTTTCTCCACTCACGCCTTTTACTATATGTGTCTCGGTCTTGCGCATATTATCTGTCTCTATCTACCCTGTTCTTATTGGTGCAAATTGATATTCTTTATTATCGATTATTTCAGTCCATGTGGACTGTGAAATAACCCACCTTATTAGCATTTCCCGTAACTATTATGCGACGGTTTCTCCAACATTCTCTGTAACCATTTGTTATCTGCAAATTTTACTCAGAACGATACTTTTAAATAAACCCTGTTTTGTATTTCATGCTAAAGCATCCGACCGTTTCCAATATCCGTAGAATCGACATGTTTATCTAAACAAATTAAACTGAAATTGCCTTTTAAAAATACGCAGGTGTGTTCAAACGTAACATTTGAAATAACCCTTCTACGATTTGACTATTATTGGGTTTTCACAAGTTTTTATGCTTATTATATTATTAATAATGGTTCCATTAACTCCAATTAAAATAATACCCTTTAATTTTTAGTGAATCCTAATTAAATATTCAATTATTATCTGTACATTTTGTTTAATACCTGTTACCCAAACTTGAATCAATTAATATAAATTTTGCACGTAATTTCCATTTGTTTCTTTACGCGGAATAATTATATTACACGTGGAGCATTTTAATACTGCTTCTTTTTATATAAAGCGTCTTGTAAATAATTTAAATCTCTTATTTTTAATGAAACGAATGAATTTTTATTCTCCACGGTTTTTTTAATAAAGCGTACCTCTTCCCAAAGCTTCTACACGGTGATTAAAATTATTTGATGTGATTATTTAATTTTCTACCCTGGTCTAAATATGAGTATTTTCCCCCTATTTGAATACAAATAATCCCACTTATTTGAATTCAAATATAAAATATTTAAACCGCAAACAAAATTTACAAAAAAAAAATGCCTATCTCTCTCTACCCTTATCTATCTAACTTACCTACCTTATCCAATCAAAAAAATTATTTACACCTGTCCTATATCCCTATCCTATTTCTAACTTTTAACTATACTCACTTTCCCCTACCTAATCCTATATACCTATCCTATTCTTATTCTATTCCTAACTCGCCACTAATCTTATAAGAAATATCTACACTTAGCCTATCTTATTTTCTTCCTACATTTAATTTTCCTTCTCATCCTATATACCTATTCTATCTCTATCTTATTTAAATTTTACTCTGTTATACTCCTATCTACTCTCTATTCTATATCTATACTAAAATTCACCTATCTCTATCCTTTGTTCATTAAGTTATTTAAATCTAACTCTCTTCTTGACCCTCCAAGTCTTTCTTCTCACCAACCTAATACTCTTCATCCCTATTTTTCCTCCTTTTATATCTATACTTATCATCCCTATTATCTCACATACAATAAACTTATCATCCCTATTATCCTGACTCTTAAATACTGCTTCTTCTTCAGTCCCTACACTTGTCTGTTTCTCATTTACTATTTTTTTCCTTTCTGCCGACAAACCAAACGATACTACTTTAAAATTATCGATTTTTTCCTCTATGGAAAATCCTATGTACCTTCTAGAATTCTTGTGTAATGGAATCCGCCAGAATGAATTCCTTAAATCTACTTTATTAAAAACAAACTTGCCATTTAACCTCGTCAAAAGTGTGTCCATGGATGTTGGACAATGGAATTGCGGTTTGGTCCGTTGATTAATTTTTCGTGCATCTTTAATTAATTCTGCCTTCACTTGCTCCCGATATGCTGCTGTTGCTTCTACCCCCACTAATTCTGCATGTTTTTGTACTAAAGCTTGAACCTTTACTATCCTATCCTTTGGACATCTTATTGTGTTGATCTGTTTACCTTCATCATCTTCTACCTCTACTACATTAATACTCAACCCTGTGTCATCCTCTGTGACTTCATAACTGCCCTTCCATGGCACTACCCTATCCTTAATCCTTATTACCTTCCGTTCCATATCTATAAAACCCCTAACTGCATCATACAGTCAACACCTAAAATGCTCTGAAACTTCAGTCCAGGTACAATTACAAACTCCTGTTCACAGCTTAAACCTCCTATATCTATTCTAAGCACCACAACACTATTTACTACAGCAAACTTCTTTTTATTTGGAGCTACTAAATGACTACGCTAGTTAAAGTTCGGGCCTTTGGAGCTGGTTTTTTAAAAAAAACGTCGATACTTTAACAAATTTAATTTAAATTAAAATTTAGATAACTTGTACATGATACTAAAAAATAATTATCGTACTAGTGAGTAGCTTGAACAACGAAGTATGGAGTTCGAAGACTGACTCGGTTGAGTAGCTCAAACAACGAAGTATGGAGTTTGAAGACTGACTGCCGGGCATTGAGCTCCCGGGTCTTTTATAATAACCTGCCCCTCACACGGCTTGTGGGAACTTGCAGATCTCATGTCTGCTTTACACTTTGTTACAATGTATCAATCTTAATTCTAAGTAATTGCGGTCTGTTGACCGCCTGTGACCTGCCACCTGCAGTATCACTGCCCTCACGGATGCAAAGTTGCATGTCCGTTCTCATGAACTGTCGATAACCTCTCTGGGTTATCCTTGTGTTACAATGTTGCATTGAACTTATACTTTTACTTAATAATTTCTAATAATTCCTATTAGATTCAATATATCAATATATATATAGGTAATTGGGGGATACATAACTCCTCCCACCGTAAATGAAAAATTAAGGGTTTTCTTAATTTTTAAATACATAAAATACATTATTCAATTTCATTTAAAATTCATTGTTTCTAAGGGTATACTTATTGTTTCTTTTTTTCTCTTTGTTTCCTTAAATCTAGAACTGTTTCTTTCATTCTTATATCTAAGGTACATTTTGTAAAATACATATATAATTACAAAAATTATTAAAATGATTAATACAATTGTCCAAACACTTATATTATTATAATGTAACTTTGGCGTTTTGAGTTCATTTAATTGTTCTTTATAACTTTCCACTAATTTCACGGCGTGGTTGAGATCGTCTAAGTCTAGATGCTCTAGCTTCATAGGTTTCTTGATTATTTCTTCGTCTTCTTCTTGTATCTTGAATTGTAGTTCCGGTAGGTTTGCAAGTTTCTTTGTTGCTATGGGATCTTGATAAACTCTGATTACTTCATCTTTCAATTTCACATAACAATCTTCTTTGAGGGTAATTAGTTTGCTTCCGATTAATGCTTGGTTATTTTCATCTTGGTTGCAGTGGATGGTTGCTATTACTTCTGTTGGGAAAATGACTATCCATTTGTTATCTGTAACTTTTTGAATTTTCATATTAGTTATTTGCACTTGTTTGGTTTCACAGTTTTCGTAATGATTTGAGAATTTTAATAGTTGTACTTCACAAGGGCTGTCTTCTTGAATGGTTGTTGTCGTCATCGATTGATATAAATATTGGTTTGGTGTTACTTCAGTACATTTTTCGTTTGTATAACCATATCTCAGTTTATTTAGGGATAAGAATTTGGTTTTGGGTATGATTACTTGGTATGTGCTAGTAACTTTCGTTGGAAAAGCAAATAAATGATAATATTGATAATTGTTACTTTCTACTATCGGGATTTCTATTAAAAATATTATTTCGTTATTCTTAATGTAGCCTTTTACTATAGCTATCTTTTCAAATATTAGAATGTTCGATTCTGTTACATCAAAAGGTAATTTACTGTTAATTATAAATGATCTAATTCTTATTAATTCGTTTAATAAATCGATTGGTTCAATAATGCTAGAGTGTAAGGTATTTAATTTTACAAATGTTACTGCGTTTTCTAACGTTGCTAAAATTTGTTGCGTTAAAGTAAGGTTGGATATTATTTGAGTAAATATTGTAATTTGTATACTGCCTAGTTTATTGGTAGTATACCGGGGTTGTTTTTATAATTTCTATTATTACTTGGTCGTCCGTTCTACCTGGGCGGAGGTTGACGGTAAGGGTGATGACTGTCCATCTGAAATTACAGGGTGTCTTAGGTTTTTCAAATGAATGTACTTCGTTATTTTACCGTTGTCTACTACTGCTATGTTTTTATCTGATATTTTCTTAATTTTAAATGGTCCTAAATTTCTGGGTGCTGTTTTATGTCGCTTGCTTTGAAAGTTTTTCTCATACACGGTTTGTCCTATTGAAAATTTATTTAAGTCGGTATTTTTGTTTCGGGTTGTGGTGATTCGTTCTTTATCGTTTTCTAATTTATCTTTTACCTTGTCATAAGTTATTTTTAGTTTTTGTTTGTGGTCTTTCGCATATTGTTGATATACTTCCTTGTTGTAGTGTATGTCATAGGGATTTCGTGAATCTGAATGTCCTAAGGTTAATTCTAAGGGTGTAAAATTTGTTGATGAGTGAATAGTGTTATTATAGGCGATTAGTGCGTATGACATTAAATTGGTTATATGTTCCTTTTTATAATTTATTCTCAATAATCGAATTTGTTCTAACAGGGTTAAATGTAATCGTTCAATTAGTCCGTTTGACTCAGGGTGGTTTTCCGTTATGAAATGAATTTTTATTTTGTGTAGTTCTAAAGTGTTTTGAATTGTCTCATTTTTAAATTCGCTACCATTGTCTAAAGTTATTGATTCGGGTGTTCCGTAAAATGTGAAATATTGTAAAAATCCTTGGGTCACGTCGATGCTATTTTTGGATGTGATTGGTATTGCTTGCCCTATTTTTGTGAATGCGTCTACAATTGTCAGATAGTTTTGAGTTTCTACTACTAGAGTATCGGCATGTAGTTTTTGAAATGGTTTGTCGGGTGTTTTGGTTAACATTAAGGGTATCTTTGGGGGTTTCCTATCGTATTTCGCTTTGTCACATAATTCGCATTGGTTAATGAAATCTGTGGTCAAGTCCTTCATGTCTTTAAAATAATAACGTCTTATGAGTTGTTTTATTGTTTCGTTAATTCCACGATGGTTGGTTTTTCCTTCGTGTTGATTTCTAATTACATCGTTTATTTCGTCAGGGTCGTCTAGTGTTATTAGTTTTCTAGTACATCTGATGAGTTCAGTTCCAGAGTTATTAAATAGTTTGATGTATAATTCTGAAAATCTTTGGTATAAATGTTCGGTGTTGAAATAAAAATAAAATCGTTTTTTCTCGGGGGTGTATTCTTTTAGAATTTTAATTATTTGTTCCTCATTGTCATCTTTAGTTATTTGAATTTGGTATATCTTTTTGTTATCTACTTTTGTATATTTTACTGGATTGGGGTTATTTAAAACTTCGGTTATTATAAATTGGTTAGGTTTCATATCGATTGCTTCGTTTAAGATTTTAATCGCGTTTTTTGGTTCTTCGTTTTGTGTCGAATGTATTGTGTCGATCTCGTCTGTGTCTTCCCTTATTTCTGCTTCGTCTACGTTTCCTATAATGGATTCCGTTTCTAATGCATTGAGTTGGATTCGGCTTAAAGCGTCTGCGTTGTTGTTATAAATTCCCTTTTTATATATAATTTCGTAATCATACTCTTCGAGTCTGATTCTCCATCTCTGTAATTTTGAATTCGGTTCTTTCAGTTTGCATAGCCATACTAGTGGTCTATGATCGGTGTATATGTAAAATTTTCTTCCGTATAAGTAAGGTCTAAAATATTTTGTTGCCCAAATTATGGCTAATAATTCTTTTTCTATGGTGCTATATTTTTGTTCGGTTTCATTCAGGGTTCTGGATGCGTAGCTGATGGGTTTATCGCTACCTACTTTTCCTTGGCTCAATACTGCGCCTAATGCTACATTCGATGCGTCTGTCGTCAATATAAATGGTTTTGTAAAGTCTGGGTATTCTAATACAGGGTGATTCGTTAATATGTTTTTAATTTTGTCTACGGCTTTAATAAATTCCGGGGTGTGTTCAACTTTGTTTCCCTTTTTTAAACAATTTGTCAGGGGTTTGGTTATCTGAGCGTAACCTTTAATGAATTTGCGGTAGTAACCACTAAGTCCTAGAAATCCTTTAATTTCTTTGTTTGTTTTGGTAATGGGTAATTTAGAACTGCATTTGTTTTGTCTGGATTTGGCATTACTCCTTGGGGTGTTATTACATGTCCTAAAAATGATACTTCTTTTTGTAAGAATTCACTTTTGTCTAATTGTACTTTAAATTGTGCTTGTCTAAGTCTTTCGAATACTTCTTTCAATCTTTCTATGTGTTCTACCAATGATGTGGAATAAACTATGATGTCATCAAGGTATACAAGGCATTTTTCATTGTGTATTCCTCGTAATATATTGTCCATGACTCTCTGGAAAGTAGCGGGTGCGTTCTTTAATCCAAATGGCATTCGTTTGTATTCGTAATGTCCTCTAGGTGTGCTGAAGGCTGTTTTGATATGTCTTTTCTTCCATCTCTACCTGATGGTATCCTGATGCTAGGTCTAATGTTGTAAAATATTGACATTTGCCTAATTTGTCTAAAATTTCGGTTATATTTGGTAGTGGATATTTGTCATCTACCGTTTTTTCATTTAACTTTCTATAATCTATTACCATTCTGTACTTTCTCTTTCCGGTTGCGTCTAATTTCTTAGGTACTATTAACACGGGGCTGCTCCATGGTGAGTTGGAGTGCTGGATTATGTCTTGGTCTAATAAGTCTGCTACTTGTCTGTCAGCTTCTTCTTGGCTTGCATGAGGTAGTCTGTATGCTTTTGTAAAGATTGGTTTATTGTCTGTTAACTCGATGTTATGTTTTACTGTGTTGGTGAATGTCAATGGTATTCCTTCACAATGGAATATGTCTCGGTATTCAAAACATAAGTTTTTAATTGCTCTTTCTTCTTCTTGATTGATGTCGGTATTGAAGCGGATGTTAGTTAAATTTTCTCTTAACATTTCGTCATGTTCTATTGGGTTGTAATCGTTTTCTAAATTTTCGTCTATTTCCATTTCGTTAAAATTTAGTTCTTCTACGTTAATTGGGTCTGTCAGTGATAATTCTACGGGATAGTCGTTTGAATTTAATATTGTTGTGGTTGCATAATTATCTTTTATTTGAACTAAGGCAGTTGGGCTACTCCTTGTTGAAATGTCATATGATTTATTATTCCTAAATTTTTGTTAGATTTTACTGGGATTTTATTTTCTTTCCATTCGGGGTTCTATAGTGTATTTTTGTTCAACTTGTGTGTTTTGAAATTTAATTGGGATTTTTCCGTATTTTGTCCTTAATAAGCGATTTTTAATGTCAATGTTGGCTCCTAATTTTCTTAGAAGGTCCATTCCGATTAATCCGTCATATTTGTCGTTAAATTCGAATACACAAAATTTATGTTTCATTTTAACATTAAATGTTCTCGGTAAGGGTATATTAGCTACGAATTGGTGTAGTGTCGTTTGATGAGCTGTTTTAATTTTAAATGGTTCTCTTTCTACATAATCTAAATAATGTTTTTGTACGGTTCTGGGGCTAATTAATGTTTTTGATGATCCAGTGTCGATTAATAGTTTGAATTTGGCGTGGGGTATTTCTATGTATGGTAATACTAAGTGATTTATGTTATTTAAGTTTATTAAGTTTGGTTGTCTATGAATGGGTCCATTTGAAAATTTGAGTTCGAGTTTTCTTCGTCGTACTCTTCGTAAGTTTCGTATTGTTCGTCACGTTCGTAAGTTTCTGCATGGTTTGATTCATTGTTCGTAGGTGTCTCAATGTAATTATTCTGGTCAGTGTCAAATTTTTCTATTTCTTGATGGAATAATTCTTCCGATGTAAAATTACGTTTCTGATGAGGGTTTGGTCGGATATGTGTTATTTTTGTATTTTGTCTGGTGTTACCAGATGAGGTATCCATTGGTGTTGGTTTATAATAATTATTAGGATTGTTATTATTATTAGTCATTGGTGTATTTCTATTGGGGTTTGCGTTGAATGCTGGTCTTTGTTGGTTTAAGTTTTGATTAAATCTTGGTTGGAATGCGGGTTTCGTAAAAGTTGGGTTGAATGTGGGTCTTGAAAAATTTTTATATTGATTATTAAAATTTGTATTGTTAACACTTGGGTTATTACTTCGCGGTTGATTTGTTTGTGCGTTAAAGGGTGTGAATTTTTGTTGAGGGATTGTTTGTCTTCTGGCTTGTATGGTTTTTATTGGTGAATAACTTTTATTCGCCTTGGGATTGTATAGTCTGTTGCGGTAATACATTACATTTTCTTCTTCTATTACTAAGCTCATAGCTTCTTCTAGATTTTGGGGTCGTTGGAATCTGATTTTATCCGATAGTCGTTCTGGTAAGGCGTTTATATACGTGTCCAGTGCCATTTCGTCATACATTTTTGTTTTTAAATGTCTAACGTTTTGATCGGGTTCTTCGATTTTTAATTTTGTTAAAATTAAACTTCTCACGTCTTGGCATTTCATTCCTAATTGGTAGGGGGATTGATTGTGTTCCATTCTAAGGTTTATTAGGTCTCGTACCAGGCATTTTATGTTACGTTGGTCTCCAAAATATGCAATTAGTAGCTGTTTAAACTGTTCCCATTCCTGTAAATCGTCCCTACTGGCGATTAAGGTTAGTGCCCTTCCGGTTAGTATACTTATTACCAAGCGTATAAGCAATGAATTTCTTTGGTCATCTCCGGGTTTGTAGAAGGTTTTTAGGAAAATTTCGGCTGCTCCAATGAAATTTGAGAGATGGGCCTGTGTGCCTTCAAATGTCTGTATTGTCTCTAAATAGAGTCGCATGTCTGTGTTACTCATGTTGGTTAAGGGTTGTTTTCGATTTTGGGAAATTTTTTCTTTAAAAAAAAATTTTTTTTTGATTTAAGGTTTATTTCGCTATTTGTATTGTTATTTTCGCTTCGGATTTACTAATTTTCCGTTTGGGTTGTGAAATTTCAAATTTTGTAAAAATTGGGGTTGATTTTCTATTTGTAACGTTAATTATGCTTGGGATGTATTAATTTTTCTTTTGGATTAAATAATTTCGAATTTTGTAAAAATTGGGGTTGGTTTTGCTATTTGTGATGTTAACTTTGCTTTGGTTTTATTAATTTTCCTTTTAGATTGAATAATTTTGAATTTGTAAAAATTGGGGATGATTTTCCTATTTGAAACGTTAATTTTGCTTTAGTTTTATTAATTTTCCTTTTAGGTTAGGTGAATTCAAATTTTGTAAGGATTGAGATTTATTTTGCTATTTTCGGCGTTATTTTTACTTTGGAATTGTTAATTTTCAGTTTAGATTGAGTGAATAAAAATGTGGTAAAAAATTGAGATTAATTTCGTACTTGTAGTATTAATTTTGGTTTGGATTCATTAATTTTAAGTTTAGATTGTGGAAATAAAAATTTGGTTATTTTTAGAATCGTAGTCGCTGTTATTTATTTTAGTTACACAGTGCGGTGATGTACTCGTGAGATTTGTATTCAATAATGTTGAATTAAGTACCGTAGTCTTGGATTTGCTTGTTTTTATGCAGCTTTTAATTTATCCTTAGTTTTTGCTTCTTAAAGAATCTGAAATGGATGGATTTATTCTCGTTTAGCGTTGTTTTAGTTAAATTCTGTTACTTTGTAATTAATACTCTTTCTGTGGGTTTTACTGAGTTGCGTAAACGTACAGTTCGTCTGTCTTGTGTTCTAATTATGACTTGAGGTTAATTACTCCTGCACTTTATTGTTGAAATTGAATACTTAAGGATGTAATCTTGGTTACTTTGTAATAATTGCGTACATATGACTATACTTGTTGAGATTATTAACACTTACAGGTGTTAATAGAAATTTATAGGAATTACTAATTTACTTTCCGTACTTTGCATAAAGTGTTACGTCTAGTTTTATTTTTAAATATCTCGGTGTTCACGACTTGTAATTGAACTCTCCGTTATGTGTGTTTTCAGGTTATAATTATGAGCGTATGATAACGTTTAGCGTTATTCTGTATTCGTATTGGAATAATGCACTTTATAAATGCTGATTAGTTAATTGAAAGACGTTTAGATTTTATACCGTGTTTGTTGCAATTGTACACGTTTTTATGATTAATTACTTGTAGGTATTAAATGCAAAACTGCATTGCTTTATTATTCCGTGATGGATTTAATTACTTATGATGCGAATTGCGTTGTTGAAAGTTAAACTTTAGTACTGTGTAAAGATTCTGAAAGCGATTCCTCTGAGGTTTTATTTGTATAATAAGGATGCTTTCTTCGCGTATTTTGCTTATCTTAGGTGGTTTTAGGTTACCGTAGCAGAGTGTTTTGCTATAATTTTATAAGGTCAATGGTTTTAATAATCGTTCCGTACTGTTTGTTCGAATTAGCTTTGAACTTAAGTTTGCGTTCTGTGTTTTTATTTTACCGGATTGAAAACGTGCTTTTGAATCGCGCTGGTTAATGTTTCTTATTTTGGTGTTAGTGAATGTGCGCCCGTTATTTTTTGGATTATTTTTGTTCTAATAATTGTGGTAAGAATCTCTTAATATCAATTCTCATTTACTTTTTAAAAGAAAATCTCTTTTAAAATTCAAGTCTCATTTGCTTTTTAAAGAAAAAATATCTCTTTTTTAAAATTCAAGTCTCATAGAATGTTATACAGTCTCGTTTTTTTGGAAATAATTCACTTTGTAATTATTTTCAAAACAATATTTATAAAATAAATTCATAAAACAATAATAATAATGGTAATCAATAATTATAATACTAGCATATATCAATTATAGTTTTTGGTTAAAAATAAAAGGTATGGAAATGAACTTACATTAATTTCATCTGTTTCTTTGGTGGGTTCGATCGATGCTGTATCTTGTCCACCTTGGTTTGTTTGTTGGCTTTAGACGATTCTTGTTCTTTGTCCAACTTGGTTTGTTGCTGGATTTAGACTATGCTTGTTCTTCCTCCAACTTAGTTTGGGTTCTGCCAAAATTTCGAATTAAAATTCTTGGTCACCAATCTTCCGATTTTTGGATTTTCAGTGCCCTTTTGACATCCGTTACGACTGCGCCAATTAAAGTTCGGGCCTATGGAGCTGGTTTTTTAAAAAAACGTCGATACTTTAACAAATTTAATTTAAATTAAAATTTAGATAACTTGTACATAATACTAAAAAATAATTATTGTACTAGTGAGTAGCTTGAACAACGAAGTATGGAGTTTGAAGACTGACTCGGTTGAGTAGCTCAAACAACGAAGTATGGAGTTTGAAGACTGACTGCCGGGCATTGAGTCCCGGGCCTTTTATAATAACCTGCCCCTTACACGGATTGTGGGAACTTGCAGATCTCATGTCTGCTTTACACTTTGTTACAATGTATCAATCTTAATTCTAAGTAATTGCGGTCTGTTGACCGCCTGTGACCTGCCACCTGCAGTATCACTGCCCTCACGGATGCAATGTTGCATGTCCGTTCTCATGAACTGTCGATAACCTCTCTGGGTTATCCTTGTGTTACAATGTTGCATTGAACTTATACTTTTACTTAATAATTTCTAATAATTCCTATTAGATTCAATATATCAATATATATAGGTAATTGGGGGATACATAACTCGCTTTATAGGCATAATTCTATCACAAACCTTATCCCTAATTTTGCTGACGAATTCCTCCGATATTAAACTCGCCTCTGCCCCTGTATCAAGTAATACTTCTACATTATTCTCAAAAATTCCTATATTAATAATTGGCAAACATAATTTTTCCTCAGTTTCTGGCTCTACTTCCTCCTCAATTTTGAAAAATTCACGTGGATGTTCATATACAGTTACACTGAAATCTAGTGGTCTGTCGCGTTCTAAAAATCCTGTCCAGGTCTGTTTTCCCTACTTGGTCCTGGTCTAGCCGTCACCTCAGCGTATGTCCTAGGCGTTTCCACTCGTTCCGTGTCTGTATTAGCAGTCCCCCTCATGTCCGGTGAACTATTCCTTCTGGTAGGTTCCGGTCTCGGTGCAGGTCCCCTTCCTAAACTATTACTTCTAAAGTATGGTCGTCGCTGTTCCCAATTCTGTCGTTGGTATCCGTAACTATTCCCCCTTCTAGCATAGTTGTCCCGTCTATTGTCAAACCTAACTGTGTTGATCTGTCTTTCCCTATTATCCCGAGGTCGTCCACTACTTACGTCGTCGTACCTCTGCAGGTATTCTAAAACATTTCTCTGTCCACTATGTTCTGTAGTGCTACGTGTTGTCTTACTTCTACCTCGAAGTGTCGTGATAAATACTTGATAATTTGTCGGTCCGTCAGTGGTGGGTTCAGTTGCTTTGCTATGCTATACTTGCGTATAGCATATTGCTCCTACTTCCTGAAAATTCTCCTTAAATTTCCTGTGATTAAGTCGTCTCGTACCTGGTCTTGTCTGTGGTCACTCCAGTAGTGCTTTAAAAATCTGTCTTCAAAGTCCGTGTAGGTGTTAATTTCCTGTCCTACTAAATTGTACCATGCTTCCGCGTTGTCTTTCAATAAAGCCTTTATCGTATTCAGTTTAGTCTGTTCGTCAAATAAATTTCCCACTAGATTTCTTACATTATTAATAAAAATTTGTGGATTTATCCTGTTATCGCCATAAAACTTCATGTGTTGGTCCAATGATACTCCACCTGTAGAAAATCTGGGACCATCCCCCGTTAGACTTGACATGTTGTATTTGATACTACTAACTTCGCGCTCTACCCTGCCTAACTGATCCCTACATGAGTCCGTTACTTCAGTCATTTTTATATTAATCTCTTCTTCACAAAAAATGCGTACTTCGGACCTTCAATGTCCCATTTCCTGTCGAAGACCTGTAATATCACGCTCATTTTTTTCAACCCTATTTTCTACTTCCCCCAGTTTCACGGTAAAACTATCTTTAAATTCTGTAAATTCTTTAGTATTTTGTTCAATTTTCCCGCTTATCTGCTCTAATTTTTGGTTGGACTCCTCCCTCGCTCTATTCGATTCTTCCCTAGCTCTATTAGATTCATCGCTTAGCTGTTCTAATTTTCTGTTGGACTCCTCTCTAGCTAATCGCATTTCCTCTAACATTCTCATCATTAACTCATTTCTTTGATCCCCTGATTCCGTCCTCGACTGATCTCTACTGCCTCCAGCTTCTTCCATTTTCGAATTTTTCCCACACAATGCACTATCGTCACTTCCAATTTCCACTCCTTGACTCCTTAACCACTCCTTTCTCTGCATACGTTCTAATCACTCTCACACACTCTAAAATACTCTTAAATTTATACACACACAGAAACTCTCTCTCAGATCGCCAGTTTCCTGGAATAAAATCACAAAAATTTTATTTGGAACTCGAGACTCACTTTTGGGTCGCCAAGAATGCTGTGATTCCACCAAAATCCGGGAACTCCGTTATTAGAATCGAGCCTCACGAATTGGGCGTCAAGAATGCTGTGAAACCTACAAAAAGCTATTAACTTAACTAGTCCGTCATTTTCTTCTGTTACTCGCCTCTTTACTCTTTTCCGCCTCGGCTGCTCACCTAGTTAAACCTTCATCCTCATTCATAAAAAAAACAAACACATTCCTACCACAAACATCAACGTTAACTCTATTTACATCAATATTCACAATACATTAAAATTTCAAAATTAAAATTCAGCATAAATTTCAGTATCAGAAAATTTCAAGATTAAATCTGTTATCATTTTAATGTGCATCCAGAATTAAAGTCCTTGTAGGATGCCTACTAATTACTATAACAATATATGCAGACCTGAGTCTGAGTACAAAGGAGCATCTTCCACCCTTTACGTTAATTAACCAGGTTCGTCTAATTGAGCTCAAAGACATACCCAAATTTTCATCATAATCCAGAACATAAATACTAAATACCCCTTTCTACTTAAACAAGAAAATGTCACCTTAAAATTAAAAATTTGTTGTAGTACAATTTCACTACTGTCCATTTTAAGTAAATAAATTATAAAGTTATTCAACACACACCAAACATCAAAAATCGAACAACAAAGCATAAGTTACCTGAAGGTTAATGCACTCGGGCTCCAATGTACATCGTCCTCTGTTAATCACACCAATCCAACTGGGTTATGTTTACGTCCTCGGATTACTGGTCGCTTTTAAACATTTTCTCTACACCACCATTCATCTAAAGTTGTTTCAGTGCTTTTCCGGAACTCATCTGTGTATATCAGAAGCTTGTTTTGTGGATCCAGACACGTTTACGAATCATTTAATTATTAACACCCCCGAAAAATAACAAAGAAATTCATACTTCTTTTACCAATATACGCCAAAACTGTCTACTTTTGTGTATTCATTTGTCGTTGCAAATTTGACTAATTGGTACAGTGATACTAGACTTTATTACCTTGTATCTTCTTTTCTAAGTGCACTAAATTACATTCATTGTAGCACGTAAAGAACAAACTGTTTTAAATCACCAAAATATACGAGCAAACTGTTTAAATTATTTAATCAAAATCGGAAAACTAAAAGCACCGTTTAACGCATTGAATCAAGTCGAAAATCTAAGAGAGCGAAACTTATATCAACCTGGGTATATATAGTGGTTAGCCCGTCTGTCGGTTTTGTCCTCAAAACGGCCAGTTTCTAGAATTTCGTGTACTATGTTCCCATCTCGCCCGCCTGTGCGTCGGTTCTTATTAAATTTGCACTCGCACCAGTTAAATCTTAGAAATTTCGACACGGCTCGCAACGTCTGGAAATAACTAATTAATTTTTATACAGAAATGTTATTTTTACCTCTCAAGTTTGCCTTTTACATTCAACCAATCGCAACCCAGTGACGTTGCTCCACTCACGCCTTTTACTATATGTGTCTCGGTCTTGCGCATATTATCTGTCTCTATCTACCCTGTTCTTATTGGTGCAAATTGATATTCTTTATTATCGATTATTTCAGTCCATGTGGACTGTGAAATAACCCACCTTATTAGCATTTCCCGTAACTATTATGCGACGGTTTCTCCAACATTCTCTGTAACCATTTGTTATCTGCAAATTTTACTCAGAACGATACTTTTAAATAAACCCTGTTTTGTATTTTGTGCTAAAGCATCCGACCGTTTCCAATATCCGTAGAATCGACATGTTTATCTAAACAAATTAAACTGAAATTGCCTTTTAAAAATACGCAGGTGTGTTCAAACGTAACATTTGAAATAACCCTTCTACGATTTGACTATTATTGGGTTTTCACAAGCTTTTATGCTTATTATATTATTAATAATGGTTCCATTAACTCCAATTAAAATAATACCCTTTAATTTTTAGTGAATCCTAATTAAATATTCAATTATTATCTGTACATTTTGTTTAATACCTGTTACCCAAACTTGAATCAATTAATATAAATTTTGCACGTAATTTCCATTTGTTTCTTTACGCGGAATAATTATATTACACGTGGAGCATTTTAATACTGCTTCTTTTTATATAAAGCGTCTTGTAAATAATTTAAATCTCTTATTTTTAATGAAACGAATGAATTTTTATTCTCCACGGTTTTTTTAATAAAGCGTACCTCTTCCCAAAGCTTCTACACGGTGATTAAAATTATTTGATGTGATTATTTAATTTTCTACCCTGGTCTAAATATGAGTAATATATATATATATATATATATATATATATATATATATAAAGAATAAGTAAGTTTAATGAGTCCTAAAATAATATCAAAGAATGAAATTTAATGGCGAGTGACTCAATATTAGCCACAAGGGCATCCTGTCGACCCGTTTCGCTTTTATTGGGGCTCATCAGGACAGGAGTAGCAAAGATGCAATATTTAACACAAACACTTTATGAAAAGTACAGCATCACCTAGCCCACAATTTGTGCCTTCGTGCTGTTTCACCTGACTTTGCAGGTTTTATCAACAGTCGACACGGAGGAGATCCGGCTCAACTGCCTTTTTCCATAGCCAAAGATTATAATTATAAAGAATAAGTAAATTTAATGAGTCCTAAAATAATATCAAAGAATGAAATTTAATGGCGAGTGACTCAATATTAGCCACAAGGGCATCCTGTCGACGCGTTTCGCCCTTATTGGGGCTCATCAGGACAGGAGTAGCAAAGATGCAATATTTAACACAAACACATTATGGAAAGTACAGCATCACCTAGCCCACAATTTGTGCCTTCGTGCTGTTTCACCTGACTTTGCAGGTTTTATCAACAGTCGACACGGAGGAGATCCGGCTCAACTGCCTTTTTCCATAGCCAAAGATTATAATTATAAAGAATAAGTAAATTTAATGAGTCCTAAAATAATATCAAAGAATGAAATTTAATGGCGATATTATTTTAGGACTCATTAAATTTACTTATTCTTTATAATTATAATATTTGGCTATGGAAAAAGGCAGTTGAGCCAGATCTCCTCCGTGTCGACTGTTGATAAAACCTGCAAAGTCAGGTGAAACATCATGAAGGCACACATTGTGGGCTAGGTGATGCTGTACTTTCCATAATGTGTTTGTGTTAAATATTGCATCTGCTACTCTGTGATCACTATATATAATATTTATATAATATATATATATATATATATATATATATATATATATATATATATATTACAGTGAATAAGATGAAATAATAACTTAAACTTTTATGCAAAGCCCAAATGATCATTTCAAATCGAGTTAGTAATTGAAAGATGGAAAATATAAGGTCTTGAACAGGATTTGAACCTGTATCCTGGTTTTGCCGGAACCATGCGTTTACCAATTACGCCACCGAGACCGATGATACAATTGGGAAATTTACAAATTTGAATCGTGTACACAACTATACATAAACCTAACTTTCAATTACGTTTGGCATTTTTGTCAATCATATCTGACATTGTCAAGTTTTGACTTATGTCAGTTATAGACAGGAAGCTACGCTCAAAATTACGGCTATAAGCCAACTATTAAATATATAAATATTTTAGATAGTTAATTACACAATGTATAGTTGTTGTACACGATTTAAATTTGTGAATTTCCCAATTGTATCATCGGTCTCGGTGGCGTAATTGGTAAACGCATGGTTCCGGCAAAACCAGGATACAGGTTCAAATCTTGTCCAAGACCTTATATTTTCCATCTTTCAATTACTAGCTCGATTTGAAATGATCATTTGGGCTTTGCATAAAAGTCTAAGTTATTATTTCATCTTATTCACTGTAATACTATAGTATTTATCAACTTACCTTGTGTAATTAACTATCTAAAATATTGTTGCGAGCTACTATTAGGCAACCCGTCAAACACGCAAGCGCTGTAACCTCTGCATAGTCTTCAGGATTCGAGAATTCTTTTAGCAATCAAACACACAAAACGCTGCCAGCACTGTTTATTTTCAATGGCTCGGGAAGCTTCTCGTAATTACTAGAAGATGAGTCATATCTTTAACTCGGAGTATATATAAGACCGCTAATAATTGCAAGAGGCAGTCTATACTTGAATGTCTAATATAAATTATATCGTGTACAGTAAACGTAGTTGAGCTTTTGGAAGTTTAAGAATATACATAAATGTTATATGCTGTGTCTAATGTACATGCAGCTTGTAGTATACATAAATAGATAGAAGTGTATAATAAATAAATAGTTGTGTTAGTGTTGTTAATAAACCTATGGTTAAGAACTTAGCTTAAGAAGATATTAGTGCTTGTAATTGATTAGTGTAATAGTGCTTAATTGTTAAGTGGACTGAAAACATCTACAAATAAGGCATATACTGTTAATTAGACTTGTGAACAGTGAGTAATAAAGACGTTTGTTATTACTTGTTTTAAATTAGAGAAACGCGGTAGTAGTAGCCTGCTACACTGGTGTCAGCCTGTGTGGGGTATATAGTAATTAATTTAAAAGGAGAACACACAAGTCTAAAGACATTAAAGTAGTTTGTATATGTCTGTAACAAGAAGTCAAAGTAAGATGGACGCAGAAACTTTAATGAATTTTCTTAAGGATTTTAAATCCAGTATAGAAGAAAAGTTAAACGAAAATGCTGAGAAAATGGAAGAGAGGTCGGCTAAACTGGAAGTGACACTAAATGAAAACGTAGTGAGGTCAGTTGAACTGGAATCAAACCTTACCGAAAAGTTTAGTAAAAATGCTGAGAAAATAGAAGAAAAGTTAAGCGAAAATGCTGCGAAATTAGAAGAAAAGTTGAATGAAAAGACAGCCACATTAGAACAAAGATTAATTGAAAGCTCCATTGCATTGAAAGAAAATTTCACTGAACAGGTAAAAACAGTTGAGCAAAAGTTGGACAGTAAATTGATAAAAATGGAAGAAGATGTGATGAGGCTGCAAGAACAAGTGATTTCACTAACAACACGGCCACTTGAATTAGTAAACCAAGTTGTAAATCAGAACATTCCAGAAATAAGAAGCATGGAAAGGAGCGAGTCAATACCGTCTAAATTTAAAGCAAAACACCTTGGCCCACATATTTGAAACAATTTGAAGCTGCGGCAATAGCCAACGGTTGGTGCAACAAAGAGAAGGCTATCTCTCTAGTAGTGGTCCTACGGGGGGGGGGGAGCTCTTAACATCTTACAAACGATTCCCGATCACCAGCAGAATGATTACGGCCTCTTAACATCGAAGCTTGAAATGAAATATGGAGACGCTCACCTTCAACAGGTTTACCACGCACAAGTTAAGAACCGCTCGCAAAAGACAAGTGAAAGCCTGCAAGAATTTGAAGCATACAACGCCAGATTAGTTAGATTGGCATACCCAACGGCACCAGATAGTTTCCTCGAACAACTGGCTGTTCAAACATTTGTGGATGGCGTCAAAGATGGCGAAATACAGCAAGCGCTAAGACTAGCACGGCCAAAAATGTTAGATGACGCACTGGCTCATGCGCTTGAATTTGAAGTAGCTAAGCAGACATCACACAGGATGAGTTACAAAGTTCGGTCTGCCTTAGAAGAACCTGATCAAGCGCAAAACAGCATAGATGAAATAATCAACCGTGTGGAAAAGCTTGAAAGACAACGGCCGCGGAGATGGGGTCTGCGATGCTGGAACTGCGGTGACGTTGGTCATATACAGAGGCGCTGCACTCAACCAAAAAACCAACCGGTTGAGCAGCAGGAAAACTAAAGCAAGTCGACGTAAGGGGGCGAACGTCGACAGCACAACGTAGTGCCCCGGAGATTATTATCCGTGCTGCATCGTCGATGGGGAGTCTGGACAGCATTTATATCGATGGTAGAATTAATGGTAGGGTTGTCCGATTACTTGTGGATACAGGAGCGACAAAAACTATTGTGAGACCAGATTTGGTTGGTCGTGGAAAAGTGCTACCTGTATCGGTGTGTCTCTGAACGGCAAGTGGTGAGAAGATTTGTACTCACGGAGAGACTGCCGTTATGTTGACAATTGGGGACAAATTAATTAATCATCGAGTATTGGTAGCCGAAATTACAGAAGAAGTGATCTTGGGAATGGATCTCATGAGAGAATATGGGTTTCATTTAAACATGAAAGAAAATGTGCTTCGGATAGATGATGAGATTCCATTTCAAGGTAGGAGTAACCAGACGATGCAAGTTCGAATGATTTGCGATATGAAAATACCCGAGAAGGCGGAAATGATAGTAATGGGACGCCCGAATGGTCCGCTCCAAGAAGGACAAGTATGCATGATGGAAGTAACTGAATCGTGAATAGGCCAGGAGGGATTACTAATTGGAAGAACGCTGGTCAAGTTTTGAAATATGGTACCAGTAAGGGTGCTGAACATTAATCCACATACGGTGACCCTGAAGAAAGACACGATTGTGGGAAGTTGCATTCCAGTATGCCATATTAAACGTTGTGTGCACGACACGAAAGATAAATCAGCCAACGGTTGCTCACAGAAATTGCTGGATATGTTAATACCTTCGTGTCAAGGATTAAACGGCGACCAACTGGGCAAGGTAAAAGAGCTGGTTGGACGATATCGAGGTGTGTTTGCACTGGATGATTGTGAGAAAGGAAGGACGAATGTTGTGCAACACAAGATCAAAACTGGAGATGCGCAACCGATAAGACAACACCCCAAGCGGCTTCCTTTGGCAAAACGTAAGGAAGCTGAGCAAATTATCACCGATATGGAAAAACAGGGAGTGATTAAACCCTCGAATAGTCCATGGGCATCCCCGGTAGTGCTTGTCAAGAAAAAGGACGGGTCGACAAGGTTTTGTGTAGACTACCGGCGGCTTAACAATGTGACAGAGAAAGACAGCTATCCTTTGCCCAGAATTGATGACACCTTGGATACTCTATCCGGATCTAAATGGTTTTCGACCTTGGACTTGAAAAGCGAATACTTGCAGGTAGACTTGGAGCCAAACGATAAAGAAAAGACTGCGTTTACAATTGGAACTGGATTATGGCAGTTCAAGGTCATGCCATTTGGATTATGCAATGCCCCTGCTACTTTTGAACGATTGATGGAGTCGATACTGCGTGGACTGTCTTGGAAGACTTGTCTGGTGTACCTAGACGACATGATAGTGTTAGGCCGGTCTTTTGAAGAACACCTTAAGAACCTAGAGGAGATATTCCAAAGATTACGGGGGGCAAACCTTACATTGAGCCCCAAGAAGTGTCACCTGTTTGGAAAAGAGGTGAAATACCTAGGACATGTCGTTTCGGAGACCGGAATAAGAGCTGACCCTGACAAAATAAAAACGGTACAAGAGTGGCCTACACCAGCAGATATACACCAACTACGCAGTTTTCTAAGATTGTGCACATACTGCCGACGTTTTATACTTGGGTTTGCGAACATTGCCAAACCGTTAACAAAATTAACCGAAGATGGACAAGAATATGATTGGAATGACGACTGCCACAGTGCATTTGAACAACTGAAACGGCTACTAGTTACAGTACCAATTTTGAGTTATCCACGGATGGAGGGGAAATTTGTGTTGAATACCGATGCCAGTAACACAGATATAGGAGGCGTTCTTTCTCAAGTGCAGGACGGACAAGAAAAAGTTATTGGGCATTTCAGCAAGGTCTTGTCGCGGCCAGAAAGGAACTATTGTGTGACAAGAAGGGAGCTGTTGGCCGTCGTCAAATCCGTAGAGCACTTTTATAAGTACTTATACCGCCGTAAATTCCTGTTGAGAACAGACCATGCTGCACTGAAATGGTTACTGCAGTTTCGAAATCCTGAAGGGCAAGTTGCAAGGCGGATAGAGCGGCTGCAGGAATATGACTTTGACACAGAACATCGGGTAGGATCTAGCCATCGGAATGCAGACGCTTTGTTAAGGAGACCTTGTCCAGTAAACTGCAATCATTGCTCCAAGATGGAAGAGAAAATAAGTGTCATCCATAGAATGACGGTAACCGATGATACTTGGCAACTCGAAAGAATACGAGAAGACCAGGAGAATGACGCCGAATTGGGACGTATTATCGAGTGGAAATATAGAGGACAACGACCAGCTTGGGAAGAAATTAGTATTTTAAGTAGGAGCCTGAAGGCATACTGGGCACAGTGGGACTCCTTGATGATGGAAAATAGAATCTTGAAAAGACGCCTGGAATTTGAAAATGGCACTGAGAAACTTCAAGTGATAGTGCCGAGAAGCAGAGTGCCGTAAGTGTTGCAGCACTTGCACGATGGTATTTCCGGAGGGTGCTTTGGCGTGAAATGAACTCTCGAAAGAGTGAGAAAGAAATTCTATTGGGTGAATTGCAAAGATGATGTGAAGGAGTGGTGCCAGAAATGTGAATTGTGTGCCTCTGCAAATGACCCGGTCACAAAACGAAAAGCCCCAATGAGACAGTATAACGTGGGGAATCCTTTTGAGAGGGTAGCAATTGATATAGCTGGTCCGCTTCCTGAATCAGAGAAAGGAAATAAATACATCTTGGTTGCAATGGATTATTCTACCAAATGGCCGAAGGCATATGCTATACCTAACCAAGAAGCCGAGACAGTTGCAGAGGTACTAGTGAAGGAGTTGTTTTGTCGCTTTGGAGTTCCGTTGGAATTACACTCTGATCAAGGTCGGAACTTCGAATCAGCATTGTTTCAAAGTGTCTGCAAGCATCTTGGAATCAAGAAGACTAGAACCACGCCACTTCATCCCCAATCGGATGGAATGGTTAAAAGAATGAACAGGACGTTAGGGAAGTACCTGGCCAAAGTTGTCTCTGAACATCAACGAGACTGGGACCAATATTTACATTTGTTCTTAATGGCGTACCGATCTTCGGTACATGACAGCACAGGGTACTCGCCCGCTTGCGTAATGCTAGGACGTGAGTTGCGGCTACCATGTGATCTTCAGTTTGGATTTAAACCTGGAGAAGAGATCGCAGGTGAAGATTACGTTAGTAAGCTTCGTGAAAGATCAAATAGCATTCACGAAAACGTCCGAAAGAATATCCAGGCAGCAAGCGATCGAATGAAATCACAATATGACACGAGAGCACAAGAAGGTGGTTATAAACCTGGAGATTTGGTGTGGTTGTATAATCCACAGAGAAAACGTGGGTTGTCGCCAAAATTACAAAGACAATGGGAAGGCCCGTACGAAGTGATGAAAAGGATTAATGATGTAGTGTACCGGATCAGAAGATCTCCCCGTGGTAAACCGAAAGTGGTACACTTTGACCGTTTAACATCCTACGCTGGCAACAACCAAGAAAGCTCGAATGATGAGAATGGTGTTCGACAAGTTATTAATCATGAGCCAAATGTAGATTTTGGGAGCATTATGGCGGCGTATGGTGGTTCCGCTAAGGCGAGATTTGGCGTTGTTGTTGAAAAACAGCAAGATCTGTTTAGAGCACCAGAAGAGTATTCCCTTGCACATTGCGTAGCTTAAGATTTGGCAATGTCAAGGGGAATAGCTGTTGTTTTCAAGAAAAAGTTTGGATGTGTGGATGAATTAGTACAACAGCAGCCAACTGTAGGAAAAGCTTTGGTTCTTCAAGATAAAAATCGTTATGTTTACTATCTGGTCACCAAAAATTCTTCATGGCAGAGACCTAGTTATGGACATCTATGGGAGGTTTTGCTAAATCTTAAGGCGCACATGATGGAAAATGGAGTAACGAGACTAGCGGTGTCCAAGCTAGGCTGTGGACTGGATCGCTTAGATTGGCGGATAGTCCGAAATATGCTAGAAGTAGTTTTCCAGAAAACCAACGTCCAGGTCCTTGTTTGTTGTTATCAACCGGTTGCCTACCAAGACCAAGAAAAGAGTGTTGACTGTTATTTCCAACGACGTGGTGGATGCACCAGAGGAGATAGCTGCCGATACCGTCATCATTCATCGAATTGGCGTCAAAATGTATTTACAGTTACGAGACGTAACGGTTTTAAAGGGGGGGGGGTAGTGTTGCGAGCTACTATTAGGCAACCCGTCAAACACACAAGCGCTGTAGGCTCTGCATAGTCTTCAGGATTCGAGAATTCTTTTAGCAATCAAACACACAAAACGCTGCCAGCACTGTTTATTCTCAATGGCCCGAGAAGCTTCTCGTAATTACTAGAGGATGAGTCATATCTTTAACTCGGAGTATATATATAAGACCGCTAATAAATGCAAAAGGCAGTCTATACTTAAATGTCTAATATAAATTATATCGTGTACAGTAAACGTAGTTGAGCTTTTGGAAGTTTAAGGATATACATAAATGTTATATGCTGTGTCTAATGTACATGCAGCTTGTAGTATACATAAATAGATAGAAGTGTATAATAAATAAATAGTTGTGTTAGTGTTGTTAATAAACCTATGGTTAAGAACTTAGCTTAAGAAGATATTAGTGCTTGTAATTGATTAGTATAATAGTGCTTCATTGTTAAGTGGACTGAAAACATCTACAAATAAGGCATATACTGTTAATTAGACTTGTGAACAGTGAGTAATAAAGACGTTTGTTATTACTTGTTTTAAATGAGAGAAACGCAGTAGTAGTAGCCTGCTACAATATTTATATATTTAATATTTGGTTTATAGCCGTAATTTTGAGCGTAGCTTCCTGTTTATAACTGACATAAGTCAAAACTTGACAATGTCAGATATGATTGACAAAAATGCCAAACGTAATTGAAAGTTAGGTTTATATATAGTTGTTGTACACAATTTAAATTTGTAAATTTCCCAATTGTATCATCGGTCTCGGTGGCGTAATTGGTAAACGCATGGTTCCAGTAAAACCAGGATACAGGTTCAAATCCTGTCCAAGACCTTATATTTTCCATCTTTCAATTACTAGTTTGATTTGAAAGGATCATTTGGGCTTTGCATAAAAGTCTAAGTTATTATTTCATCTTATTCACTGTAATACTATAGTTTTTATCAACTTACCTTGTGTAATTAACTATCTAAAATATTTATATATTTATATATATATACAGGGTGAGTTTTTAGTGTGGCAACGGTCGATAACTCCGTTATTATAAAAGCTACGTAAACCAAATTTGGAGGATTATTAGGCATGCTTAAAGTGCACATTTTAAAAATATTTGGAAGCATACAGGGTGTTTCATAATTCCAGGGCATATTAAGCTTATATTTTTTTAAATAGAACACCTTATATATTATTACATTTATGAAAAGCCCATAAAAAGAACTTTAATTTGATATCAAATTGTATTTGTCTATTCCTTTTAGTTTTTGAGATATTCAACTGTTTTTAGAAAAAATGACCCTGATTAGATACATTGCCACTGCACTAATACACAACTTATGTTAATTTTTAAGATGCAGGAAATTTTACCATATAGCATAGTATATTTCTAAATATCACTTTTTTGAAATTTCTTCACAGTATACTGGGTGTGTCAGGTTTCGCAAAATGCAATTTTTAAAATTTTTTTTAAATGGAACTCTACCAATTTTATTGCTACAATGGATAGTTCATTAAGTGTCCTTTCATTTTTGTTAAGCATTCCCTATACCTAAATCCATTACTTTCTGAGATATTTTTGATTTTCTTCAAATTTTATGAATGTTTTTAATTTACATTACTAAAAATAACTTACTATTGGAGAATATTATAAAACAATTAATACATTTTGATTCACAATCAACTACAGTTATCCAATAACAATTTTCACTAAAGATATAACAACCTACAATAATACGTTAACAACAGAATTCTGCCAGATCAACAATATGCATTTTATAGAAAATGTTCAAGCAGGAAATCAGGCAGGCTTTGAAAAAATAACAATTACAATTAAAGTGTCATATAGGTTTATTAATTGTAGTGTTTTGTCATTTAACAGGATATCTCTCTTGGTATATTCTTGATGCAAGTAGGAAATTTTTTAAACTTGCTCCCAATACCCAAATCATATTTATTTGTTCTTCCACTGTAAAATTCATTTTGAAAACTCCTTCAAAGATTACATTTAAAACAGGACTGATAATGTGTTAAATGACAACACACTACAATTAATAAACCTAAATGACACTTTACATGTAATAGTTATTTTTTCAAAGCCTGCCTGATTTCCTGCTTGAACATTTTCTATAAAATGCATATTGTTGATCTGGCAGAATTCTGTTGATAGCGTATTATTGTAGGTTGTTATATCTTTAGTGAAAATTGTTATTGGATAACTGTAGTTGATTGTTAATCAAAATGTATTAATTGTTTTATAATATTCTCCAATAGTAAGTTATTTTTAGTTATGTAAATTAAAAACATTTATAAAGTTTGAAGAAAATTAAAAATATCTCAGAAAGTAATGGATTTAGGTATAGGGAATGCTTAACAAAAATAAAAGGACACTTAATGAACTATCCATTGTAACAATAAAATTGGTAGGGTGCCATTTAAAAAAAATTTTAAAATTGCATTTATGAAACCTGACACACCCTGTATACTGTAAAGAAATTTCAAAAAAGTGATATTTACAAATATACTATGCTATATGGTAAAATTTTCTGCATCTTGAAAATTAACATAAGTTGTGTATTAGTGCAGTGGCAATGTATCTAATCAGGGTAATTTTTTTCTAAAAACAGTTGAATATCTCAAAAACTAAAAAGAATAGACAGATACAATTTTATATCAAATTAAAGCTCTTTTTATAGGCTTTTCAAAAATGTAATAATATATAGGCTGTTCCATTAAAAAAAAAAAGTTTAATATGCCCTGGAATTATGAAACACCCTGTATGCTTCCAGATATTTTTAAAATGTGCACTTTAGGCATGCCTAATATGCCTCCAAATTTGGTTTACGTAGCTTTTATAATAACGGAGTTATCGACCGTTGCCACACTAAAAACTCACCCTGTATATATATTATAGTGGTTTTAAAAGATCAAAAATAAATATAAAAGAAACAATTTCAAAACACCCTGTATAAAGGAACAACCAGAAATTACGTGCGAAAGTTATATTAGTTAATTCATTTTTAAGTACAAATTGTACAAATAATGATAAATATTTAATAGATTTGCAAAGAAATTAAATGGTAGAAGCCACTGCCATTAATTTATTAATTTAATTAAATTTAATTGAATGATGATTGATGTATAATATGTATAAAAGCGTGTAAAAACCCAATAATACCAAGGTGAGACGCGTTGCTAACAAACAAATATATGAGTAGGGTTGAAATACGTGGAAAATCCAACTCGTAGAAGTGTTATTTAAAACGCGTTAAGATTAAACACCTGCAGAATTTTAAATGTCAAGTTCCCATAATTTTGTATAGATAAACATGAAGATTCGACGTATATTGTAAACGGTCGCAGGCGTTCTCTGGAAATACTAATGAGGGGTTATTTAAATCACGTAGTAAGTCCACGTGGTGTAGATAGCAAATAAACAGAAATATCGATTTTGTAGAAAACGCATAAGAAAGAGACAACGATAGTATAGGAGGGACTTGTAGGACGTCAGTGAATATACGATTGGTTGATATAGTTAGTTGAACGCGATACAAATACAAGCATAGTGTATATTAGTTTTCTGAAAATATTATAACGACTTGCTGAATTTTGCGGGATTAAATATTGGTTGAGTACAAAAGTGTAAGAATGTGTTGTTGTTAACAAGGGATTTCGGATAAATGTGGTCAGGAGGTGTTCCTCTAAAGGTATAAATATTTTACGGAAACATAATTAAAGCCCTTAAGATTTCGATCGCTCCAAACGACGTATCAAAGTATCAGGAGTTGTAAATATTATAAAATCATTTAAATTATATTGCATGGTGGTAGCCTCTTAATTAGTACGCGGTTAGTGTGCCGACATTACATTTTTAATTGAGGTATCACCTATAATTTTAACCAACTCGTGTCGGGACATTAAGTAACGTGGTTTGAAGCAACTAATTGAGAAAGACGTATGTTTAAATGGAATTTGGAATTTGGTTACACCGTGAAGGCAGCGTTAGCAGTTCAACTTAGATGGAGTTTGTCTAGTAACAGCGAGAAACGGCCTGCAGACCAGATAGATGAAATACATACCATCATCTACAGAGCGGAGATCGTCTAGAAATTTCCAGGTAACGATTTGAAATTCTGATTCTTATAAACTGTGAATATTGGGAGACGAATGAGAGTGTTTTTCAAGGTAGTGTGGATTATTTACGTATTGAACATAATTATTATATTATAATATAATAATATAATATTATTATTATTATATTATTAATAATATCTCTCTTATTTGTTTCATATTTTGTGATGATAAATTGTCCTACATCCCAGTTCCTGGATGAATCAAGAATAATGTTGGCTGGTTCAGCAGAACTTTCTCCAATTTCATAATCATTTGTGTTGATATGCTGTTCCTCCGCCTCCAATGTCTGTAAGTCATCTCCCTCTTCGCTGTTGCTTATTTGCCTCTTACGTGTTTTGGGTTGCTTGCAGTTGCTCTGGTTCACTTTTTCCAAATCTTGTGTACCTATGCCTTTACCAGCGGCTACGTTTAGTTTTTTCCCTCGCTTTGGAGCATCGTTAGGCCCAGTCTTGAGCTCGTGTAGATAATCTACAAGCACTGCAGTCATAGAAGTTTCTGCCGCGTTTCCTTCCTCCGGTGTAGTAGGCTCTTTTCTTTTTCTTTTTGCAAGAACAGCATCGGCATTGAAGGGGACTAAGCCGCAGGCTCTAAATCCAGCTAAAATATTGTTCATTTCGCGATACCAAAGTCCTTCAACCGTGGTTTTCAACATCCTAGGAAATATAGTTTTTGGTAAAACCCCCCTATTCTTTAGTTTCCATTCCTCTAGTGCACTTTTCCATGATGCTTTAAGAGGACAAAAATATGCCACGTCCAGTGGCTGGAGCATATGGGTCGAATTGGGAGGCAGTAAGACAAACTTAATGTTGTTATTTTTGCACTCTTGAAACACTGACAGTAATATGACTTTGCAAGTTATCTCCAATAATCAACTTGGTGTCTTCTAATTTTCGGAAAAATGGAAGTGGTACGATCCTGAACCAATCGTCAAACAATTCAGAATCAAACCATCCCTTTGGAGACTTGTTGTAAATCCGCCCTCCTTCCAACCTTCATAAATATGTTTGGCTTTGTACACTGTATAAGTAGGGAGACGAGTTCCATCAGCAGCTATTGCGAACATAACTGTTGTGCTGCTTTTGGTGGTGTCAAGTGTCCTGTAGGCGTGTTTGCTTCCTTTCTTCATTACCACTTTAACCGCTCCGGGATCGTCAACGAAGTTTGTTTCGTAATAGTTTACAAAGTTTTGTGGTGGGATATCTCTGATTATATCCGCCACATTTCGGAAATATTCCTCAACAATCTCGTATGTTACAGCGGCTCTCACTCGCTTTGTATTCTGTGCAAGCTTGACTGTAAGCTGAAGATGCCTCTTCATCAGACCATTAAACCACCCTTCTCCTGGCATATTATTTTTAAATCGCTTTTTAGTGATGCCGCGACTATTTAAATATTGCTGCATGATTCGCCTAATATTAATGGGCTTTAAAGGGAAACCCCACTCAGCACAGGTTTGCAAAGCATTCGCCAACAACGTTTCAGAATGCTCGTCAAGAGCAGGTTGACCACCATATGTCAAGAGAGCTGCCGCATGATAGTGATTGTTAAGTGTCGTATATGGTACTGCAAACCTTTCTGACGCTTTTCGCATGCTCAGACTATTTTTGCGCACTGCATCCAGCGCTTTATCTAAATACACGGGATCGTAGTTTTTTACTGCCATACGCACCCAGCTTCTTTATGTATTTTCGTGGCATCTATAAAAAAAGAAAATAATAAAATACGATTCGATATAAGAAAATCATACAAAACCAAATTGCTTTAAAAATAACCTCAAAACCTAACAAAATACATTGAAAACCAAGTGATCCATTTCACCCCGTTGTTTTGTTTCTACACACAAAAATTGCAATTGAAACCACACAAAAAATAAATTAGCATGTCTGATTGTGAATACCTTTACTTGAATATATTCCTTATCACTTAGAGGGGCTTGGACGGGCCTAGTTTTCACTGATTTGGCTGTGCAACTATTTGATTTCACATATTTTAGAGATTGAGAAATTTTGCTCTTTTACTATTTAATTATTTTTGGAAAACTTACTTTACACGATTAACCAACAACACCGGTATAATAGATGTTCATCTGTTCGTCACACGAATGTAAATAAAAATCAGCTGATTTGTAATGCAGTGTTGCCATTATGCTTAAACACAGATGAAAATACTGGTTTGATCGTCTTCACTCCTGCTGATCGACTTCACGTCGTTTGACGGTGCACTTGGATTCTTCGTACTAACAACAATTTCATTTTCAAGGAAATATTTCACTTCAATAACGTTATTAAACAAACTGAGAGGGCATTCCTCATACCTGACTTTATCTCTTCGTCTTAACACGAGCTCTTAGTAAAACTTTTTAACCATGAGTGCAAATTTACAGCACTACCAAACAAAATTAAATAAGCCATCTATACTTTTTTACAATATATCCTGGTAATCTGTAAATCACTACTCCTTGACAACCTAAATAATTTTCATTCACCTTGAAAGTCCCATAAATTTATAGTTCAATAAATACAACAATAAAAAAATACACCAAAGCACAAAAAGTAAAAAGAATCATTGCAAATAGTCACCACACAATGTTTGAATAAAAGTTGTCACCTGGTAACAATCTTCAACAGGTTTCCTCCAACTAGCCCTTGCAGATGATGCCGTCGAGTATGGCTCTAGTCCATGGAACCGCCATCCGCTTGCATCAATGTCGCTCTCTGCATGCTGCTACCCCAAAATTTCTCTTCATAATCATCCACATCCAGCTTCCATAATTTTCAATTTATAACAAATTAATTACTGATTGCTGCCTTCGTCATTCATTTCTAAATTTTAATACATTCCAAAACCAAAATAGAGATCGTAGTACTTACGTATACTATCTACGTTCCGTTTCTAATTCTTTATTTAACTTCGAGCTTGTATATAACTGGACATTATACATTACACCCACTTGTGTGTACTTATCTTAATAAACAAAATGTAACTTCACTAAATATTTCACTGGAAGTAACTTTGTAGAACGTAGGAACGACGAAAAATTAAGAGAATGTTACCCTTCCTTTCGGGTGATTATATAGCCTCGGTTGGCCCCCCTTTGTTGAAATTTAGCACGTAAACTTCCAACGGAAAACAACAATTTCCCGTAGAACTGTAACTGTCAATTCCTGTGAAAAGCTCTACCTGTTTTCGTTTTCTCTGAATATAGTTCGACAAACACCCCAAAATACTCGGAAAACCTCACAAAACCGTCAACCGACTCTATGCTTCGGCGAAAACTAGTCTCAGCGAACTTTCAATTCTGGCTAGGTCCACGCCTCCCACTTAAACAAATATTTTTCATCTCTTTCCTACATATAGCGTCCTTTCACATTTATGCTTCTCTCCGATCTATATTTACTCTTCCTAAGACCAACTTGTTGCGAGTCTACCTTTAACGTCCAATCAAATCATTCAAACTCTCTCCCTGGCTTTTAACCGATCCGTGTGTGCTGTTAAATTTTTTAGAAATTATTGATTTTTCTACCCTCTCCAAACAAATTTGTATACCGTCTCCCAATCATACTACTTCTCTGATTAAATCCTAAAAATATAGTGCTTCTCTCTCACATTCATACGTTCTGCATAGTCCATTTTCATCTATAACCGCTTGGTTATGTTTCCCTACTGTACTACCTTCATGATTATCTTGATATCTTATGCTGTTTCTCGTCATACTTGTATACTTCGATTCATATTTGTTTATCTGCTTATTTAAAAGTCAACCAACTAACCAACATCTGTTATCTACGCTCCTTTACTAACACATCTGAAATCGCTATCTTTCCTTGTACAATATCGATCCGTATTCTTTAACGGCCACCTGCCTTTGCTGTATACTGCTTACACAAATATCCAACGGTCTGTCTTTCTTGGAACATATTAAATTTTTATAGCATCGTTTGTTGAGATAACGTTCCTCCCGTTTGTTTGTATGGTTTGAAATGTTTCTGGTTTTACCGTAGATAGGTCATATGAATATTTATGAGAGGGTACATCATGTATATAGAAGCCATGTAATAATTTTAAGCATTTTTAAGCTATAGCATAAGGATTCATAATTTAAAATAAGCTTTAAGTTTAATTTTGTTTCATTTTAGGGTTAGAATAAAATTAATTACAATTATTAAATATAATAGGTGTAAATTTGTAAGGTAAATACATGCATTTAAACATATAAACATATAAGCATCATGTAAAGGTAATGATAGGGAAGCGTTTCATTTGTAGCATAAAAATCAATAATTTGAAGAGGGCGATTTCGTTAGTAACGGATATTCAAAGCGTAATTATTTTATTTGTGTACATAACCTAGTGTAAGGTAATATGAAGCTAGAATAGTTATAACTTTTTAAAAGTTTAGCAGGGTAAATACGTTCTTCGTATTGATTTAAAAGCCTGTCAACAAATATCAAGGTTTCTTAAGAAAAGATCGTTAAAAACAAACAAAAGGTCTATATTAGATAGTGGATTGAACGCTACAAACAAAAATGGATCGATAATATACAGAGAAAGATTGCGTTTTATATGAAGTAGCAAGGAATGAAAGATATCATATGATTAGTTGTCATCGACTTTGAAACGTCTGTAAGACAAAGAAATTTTTAAAGGTAAAATAAGCGAGACGGAGATGCAGCGTATTTTCATAAGACATCGGTTTAGAAAGGATAATGAAAAATAGGGTAGAAGGCTACAGACAAGGTAGGACTATTAGACTGTGCATATAAGAAAGAGAAAGACGATAGTGTAGATTAGTAGGGTGGATTAGAGCTTGTTAACAGCGGGGATACAGGTAAAGAAATATAACATACGGGTTAAACAAGGATACAGGAAATCGATAACGAACATAGAAAATTGAGGAATGTTACAAGATAAAGATCATAAAAATTTTGAATGCAAGTTAGAGTGAGATGATAGGATGTGCGCGTGTGAGAGAGGCGTGTTTTGGATGCTTGGATGGGAGTTAGTTGCTCCGGGATTTCGACGAAGTCGACAGCCGTTAGAGATTTTTAATGAGGGTTTTGAAATAAAATGCTTGTTTGCAAATAAAATTCCAAGATTTTTGAGACGGTTGGAAGACGGTTGTCAAGTTTACCGGGAATAATTCAAGGATAATGGTTGGTTTTTGAGAATTGGACGACGGTTAGGTGTTGTGGTGTGCTTGAATTTGTGGAATGGGTAGATGGTTGAAGAAACGTACCAAGAAAATAATTTGTAGGGTGATATGATACGATTCGGGGGGCGTTTTTGAGTCTATATAAACTAAAAAGAGGCAGTAAACGCTTTCTTTCTTTTTCGATTGTCCGCTTAGCTTCGAACTACGATAGTAAATCTGAATAAGTGAGTTAAGATTTTTAATTACAATTAATTGATTGTGCCCAAGTTCTTGCAAGTTTTATGTAGCAGTTGTGAGATATATAAAGTACAATTTGAAAAGCGAAGCTTGCTAAACGTTAGTAGACTTTTTGTTATTTATGGTTGCAGGTGCCTGGTGTGCATTGGGTTGGAATAGTGGATGTTGATGGACCAGTAGCGGATGCACGAAAGTTTGGAAGTATCATACATTGGATGCTGGGAGAGCTAGGTGGAGGAGCGCTGTTCCTAATGGTTGGAGTCAACATGGACTGATTCATGCACGTGCAGTCATGAAGGAGGATAACATCAGAGATGGTTTCAAAGCAGTGAGCTCCTTGTGCTACAATCCAGGTAAATGAATTTTATAAAACCTTTGACTGTTGTGGTTTTTTATGGTGATTATGACATTTTGTGTTTTTTGGTGGATTTTGTTGTATTTTATGAACATTCTAATTGACAATTTACCTTTGTGAAGGCATTATCTGAAAATATATTCAAGTACAATTTTGTATTATAAAATGAGTGTGTAATATTGGCTTTTTGTACAAAGTAAACGGGTTTTTGATAAATTTTCGGTGCAATAATTAGCACTCAGGTACAGAAACGTTTTTACTATGAGCTCGTATTTTAGACCTGGAGTTTTAAAATAACGTTTAGGGATAAGCCCAGTTACTTTTTAATAATTATAGATGTGAATGATAAATTTTGAAATTATTTTATTTTAAAATGACCTTTTTTAAAATTGATAATGGTTGTTAAATATCGGAGATCTGAACTAAGAGTGTAAATACAAAAATTTTTGAGTAGCAATTTTGATGTCACAATAAAGGGTGATGAGATTTGGGTATTCAAATTTCTTTTTGAATAGTAGGGTAGTATCTTCAGACAGCAAATGAACAGCCGTGGCAAATATCCCTGAGGAAGTTGAGCAGAAAGCTAGAGGTTTGGCGTCCTACATAAAGAGCATCTTTAGAGCGTAGAATAATAAGTGATATGAAATGCAAGTCTAGGTGGTAGGGCAGACCTCAGAGTAAATTATATATATATATATATATATATATATATATATATATATATATATTATATATATATATATATATTACTCATATTTAGACCAGGGTAGAAAATTAAATAATCAAATCAAATAAATTTAATTACCGTGTATAAGGAATTTCATTAAATAATACGCTTTATTAAAGCCTTGAAGCATAAATAAACTCGGTCGTTTCAGTAAAAGTAAGAAATTTAAATTATCTATAAGACGCTTTACATCAAAAGAAGCAGTATTGAAAAGCGCAGTGGATAATTTAATTATTCCTAAACAAATGGAAATTACGTGCAAAATTTATATTAATGAACTCTATTTTAAATAACTGGTATTAAACAAAACGTACGGATAATAATTTGTATTCGCTAAAAATGAAAGGATGGAAATCAATTTTAATTGGAGTTAATTGAACCATTATTAATAATAAGCATAAAACTTGTAAAAACCCAATAAAACGCAAATCGTAGAAGGGTATTTAAAATGTTACGTTTGAAAACACCTGCGTGTTTTTAAAAGGCAATTTCAAGTTAATTTGTTTGGATAAACATATTGATTCTAAGGATATTGGAAACGATCAGATGCTTTAGCAGGAAATACAGAACACCTGCGTATTTTTAAAAAAGCTCATTCTGCGTAAATTTGGCAAATAATTAATGTTTCAAAGAATCTTGGAGAAACCGGGGCTTAATATTCACGAGAATGTGCGATACGGGGTTATTAAACCAAGATAACAGTCCGCGTGGACTAAAATATAATCGATAATGAAGAGTGTCAAGTTGCACCAATACGAACAGGTTAGAGAAGGAAAGAGAAAATGCGTCAAGCAAAGACACATATTTTTAAAGGCGGGATTTAAACAACGTCAGGGGGTTGCGATTGGTTAAAAATAGGATGCATATATCAGAGGTAGAACAACAATTTCTGTATAAAAGTAATTAGTTTTTCTCGGACAACTTTGCGAGCCGTGTGGAAATTTTCCAAGATCTCAATGGGGTGAGGACTAAATTCATAAAAATCGACGTGCAGGCTACAGACTGGGAACGTAGAATGAGGAATTCGTTGGAATTACCCGTTTTAGGGAACAAAGCGACGTGTGGGCTATTCGCTATATATACAGGCGGGAATATGTGTTTCTCTCTCTTAGACTCTTAGACTTTCGACGATTAGATGCGTTAAAAGCTCGTGCATCCGCGACTTGATTTTAAACAGTGCTTTTTAGTTTGATTAAATAATTTAAAGTGTGCTAGTATATTTTAGTGGCTCAAAATAGTTGGTTATTTTACGTGCTAACATGAATGTACTTCAGTGCACTTAGATACAAGGTAATAAAAGTTTATTATCACGGTACCAATTAGTAAAATTTACAACGACAAATGTATACCCAAAAGTAGGCAGTTTTGGCGTATATTGGTAATATTGGTAAAAGGAAGTATGAATTTCTTTGCTATTTTGCGGGGGTGTTAATGACTAAATGGTTCGTAAATGTGTCTGCATCCACTGAACCAGAGGCAGATATACACAGATGAGTTCCGGAAAAGCCTAGAAACAACTTTAAATTAATGGTGATGGAGAACATTTTAAAGCGTTGACAACTTGAAGCTGTAAATAGAATCCGGTTGGAATGGTGTGATTTACAAAAGGGACGATTACACTGAAGCTACGAGGACAATAACCTTCAGGTAAATTGTACTATTTTGTTTGACATTTTTGTGTGTATTGAATGACTTTATAATTGATTTACTTTAAATGGACATTAGTGGAATTTTTCTAACCATAAAAATTTAATTTTAAGATGAAATTTGCTTGTTTAAGTAAAAGGGTATTTTGTTTTGATGTTCGGGAATAGGATGAAACTTTGGGTAGGTCTTTGAGCTCAATTAGACAAACCTGGTTAATTAACGTAAAGGGTGGTAGATGCTCCTTTATACTCAGACTCCGGTCTGCTTATCTTGTTATATTAATTAGTAGGCATTCAACAAGGACTTTAATTTTGGATGCACAGAAAAATGATAATAAAATTAATCCGGAAATTCTTTTTAAAACTGAATTTTATGTTCAAATTTAATTTGAAAATTTAATGTATTCTGAATATTGATGTAAATAGAGTTAACGTTGATGTTTGTGGTAGGAATGTGTTGTTTAATTTTTATGATTGAGAATGGAAGTTATCTAGAAGAGCAGCCGAGGCGATTAACAGACGGAATCAACGGACCAGGTGATTTAAAAGGTTTCACAGCATTCTTGACGCCCAAACTGAGGGGCTCGAATGTTTTTTTTTAAAGGGCCAGTACCTAGAGATATGAGAAGATTCACAGCATTCTTGGCGACCCAAAAGTGAGGCTCGAGTTCCAAATAAAAATTTTGTTATTTTATTCCAGGAAACTGGCGATCTGAGAGAGAGAGTTTCGGTGTGTGTATAAATTTAAGGGAGAGTTTGCAGGATCTAGGGAGCAATATGCCATCCGCAAGTACAGTGTGGCCAAACAACTGAATCCACCATTGACGGACAGACAGATTATCAAGTACCTATCACGACATTTTGAACAGGAAATTAGACAACACGTGGCCTTACAAAACATCACAGAACGGGAGACATTTTTAGAGTATTTACAGAGATATGACGATGTATGTGTAGGACGGACAAGAGAGATACGAGAACGAAACGTTAACACAGTTAGGTTTGACAACAGGACACCGAATTATCCGAGACGGCCTGACTACAACAGAAATTTTCGACCGAATTGGGAACGACGAGGACAGGAGTACAGGAGCAATAGTGCGACTAGGGGACCGACGCCAAGACCTAGTTACACGAGACAGAACAGTTTACCGGAAGTAAACAGGACTGTGACCAGCACGCCGAATAGAGACAGGGACACGGATATTGACACGAGGAGGACGTACGCACAGGTTGTAGAAGGACAACCAGGACCAAGCACGGAAAACAGGATGAGACAGGATTTTTAGAACGTGACAGACCACTAGATTTCTGTGTAAATGTATACGAACATCCACGTGAATTTTTCAAAATTGAGGAGGAAGTAGAGCCAGAAACTGAGGAAAAATTATGTTTGCCAATTATTAATTTAGAAATTTTGAGAATAATGTAGAAGTATTACTTGATACAGGGGCAGAGGCGAGTTTAATATCGGAGGAATTCGTCAGCAAAATTAGGGATAAGGTTTGTGATAGAATTATGCCTATAAAACGTAGCCATTTAGTAGCTCCAAATAAAAAGAAGTTTGCTGTAGTAAATAGTGTTGTGGTGCTTAGGATAGATATAGGAGGTTTAAGCTGTGAACAGGAGTTTGTAATTGTACCTGGACTGAAGTTTCAGAGCATTTTAGGTGTTGACTGTATGATGAAGTTAGGGGTTTTGATAGATATGGAAAGGAAGGTAATAAGAATTAAGGATAGGGTAGTGCCATGGAAAGGCAGTTATGAAGTCACAGAGGATGACACGGGGTTTAGTATTAATGTAGTAGAGGTAGAGGATGATGAAGGTAAACAGATCAACACGATAAGATGTCCAGAGGATAGGAGAGTAGAGGTTCAAGCTTTATTACGAAAACATGCAGAATTAGTGGGGTAGAAGCAAGCACAGCGTTAGGCTATGAGCACAGATTGGAAGTGGATAATTCAGAACCGTTCAACGCAAAGGTTTATCCAATTCCAGCAGCATATCGGGAGCAGGTAAAGGCAGAATTAAATAAAATGTTGGAAGATGGCATAATAGAGGTATCAAACACTCATTTCATAAATCCGTTGGTGGTAGTTAAGAAAAGGATGACAGCATTCGTTTATGTTTAGATGCACGAAAAATTAACCAACGGACCAAACCGCAATTCCATTGTCCACCATCCATGGACACACTTTTGACGAGATTAAGTGGCAAGTTTATTTTAGTAAATTAGATTTAAGGAATTCATTCTGGCTGATTCCATTACACAAAGATTCTAGAAGGTACACAGGATTTTCCGTAGAGGAAAAATCTATAATTTTAAGGTAGTACCGTATGGTTTGTCAACGTCAAGTGCAGCATTAATTAAGGCAATGCAAGCAATTTTAGGAGCATATGAGCAATTCTGCATACACTATGTGGATGATATTTTAATTTTAGTGAAACTGAGGAACAACATTACTCTCATTTAGAACGGATATTATTAGAGCTTAAATTAGCAGGATTGAGGCTGAATATAGAAAAATGTGAATTTTTTCAAAACCGTTAAATTTCTGGGGTATGTGGTGAACACTCAAGGTATGTGTATCGATAAAGAAAGATTGTCCGAACTTTTGACATATCCGAGACCTAATAACATTAGGAAATTAAGAGCTTTTTGGGGTCCTTAACTTTATAAAAGTTTGTACCGGGATTTGCTGAAAAAGCGGGTCCATTGTTTAAACTTCTGAAGAAGGGAGTAAGATGGAGTTGGACGGAAAGTCAAGAGGCAGCATATCTAACACTGTTGGAACAATTTCACGACCAACTAATTTTGAGGCATCCCAGATTTGATGTAGGTTTCGTACTGAGGACGGATGCATCGGATAGTGCGTTAGCAGCAGAGTTGTATCAAGTACAAGAGGGGAAGAGGTGCCCATATCTTTTGTTTCACGCACACTGAAGCCGCATGAAGTAAATTACACGATTAGTGAAAAGGAGATGGCTGCAGTGGTGTTTGGTGTTACGAAGTTAAAATTTTTTGATAGGAAGACATTTTGTAATCGAAACGGATCATTCGGCGTTGTGTGCGTTGATGAATACGAGATTTTCCAACAATCGAGTATATCGATGGGGTTGTTACTACAGGAGTTTGACTTTGAGATTAAATATATTAAGGGAGAAAATAATTTTATAGCAGACGCGTTTAGTAGAAACAGGGACATGGATAACAAAAGACCGTGTGACATCATGATTGCCATGAACAGTCTACTACAAAATGATTCAGTATATGGAGAAGAGGAGATCTTGATGAACCAGAGGCAGAGTGAGGAGCTACAGATTGTTAGAACGAAGTTAGAAAACGAACCGGGATTTAAAATTTCCATATGAGAAACGGCTTTTGTGTAAAAAATTCAAGAATTAGAAGTGTATGTAGTGGATAGGGTACAAGCAAAATTAATTATCAAAGATCTGCACTTAAGATATGGTCACATAGGAATCCGAAAGACATGGTTAATTTTAGGAAACGTTTTTTCAACTAAAGACTTAGGATTAGTAAAGTCAGTCATCAACACTTGTCACTTATGTACTTTAGGAAAGTACAAAATAGTACGAGTCAGGATGTGGTACAAAGTATACACGTACAAAATCCCTGGACTTAGTTGCTATTGATTATTTGAGCAATCTAGTCCGAAGTACAAAAGGACACAAACATGTGCTGATTGTGACTGATGTGTTTTCGAAATTTACCAAATTATATCCCACTCGGGATTGTAACACAGTCGGAACAAACAAGAAATTGGAACAATTTTGTAGGGAAGTAGGAACTTTTAAACGGGTATTAGCAGACAATGCTACTTATTTTAATAATCAAAGATTTAGAGATTATTGGGAGAGGCAAAACATTAAAGTGGTGTTTTGTAGCATAAGGCATCCTCAAGCGAATCCAGCTGAGCGATATATTCAAGAGACGGTTAAGTTTTTGCGTTTAGCTTCACATAGGAATCATCGTTTATGGGAGGACAATTTGTCCAAGGTTGAATCTTTTATCAATGAAACCCTAGTACCGTGACAGAAACCAGTCCCATCATGCTGATCAAGCAACAGTATCCCGATAGACCATGGCAAATTGTGCCTAGGGATGATGAATTCAACAACTTTTGGTAGATGTGAGGGAGAGGTTAAGGAAGAGAGCTGAAAAATATACAAGGAAGATGAACGCAAGAATTAGAAAGAGGGTAAAATTTAAAGTGGGAGACCAGGTAGTAGTAAAAAGCTTGAGAGTAGGGAAGAGAGATAAGATGACATGTGCTAAACTACACTTGCCATATGAGGGACCTTTTGAGATAGGTGAAGTAGTAGGAGTGCACATATTTATTAAGGGAAGTAGGTACGGGAAATGAGAGGGGACGGTTTCACGTCAACCTACTATTCCCTTATACCGGAGAACCAGCACCACAGGAGAATTAGGAATAGGATAGTTAGACGAAAGACTTGGAGGGTCAAGAAGAGAGTTAGATTTAAATAGGATAGGGATAGCATAGGTGTATATAAAAGAGTAGAAGTAAGTGGTTATAGAAAATAAAGCTAGATATAGGACACATATGGGAGATAATTAGGAATAGGTTTAGGATGAGGATAAAGAGTAAATGTAGGAAGAAAATAAGATAGGTATATAGGATGTATATAGGATTAGATGGATAAGTAGGATGAAGTTAGGGATAAGTTCAGTTTATAGAAGTAGGTGAGAGTTAGGAATAGGATAGGGATATAGGATAGGTGTAAATATTTTTTTGGATTGGAGACAAAGTAGGTAAGTTAGATAGATAAGGATAGAGAGAGATAGGCAAAATTTTGTAAAGATTTTTTGGCAGTCTAAATATTTGATATTTGCATTCAAATAAGTGGGATTATTTGTATTCAAATAGGGGGAAAATACTCATATTTAGACCAGGGTAGAAAATTAAATAATCAAATCAAATAAATTTAATTACCGTGTATAAGGAATTTCATTAAATAATACGCTTTATTAAAGCCTTGAAGCATAAATAAACTCGGTCGTTTCAGTAAAAGTAAGAAATTTAAATTATCTATAAGACGCTTTACATCAAAAGAAGCAGTATTGAAAAGCGCAGTGGATAATTTAATTATTCCTAAACAAATGGAAATTACGTGCAAAATTTATATTAATGAACTCTATTTTAAAGAACTGGTATTAAACAAAACGTACGGATAATAATTTGTATTCGCTAAAAATGAAAGGATGGAAATCAATTTTAATTGGAGTTAATTGAACCATTATTAATAATAAGCATAAAACTTGTAAAACCCAATAAAACGCAAATCGTAGAAGGGTATTTAAAATGTTACGTTTGAAAACACCTGCGTGTTTTAAAAGGCAATTTCAAGTTAATTTGTTTGGATAAACATATTGATTCTAAGGATATTGGAAACGATCAGATGCTTTAGCAGGAAATACAGAACACCTGCGTATTTTTAAAAAAGCTCATTCTGCGTAAATTTGGCAAATAATTAATGTTTCAAAGAATCTTGGAGAAACCGGGGATTAATATTCACGAGAATGTGCGATACGGGGTTATTAAACCAAGATAACAGTCCGCGTGGACTAAAATATAATCGATAATGAAGAGTGTCAAGTTGCACCAATACGAACAGGTTAGAGAAGGAAAGAGAAAATGCGTCAAGCAAAGACACATATTTTTAAAGGCGGGATTTAAACAACGTCAGGGGGTTGCGATTGGTTAAAAATAGGATGCATATATCAGAGGTAGAACAACAATTTCTGTATAAAAGTAATTAGTTTTTCTCGGACAACTTTGCGAGCCGTGTGGAAATTTTCCAAGATCTCAATGGGGTGAGGACTAAATTCATAAAATCGACGTGCAGGCTACAGACTGGGAACGTAGAATGAGGAATTCGTTGGAATTACCCGTTTTAGGAACAAAGCGACGTGTGGGCTATTCGCTATATATACAGGCGGAATATGTGTTTCTCTCTTAGACTCTTAGACTTTCGACGATTAGATGCGTTAAAAGCTCGTGCATCCGCGACTTGATTTTAAACAGTGCTTTTTAGTTTGATTAAATAATTTAAAGTGTGCTAGTATATTTTAGTGGCTCAAAATAGTTGGTTATTTTACGTGCTAACATGAATGTACTTCAGTGCACTTAGATACAAGGTAATAAAAGTTTATTATCACGGTACCAATTAGTAAAATTTACAACGACAAATGTATACCCAAAAGTAGGCAGTTTTGGCGTATATTGGTAATATTGGTAAAAGGAAGTATGAATTTCTTTGCTATTTTGCGGGGTGTTAATGACTAAATGGTTCGTAAATGTGTCTGCATCCACTGAACCAGAGGCAGATATACACAGATGAGTTCCGGAAAAGCCTAGAAACAACTTTAAATTAATGGTGATGGAGAACATTTTTAAAGCGTTGACAACTTGAAGCTGTAAATAGAATCCGGTTGGAATGGTGTGATTTACAAAAGGGACGATTACACTGAAGCTACGAGGACAATAACCTTCAGGTAAATTGTACTATTTTGTTTGACATTTTTGTGTGTATTGAATGACTTTATAATTGATTTACTTTAAATGGACATTAGTGGAATTTTTCTAACCATAAAAATTTAATTTTAAGATGAAATTTGCTTGTTTAAGTAAAAGGGTATTTTGTTTTGATGTTCGGGAATAGGATGAAACTTTGGGTAGGTCTTTGAGCTCAATTAGACAAACCTGGTTAATTAACGTAAAGGGTGGTAGATGCTCCTTTATACTCAGACTCCGGTCTGCTTATCTTGTTATATTAATTAGTAGGCATTCAACAAGGACTTTAATTTTGGATGCACAGAAAATGATAATAAAATTAATCCGGAAATTCTTTTTAAAACTGAATTTTATGTTCAAATTTAATTTGAAAATTTAATGTATTCTGAATATTGATGTAAATAGAGTTAACGTTGATGTTTGTGGTAGGAATGTGTTGTTTAATTTTTATGATTGAGAATGGAAGTTATCTAGAAGAGCAGCCGAGGCGATTAACAGACGGAATCAACGGACCAGGTGATTTAAAAGGTTTCACAGCATTCTTGACGCCCAAACTGAGGGGCTCGAATGTTTTTTTTTAAAGGGCCAGTACCTAGAGATATGAGAAGATTCACAGCAATATATATATATATATATATATATATATATATTAATCAAATAATGGACTGGTCAGTTTTATAGTTTGCTATCAACTAGAAGTCGTTTCCAATTTTACAATTTTGTCTACCACGAAGGATTTCTGAATCGGTCTTCTATTCCTTCACTCTCTTCCCATCATCCTAACGCAAAGTAGAAGTTTTACTATGAGGGGTGTAGAGATTGAAAACTTTTATTTGTAGCGCATGCTGATTAAAAGCAATTCGGTATAGTTTCTAGTTAAAATGCAGGAGGAAGAAAGATAGCAGAGAAATTTGGTAGAAAGCCAGTAAGAACCTAAAACGGTAGACTCCGTGGACGGTTACAACATCGCACTATTCATGTCCACCGACAAAAGCGACACTGGAAAGCACTAGAGGTTCCACCGAGATTGAATGCATGTCGCGTTCAGGTGTCTTTATATATTTCCCCAACTAATTCGGGAATATAATATACCAATATTTATCTGACATTCACTACGCAATATCTAAACAAACTGAACCTTGAAAGAATCTAGCAGCCCGCTATCGCAGCCGAAATGATTAAGTCTTTTCGGGTATAAAGTAAGTCAGTAATGTATCTTTTTCCGACGGAAGTTTTCACTTTCACTTTCATTTCACTTGCAGTAGCTCAATTTAGTTGAAAACTAGGTTAGCTAACCGTAAGAGCCATTTTACACAATACTCAATTTCTATCTAAATTTAGTACTAAATTTGTTTGTAAATTTACAAATAAATTTAGTCATGTGCCGTAAACACAACTATTTAGAACTAAATTTGGTACTAAATCATGGATGGAATCCGGTAATATTACACTTGTCTTAAATTTAATAATAAATTTAACAAAAACATTTTGGTATTTGAAAATGGATGATGAAGATTTGTTGTTAGCGAATGCGGCAATTTGTTTGTGCAAAATTGCAGAAAAGCGTAAAAAAAGCCAAGAAAGAGAAGAAAATGGTGGTGCCGTCTTTGACTACTAAGACGTGGCGAAGGAAAAGAAATTTTAACAATGTTAAATGCAGAGTTAAAAGTTGAAGATCCTAATAGTTATAAAAACTTTCTGCGACTATGTGCAGAGGAAGTAGATTTTATTAAGTCTTCTTGAAAATGACCTTAAAAAGAATGACACATTTATGAGAGATACAATTTCTGTACGCAGCAAGTAAGTAGCCTGTTTCAAACTACATTTGTAAATATAATGTAAGATTGATAATTTATTACAGATTAGAAGTTACACTTCGCTTTTTGGCTACAAAAAAGTCCTTTCGATCCTTGATGTATAGTTGTAGAATTCACGAAAGTACAATTTCGTTATTTGTACCGTTGGTTGGTGATGCTTTAATAAAAGCTTTGGGGCCAAATTATCTTAAAGTAATAATTACTACTAATTATGCAGTGCGTTTCAATGAAAATTACCCACTCTATATATAAATAGCTTTTGATATATTGATTTTTATAAAATATACTAAAACGCGTTAAAATAAATATTATAGAAGCATTTTTGCCAAACACAGGTTTGGTATAATTATAGGTGTTTCTTTTACCCGAGATCTCAGTAGATATATAGAAGTTCCGTTTTTTTGTCATCTCCAAATTAAGATATCATGAAAATATTAGTTTCCCTTTTGTCCCTAGAGCACAACCTTTCTACTATTTCATTTGTGAAAATTCTGCTCACTTATATTGAAGAAGCGGGCAAATCTATGGAAGTGGGGTTATTTTATGTTTACGAATGAAATTCCTCAAATGTTCTTTTTGACAGTAATATTGAATCCAAGGTCATCTCACCAAGATTCAAGATTATATAAAAGTCAGTGTATCAAATGTTATATGGAGGTTGGTAGTTTTCATTAAAATGCGTGGTATATTGTGCCTGGCTATTGAAGGTTCATTACAAAAATGTTATAGTTACCTACTACAATTGTGGAGTGGGAAAAACTAGCACATGATTATAATGACATTTGGCAATTTCACAGTGTTTGGGTGCTTTAGATTGTCGACATATAACATTTAGACCACCTATATTTGATGGTTCATATTTTTACAACTATAAAGGCACACACAGTATTGTTTTGTTAGGGTTAGCAGATGCTAATTATAAATTTATATACGTTGATGTTGGTGTTAATGAAAGAATTAATGACGAAGGTGTTTTTAGTGCCAGCAATTTTTCAAAAGTTTTAAAACAAATGCTTTAAGTTTTCCCAAAGAAAAATGCTTACCAGGCCACCAACAAAACATACCATATGCAGTAATTGCAGATGATCCTTTTCTTTTATTGCCTAATATTCAATTACAGATTATTAAGAGCTCATAGAGTAGTTGAGAGCAGCTTTGGCATATTAGCAAGCCGATTGAGTGTTAATCAACCCCATGCATTTAGCGCCAAATAAAGTTGAAAAAATCACATGTTATATTACATAATTACTTATGTTCTGTTAAAAAAAAACATTCCTTGAAAATTAGACAAAGTATCATGCAATTTACAAAAGGCGCATAATAAATTTGGAAACAAATCTTCATGGGTGGTAAGGCTATAGTGAGAGAAAAATAGCTTATTTTAATTCTGAAATTGGACAAGTGCCATGGCAAGAGGACACTATTAACAGACTGTTGGAATATGCGATAATACGCCCTGTGTTTTGTTGTTTTATATCAACTGTATAATATCTTAAGTATGCATCTGCAGACATTAAGAAGCAGAGTGTGCGCATTAGAGTTGTATTAAAAGTTCATCTTATCTGGAGTAGTAGGTCTGTGGTAATGTGTAATAAATGACAGTGTTTACTGGCAATGGTTTTGCTTTTGTATTGAAATGATGGTTATGTAATATAAAACATTGTCTCCAATTGTATTTTATTGCTTCATTAAAAAGAACAATTTAACATGGTAGCAGAAACCGTGGTTCGTTAATTGTAGTTTGTGAGAAAACGAAGCCGTGTTGGTGGTTATATAAAATATGCAATGTGCACGAGCAACATAACCAAAAACAAGTAAAGCATCTGTTAAAATAGGAATTGAAAGTAAAATTTACGCTAATAGAAAATGGGTAATAACGACGTTGTTATTGAAAAGTTTACAAAGGGGTCAAAGTACGACCAGTGGAGACGAGGGTTCATGTTTTTATTAAAATATAAAAAGTGTATTGCTGTTATTGAAAATGACGTTCGTCCTACAACGATTAAAGAAGAGGATTGGAATTCTATGGTCGATAAAGTTATGTACTATTTTTTCATTGCTGTGCCGCGGATGATATGATGAATTGTGATACCCCAAAGCAGGTAATCGTAAAATTAGATGGTTTATATATGAAAAAGTCTGAAGCTAAACAGTTACTAATTGAACGCCAGTTGTGTAATTTAAAAATGAATGATACTGATGACCCTGAAAAGTTTTTCGAGATGTTTGAACGTAAAATCAATGAATTACAGTGTGCTGGTGGTGATGTTAGTCGAAAAAGAAAAGTTAGTTATTTATTGATGTGTTTACCAGACAGCTGTAGACATCTTATTGAAACAATTGATTTAGTGCCGGAGGCGGAACGTACTGTTGATTATATACGCGAGAAATTAATGAGTCGTAAAGGTTTAAATAAAAAGACAGACGATGTAAGCCCTGTTGAAAAGGAAATTAGTAACGCTGAGCCGAATGCTCAAGCCTTTAAAGCAAATATTCAAGTATCTGGTAATGCTGATAGGAAAAATATTATATGTTATGGTTGTGGGCGATCCGGTCACAAAAAAAATTGTTGGAATCGTACAGCAGAATATTGGAAGAATCAAAGTAGTTTTGCAAGCAGAGGCCGCGGATATTCTGATTATGGTCATGGTAGGTCAAACTTTAATCGAATAGGTAATTTTCGAGGTCATACATCGTATTTGGGAAATTTTCGTGGAAATCAAAGAAGAAATTTCAATCCACAAAGATATCGAAGAAGTAACTTTGCAGGAAATGCTGATGTCACTGAATCAAAGGAAGAAAATGATGTCCAATTATTTCATATTGATGTCAATAGCTCTAACGTGAGTAATAATGAAAAAGATAATGTTATAGTAGATTGGTTGATTGATTGTGGATGCACGGATCACATAGTAATGTCAGATAAATATTTTTATAATTATATTAATCTTAAGGTCAATACGGAAGTTAAACTTGGCAATGCCGAAGTTTTAAAAGCATCAAAAATAGGAAATATTTTATGTAAATTTAAAAATGGAAATTCAGAAAGGGTTGTAGATATTAAAAATGTATTCTATGTCCCTGAAATAGGCAAAAACTTGTTAAGCGTTAGTGCTATGACAAGTAAAGGGAAATCTGTAATTTTTCAGCCACATGGTGCTGAAGTATATGATCAGAAAAATGAATTAATTTTGTATTCAAGTGTCAAAGATAAACTTTTTCCTATAAGATGTGAGGTAATATCTGAAAGCAACATAATTTCAGCTAATTACACAGCAAAAAATATGTCAGTCAAAGAGAGTTTACATAGAGTGCTTGGTCATGTAAATTTTAATGATTTGCAAATAATGTGTCATCAAAATTATTTAAATGATTTGCCAAATTCTTTAGATAACAATTTTATGCACTGTGAAATTTGCTTAGAAAGTAAAATGTCAAATTTAAAATATGAAAACAATCGAAGACGTGCTGACTACTGTGGTCAAATAATTCATACAGATGTAAAGTTTATGGATGAGGAAGGTTTTAATTTTGAAAAATATTTTGTTAGTTTTATTGATGATTACTCGAGAGTTGTAAGAGTATTTTGTATTAAAAACAAGTCTGATGTGTTTGATTGCTTTATGGAATATTTCAATGTCCTTAAAAATTGTGCAGAAGGTCCTTTATTAGAATTGAGGCGTGATAATGGAAAGGAGTATCTGAATCAAAATTATTATGATGTGGCAAAAAGGGAAGGTTTTCAAATTGTGCCATGCGTGCCATATAATCATGAATTAAATGGAGTTGCCGAACGATTTAACAGAACCATTATAAACCGTGTACGGTGCTTAAGAAAGGAATCTAATCTAGAAAGAAAATACTGGCCAGAAATTGTTTTAGCTGCCTGTTTTATAGGAAACAGATTAAAAAATAGTTCAACTTTTGAGAAAAAGACACCGTATGAAATATTTTTTGGTCGTAAACCGAGTGTGAAAAATTTGCAAATGTATGAAAGTGATGTTTTTGTTAGAATACCTGAAGAAAAAAGAACGACATCAGATGATAAGTCAATAAAAGGAAAATTAGTAGGTTATTTTGATCAAGGTTATAGGATCTTGGTCAATGGTAAAGTGCATTTGGCAAGAAATACGAGGTTTGTTGAATCAGACACTGAATGTATTCGTTTGAATGATGAGAATAACGAAAATGAATCAGGGAAAGAAGAGAAAGTGGAAGAGGGCAAAAGTAGATCAGAAAGGAAAAAATGATACCAGTGTGTTATAACGATTATGTCTTATATTCTAATTATGCAAATCTGAGCGAGCCCAAAACGTATGATGAAGCAATAGAATCTGAGGAGAAAGAGGAATGGCGAAAGGCAATGTTAAAAGAATTTAATTCATTGAATGATTCAGAAACTTGGGAGCTAGTTGACAGACCTGTAGACACAAAGGTGCTAAATGTGAAATGGGTTTATAAAATAAAATCCTATGGCATGTATAAAGCTAGACTTGTCGTTAAAGGATTCGAACAGAATGAATTGGTGAATGATGTGTTTGCACCTGTTGCTAGGTTATCAACTGTACATACATTATTAAGTGTTTGTGTGGAACGTGGCTATGACATTCATCAGATGAATGTATAGACTGCATTTTTACATAGTCAAGTGAAATCTGAAATATTTGTTGAACAGCCAGAAGGGTGTGAAATTGAAGCAGGAAAGGTTTATAAATTAAAAAAATCACTATATGGACTGAAAGAATCTCCGAGAAACTGGTATGAATGTTTTAGTAAGTTTATTGTTAGTCTTGGATTTACACGTAGTCAACATGATCTTTGTCTGTATTCTGATATAAAGATGGATCTCTTTTGTATTATTTTTGTAGATGATATCCTTATCTGTGGAAGTAACATACATTCTATAGAACTGATCAAAAGAAATTTTACAAATCATTTTAAGATGACCGATTTTGGGAATGTAAAATCATATCTTGGTATTGATATTAATTTTGATAATAATAACCAACAAATGACTTTAAGTCAAATGAAATTTATTGAAGAGCTTGCAGTAAAATATGGTATCTTAAATAGTAACATAAAATACACTCCGATGGAAACAAATTTGAAATTAGAAGGTGGGGAACTCAATGACAGTTTAAAATATAAAAATTTAATTGGTGCATTTTTATATGTTTCACAAGGTACTAGACCAGATGTTGCCTTCTCGGTAAATTATTTAAGCCGTTTTCAAAATTGTTGTAACGAGATGCATTTTAAGCATGCTTTGCGAATTTTAATTTATTTGTATCACACACGTCATGTGTCACACAATTATGGTAAAAATACTGATAACGATATAATTAATTGTTATGTTGATGCCGACTGGGCTGGAGACGTGAATGATAGTAAATCAACTACTGGTTTTCTTGTTAAAGTATTTGGAAATGTTGTAAGTTGGAAATCAATTAAACAAAAAACTTTCACGTTCTTCAACTCATGCGGAATATGTAGCTCTGGCAGACGCTGTAGAAGAAACATTACATGCCAAAAATCTATTGTCTGATTTCGGTATTAACAACAGTTTGTTAACTAATATAAAGATTTATGAAGATAATAGTGGGACTTGTATGTTGGCAAATAATGGGAATTTTTCGAAATGATCCAAGAATATAAATGTTGCACTTCACTTTGTTCATGATTTAGTAGTTCAAAATGTAATCAATGTAATAAAAATTGAAGGCCGCAACAATGCAGCTGATATTTTTACAAAGCCACTAGGCCGTAATAAGTTTGAAGAATTTAGATTTAAGTTGAAATTATATTAATGAATAAGGTAGTAGTTATTACAGAGTGTTTGACTTTAGTTTTCAATATTTTATTGTAAATTTTTTTTTGTCGCGTTTATCGCAAGGGTAGGTGTTGGAATATGCGATAATACGCCCTGTGTTTTGTTGTTTTATATCAACTGTATAATATCTTAAGTATGCATCTGCAGACATTAAGAAGCAGAGTGTGTGCATTAGAGTTGTATTAAAAGTTCATCTTATCTGGAGTAGTAGGTCTGTGGTAATGTGTAATAAATGACAGTGTTTACTAGCAATGGTTTTGCTTTTGTATTGAAATGATAGTTATGCAATATAAAACATTATGTCTCCAATTGTATTTTATTGCTTCATTAAAAAGAACAATTTAACACAGACATAGATTGTAAAATCTTTTTTTTATAATAAAAAAGTAAACATTATTCTCAGTATTTTATTCAAATCTACACTTTTTAATTGCATTATTTAACATATTATTAATTGCTTGTTCAGTATCCCGTAAAATATTTTGATCTGTTATCAAATTAAGTTTTGAAGCAACATAATCTGCATATATTTGATTGTCAGTGTTTTTTTCTATTACATTGGGATTTTTTAAAATACTTGCAATATCTTTAATTGCATCTTCAGCATGATTTAAGACACGCTTTTTTGCTTTGTTTAGTTTCTTGCTCACGGTATACATTACGTGACCTCAGCCAGAGACTTCTAACGTGCGGTAAATACTTTTAAATACGTCTAAAATAACAAATCAACAGAAAAAATGCGGGTTTTTAGCGATTTATGCGTAGAAACGAGATTTTTGTACCCAATTTTGAGGTTATGTAACCCGATTAGGTGTTATTTTAATTTTGCTTTAATTATGTGTAGGGCATTCAGTGTGATATAATAAAAGGACGAAACACATTTGGATAGTTATTTCTGATAATCTGCTTTGAATACAACTAACATAAGGTTGGAATATGTATCGCCAAAAAAATTTTTGCTGAACCTTTTCTAAGAATGTGTTAGAAATATAACTTAGTTATTTTAATTGTTTTACTTTTATCACAAATACACACCACTGAGTTACACACTGATAAAAAATACTTGAGTTTCGGTTTTGCCATTAATATATTTAAACTACTAAATACTTACGTTTTCGGTTACTATTATTGCTCGATACTATTTTTATTGTAAAAATTAATTTCTATTTTTATTTTGTGAAGGATTAAGTCATATTGCATAATTATATTATTGTTCCATTCTGAGATGTGTGCATAAGACTACCAAGGATGTGCAATGATTAGACAAAACGTTGTTGAATATTACTTCACCAACATTATTTGTTGCTGAGGGTATCATGAAGGTTGGGTATCTACTTACATTAAGGTTTTTGAAAATAATGTTGAGGTTTCAACTTAGGTTAGTAGTTGAATTGTTTAAATACTAAGACAAAATAATCGAACGGGTGTAAGAGCGGAAATAGTGTTGAAGTATAAACAGTGCTGAGGCAAAAATAGGGCTGATGTTTCAACTTAGGTTAGTAATCGAAATGTTTTACTACTAGGATAAATTAATCGAACGCATGCATGAGCGAACATATAGTGTTGAGACATAAATAATGCTGAGGCGAAAACAGTGTTGTGGTTTCAACTTAGGTTAGTAGTCGAAATGTTTTACTACTGAATATTGATTGGAAACATCATTTAGCTTTTAACAGTATCTCAGAAGCCGTGAACAAATTTTATAATATAATGTTTGATGCTATTAAAAAGTTTATCCCAGTAAAGAGATTGAAACTCACAACTTATCCCAAATGGTACAGTTATAAATTAAGACATTTAATTTACCGCAAAAAAACGGCTCACAAGTTATTCAAGAGTACCGGATCTTTGAATGCATATAAGCCTTTTACTAATATGAGGAGAGAGTGTAAACAATTACATGAAAAATGTTATGAAAGATATATAAATCTTGTTGGATGTAGCATTCCACATAATATTAAGACATTCTGGAACTTTGTTAATTCTCTAAGTTCAGATACTGGTATTCCAGATATAATGTATCTTGATGATGTCGAGTTGTCTGGTGGTCTTGATATAGTTAACGGTTTTTTAAAGTATTTTGCTAGTATCCAATAAAAAGGATAAATTGTCTGCAAGTAAATTTAATTTTAACTTTACGCATACTGTTCATATTTCTAATGTTGATATTAAGCCTGAATTAATACAAGAAGAACTCATGGCTTTGGATGTTACTAAGGGAGCTGGTCCTGATGGTATCCCTCCTAAATTATTAAATCTTTGTTCTGGTGCTTTATATTATCCTCTTTCTATACTTTTTAATGCATCTCTAACATAGGGCTGTATGCCAGACTTCTGGAAGCTTAGTTTTGTAACTCCCATTTACAAATCTGGAAACAAAAATTTAGTTAGTAATTACAGACTAATATCCGTGCTTAGCTGTATTCCAAAGATTCCTGAAAGATTGATCACTGATACATTAGCTTCTGTTATCAGGCCACTAATCACAGACCAACAGCACGGTTTCGTTGCAGGAAGGTCTACATTGAGTAATCTAATTCTGTACTAGGATTTTATTTCCACATCTTTGGAGGAGGGGTTTCAAGTAGATACTATCTATACCGATTTTTCTAAAGCCTTTGATTGTGTAAGTTATACTATTTTGATAGCAAAACTTGAAGCACTTGGAATCTATGGTTGTTTATTGAAATGGTTGAGAAGCTATCTCCTTGACAGAAGGCAAAGTGTTCGAATTGTAGGTTACACTTCTAATGAAATTCTTGTTCCATCAAGTGTTCTGCAAGGTTCCCATCTTGGTTCCTTGCTATTTGTTATTTTTATAAATGATTTTAGCCAATATATAATCAATTCCAAACATTTATTATATGCAGATGATTTAAAGCTGTTTCGTCACATAAGAATTGTTGATGACTGCATAAAACTGCAAAAAGATGTTGATGCCGTCTTCCAGTGGTGCATTGATAACGGTATGAATTTTAACATAAAAAATGCTATAGTATTACCTTTATCAAATCACATCATTCGTTATCGTTTGTTTACCAAATTAATAAAATTAGTCTCTGTCGTGTTAATAAAATAAGGGATTTGGGCATAATTTTTGACTCGTCTTTAAGTTTTCATGAGCACACTAATGCTATAATTAACAAATCTTACAAGATGTTAGGGTTTATAAAAAGACATTGTGGCGCTCTTAACAATCCAGCTGCTATCATGACACTTTATACTAGTCTTGTTCGCACATTAGTTGAATACAATTTGCCAGTCTGGAATCCATTATACCAAAACCAAATCTCTCAAATTGAAAGGGTTCAAAGAAAGTTTATTAATTTTATGCTTTTTAAACTATACTTGCCAGTTGATACATTTACTTAGGATGATGCCATTAAGTTGTTGAACATTAAAATTTTACAAACTCATTAATGATCTGTTATTGCTCTTCAAATTAATAAACTCACATATTGACTCACGAGAGATCCTTCAGCTTATAAACCTTTATGTGCATGCTAGGGCTACACGTAACCAGACTCTTTTTCATATTCCTCTGCATAGAACAAATTATGGTATGAATTCCACAATAACTCGGCTGTGTATCTTGGGAAATGAATTTTCTTCACAAATTGATTTTTTTGGTGTAACTATAGCATTTTTTCGTAATCAATTGAAGAATGTTAATATGCAGTAAAAAAGGCAAAGAAGAGGAAATTCAATATGCAAGTATATGGAAGGTTTTAATGTTATGCGTAGTGTTTATTGATATTTCAAACCAGCATGTAAATTATTATTATTGTGTAATTTAAAATATTTACCTACCGCGTGAGGGTATCCAATTAACAATAAATAATAAATAACAGGACCTCTAACACTATCGTACCCTCACGTTTCGGGACGTTGCCTCGCAAGCTGCAGCAGTCGGTGAAGGGGGGGTTCATTAAACAAACACACTGAGACGAAAATTCGATTGTTTTATTGAACGAGCTACTAACTAAAACTTCAACTAATTACATATGCATAACAAAATATAAAGTAAATAACCTTATGTACAAAAGGGCGCCACCATGGGAATTAAACGGCCCATGGACCAATCGCGGTAATAGCTCTCGTCGCACTTTGTTCGTGGGCGATGAACCAAAATGGCAGAACAGAAAATAAGTCACTTATAGTCTCCGGCTAGCACAAACACAACTTAACTAAACTTAACTAACAAACATATTTTGAATAGATACAGTTCTAGGTGTACACACCCAATAACAAAAATTTATTAATGCTACCCTATTCTAATTAACTTGCATAGTGCGACGACCCTTTTTAACCACGGGGTCATCTACACCATGAAAAATACGACCTTCTCAAGGGTCAAATAGTACCGTAACTTGACTTCGGGCCTGAGCTTTGCATTCTCAGGTAGTCTCGTGGATTAGTGATTAACGACCTCTGACACCGTCGAAACACAATATAATAGAAGACCCTTCTAAAACGATGCGGTCTCCAAAGCAATAATAAAACGGATCAATTTACTTGAACTGGGCATTCACCCGGAATTGTATTTTATGGAAGTCGACAAATACTGTTTTAAACAAATAACTGACTTATGCTGCATAACACAGCCTTGAGTTCATAGTAATATCACATATACTAATTACTTACTCAGAGAAATAAATAACTTAAAACATAACGGCCCGCACTTGACTGCAGAGAAATAAACACATCACTAGTAACCGTTAGCTTTAACCTCTAACGCGTCTGGAAATAAACAACCCCGATTCCCACCGGCTGGCCTCCTTATATACATTTTGGTTAATTGAAAAATAACCCCTTTCTTGACGCTCTTACTCGGCTTAGGATGCGCCGGTCGTAAATCTTTAATTTTAATTAAAACTGTCAATGCCTAAGATAACCACAACCGTAGCTCTCAGAATTGATTTTAGTTGAGTGCTCAGCTAATTGAAAAATTGCTTCAGACCACCCTGACATAAATAGGATCCTAAAGCATGATTGACATCTAATCATAGATATGGGCTAATCTGACATGTTTAGTGCCCTTAAAGTAAGTGCCTTTAGAAAAATTGATTAACTCTTGGATTAGATCTTTCTGGGAACTTCGCTGAGAAGCTACTTGGGTGATCCTGCAGCCGCTACAATTCTAATAATTAGCATGCTAAAATTAAACTAGAAACTAACTATTTTTAGGAATACTAGAACTATTAGAGCTTATTAAAACAGTATGTTACAATTGCACAAAATTATTTAAGTTTTTTTGTAAAAAGGGGATATATCCCATATATTAATTAATAAATAAACTAAGACAAATAACCGAACGGATGCATGAGCGGACATAGTGTGTAGGCATAAATAGTGCTGAGGCAAAAATAATGTAGAGGTTTAACTTAGATTAGTAGTCGAAATGTGTTACTACTAAGACAATAATTGTACGGGTGCATAAGCAAAAATAGTGTTAAGATATAAATAGTGCTGAGGCGAAAACAGTGTTGAGGTTTCAACTTAGGTTAGTAGTTGAAATGTTTTACTACTAAGACAAAATAATTAAACAGGTGTAAGAGCGGAAATATTATTGAGGTATAAACAGTGGTGAGGCGAAAATAGTGTTGAGGTTACAACTTAGGTTAGTAGTCGAAATGTTTTACTACTAAGACAAAATAATCGAACGGGTGCATGAGCGAACATATAGTCTTGAGGCATAAATAGTGCTGAGGCAAAAATAGTGTTGTGGTTTCAACTTAGGTTAGTAGTCAAAATGTTTTACTACTAAGACAATAATCGAAGGGGTGTGTGAGCGGAATAGTGTTGAGGTATAAATAGTGCTGAGGCGAAAATAGTGTTGAGGTTTCAACTTAGGTTAGTACTCGAAATGTGTTACTACTTAGACAGAATAATCGAATGGGTGCATGAGCAGATATAGTGTTGAGGCATAACTAGCGTTGAGACGAAAATAGTGTAGTGGTTTCAATTTAGGTTAGTAATCGAAATGTTTTACTACTAAGACAAAGTAAGCGAACGGGTGCATGAGCGGAAATAGTGTTGAGGCATTAATAGTGCTAAGGCGAAAATAGGGTTGAGGATTCAACTTAGGTTAGTAGTCGAATTGAATTACTACTAAGACAAACCAATCAAATGGATGCATAAGCGAACATATAGTCTTGAGACATAAATAGTGCTGAGGCAAAAATAGTGATGAGGTTTCAACCTAGGTTAATAGTCGACATGTTTTACTACTTAGACAAAATAATCGAACCGGTGCATGGGCTAGTATAGTGTTGAGGCATAAATAGTGTCAAGGCGAAAATAGTGTTGAGGTTTCTACTTAGTTTAATAGTCGTAACGGTTTACTACTACGATAAAATGATCGATTTGGTACATGTGTGAGAATATTGTTGCGATTTCATTATGGATCACTAGACGGAACATTTTACTACAAGTAAAGTAATCGAAGTTGGGTTCAACACTAACTGCATGGGACCGCAGCATATCCTAGCAATACATCTACGATTATGCTGTATAAAGCTCTCTCGTGCAAGTCCCCTACGATAACTGTTTGTCGTGTCGAAAGTACTCATATATATCAATGTCGATGAGAACTTGCACACGCACGCACGAAAGTAACGTTCGGCAATTGATTTGTTTTGTAAATAATTAGTACAATAAGTGAATTTTAAATGAAAACATATAAACAAGCAATTGTAAAAGATACATTATTATAACAGAACAATTACAACACAATTAGGAAGCAGTGCCAATTCGCACGTTTAATTACTGTGAAGTTTGTTGTATTCGAATGGTTGATGACGTTACAATAGTAACACTATCGTTCGATAAAGAGTACGGATTTATTTTAAAGAAGAAACCATACATGTATAAAATCTGCAAAAACTCTGTTTTTAATTAACATTTCATTTTATGGTCTGCTGCATTAGTTTTCAACTAATAAGCGTCCTCTGTGTTTCCACTTAATATCCCATAAAACATCTATCGTATTATCAATAGCGAAATAAGATCGACAATGTCGGACAGAAAGATTGAACTGAATGAGTAGAGGGAGGACCTTCATCCTGTATCCACCACCGCCACTAATTACTTTTTAATGGATTTTTAATGAGTTTTATCATTAAAAACCCCATTAGCACTAATTGCTTTTTAATGAGTTTTCTCATTAAAAACCCATTAGCACTAATCGATTTTTAATGAGTTTTCTCATTAAAAACCCATTAGCACTAATTGCTTTTTAATGAGTTTTCTTATTAAAAACCCATTAGCACTAATCGTTTTTTAATAGGCTTTCTCATTAAAACCCCATTAGTACTAATTGCTTTTTAACGAGTTTTCTCATTAAAAACCCATTAGCACTAATTGCTTTTTAATGGGTTTTCTCATTAAAAACCCATTATCGCTAATCGTTTTTTAATAGGTTTTCTCATTAAAAACCCATTAGCACTAAATCGCTTTTTAATATGTTTTCTCATTAAAACTCATTAGCACTAAGTCTTTTAATGGGTTTCCTCCGCACATCTAGTAACAGTATTAAAAACATTATCATCTTAAATCTTCACAATAGTTTTCTTCGACTAAACATTTTTAGCTCCAGGCACGGATCTTTCTCTCAGCACCCTGATCTGGACCACCACCACCACGACACATGCAAAAAATAATCGCACATCTGGTAACAGTATTAAATAACATTGTCATCTTAAATTTGGCACAATAGTTTTCTTCAACTAAACATTTGTAGCTTCCGGGACATGGATCGTGCTCTCATCCTGATCAAGACCACCACCACCACCACCACCACCACCACCACACTAGCAAAAAAATAATCGCACATCTGGTAACGGTATTAAATAACATTGTCAACTTAAAATTGCAACGTAGTTTTCTTCAACTAAACCTTTTTTATCTTCTGGGGCATGGATCGTGCTCTCAGCACCCTGATCTGGACCGTCGGGCCCCCGGCATCCTTCCCCAGGACCACCGGATCTGCAAATTCTCTCCGCTAAGTATGACGATATTTACATAAATCTACTAGATTAGAACTTATTTACAGAGTGGGAGATGCTTTAACTTATGGCGATATTTACATAAATCTACAAACCTCATGTGTAAACCCAATATGTATTAATAAAACTAAAAAGATATGTATCCATTTATTTGCAAATAGGTTTTAAACATGATCACCTTATTTTTGGTACAATTCAAAATATTTTTATCTGCATGAAGTTGACAGTGATGGGAAATACTACTATACTTGTTTAACATCTTGATGCAATGAACATTGTAATCTTCAAGATTTCGCACGTCATTTCCAGGTAGGTACTGACAAATCAATTTTTGCTTCTGTAGACCTTTTACTAATATCGTAGCCTCGACGGGTACCAGTTTTTGTAAAAATAGACTTAAAAATTGTGTTGAAAATCCATTTGTTGAAGGCGTATCCCAGTGTAGTCCATGCATAGTGACCCACTCGTTATGCTTCTGAAAGTCTTTGCTCAACTGTGCATCCGCCAAAGGCATATCGAAAATCTCGTGCCACAAGTCACCACTTTATACATTGAGTATAGCGATTTCTTTCACGAAAAAATCACTCTCCTTAAACTGGAAACCTATGATATCTATAATGTATGATGACACTATGTTCACTCGTTAGAGATTGTTTTGCAAATGTCCAGAAAGTGTAAAGACACCCCTTATATTATAGAATCTATACTTTGCCAAGTTGGTTTTAAAACTGTGCCATTGGATTAGAAATTGGCGACCTGTATTCCTCTCAGGCTATATAGGCAACGTTCTTTGTTACAAAGCTTGCATGGAAAGATTAGGAACTCCTATTAAATTCGAAGTGAACCTTGTTTTTAGTTAAACTCTAGTCGTGGAGACTGAATAAATTTAAAAGTCTTACCTATTTTGTAACGAATTCTGCAGATGTTGAAACTGATAATTGAAGTAGAAGCTCGTTCTATTTATATGAATCTTAATTACATAAACAGGTCCTTTAAAATCAACGTAAATCCTGTTCTAAAACCTGACCCTCAACTATGATACCTTTTCACAGAACGCTCTAGTTTCATATTGTTTATGGAAAAATTCTCAAAGGTAATGTATTAACCCTAAGGTATTTAGTAAAACTACGTCACATCAAATCGCTATAATTAATTAACTTTAGATAGAAATATTGGCAAACTAAATGTTGTTAAAATATATTAACTATTGTTTTAGAGGATAAAAACGATGGGGTACTAGAACGAATGACATACATTTACCCACCCTGCTTAACAAATTTTGGACGCGCTATTTATATTGGTCTTTGTGAATGATTAATTACGAGACTTGCGATTTTTTAGTATTTAGATCTACTAGAGACGTAAAACAAATTTCAAACTCTAGCAATCTTTAAACCAAAAAGCGTACCATATTTTAAAATTAAAATAAATCTTTGGTGTAAAAATACTAGGGTAAATATATCACATTTGACTTCGCCATTTTCATTAACGCTTCAACAGGATGGAATTTTTAAAAATTAGAAGCAAGGTGTTTATTGGAACAGAAACTTGACTGTCCCAAATTATATTCAAACAGAATATTAGAAATTACATTTACGGTATTTTTTTTTAACACAGGGTAATTCGCGAAAAAAATATCATGCAATAAACATCTTTAGCAATTTTCTACGTCATTAGAATGTAACAATTCATAAACTGGAAAATTTGTTGACAGAGAAGCAGACTCCTTTCACGAAATTAATAATAATTACGCGCTAGAAATGTGTTTTGGAAAAATTCTCGCATTATCAATAATATTTATGTAAAAATGGAGTGTTAAATGCAGCATTATTTATAATGCAAACCTGAAACTTCAAATTTCTGCAAGACAATAACGATTGTTTTCTATCATTTATAGGATTACAATATTGCGAATATTTAAAACTAAATTATATTACTCATTATGACGTTGTAAATAAAGAATTGGAACAGAAACTTGACCTTCTCAAATTATATTCAAACAGAATATTAGAAATTACATTTACGGTATTTTTTTTTAAACAGGGTAATTCACGAAAAAAATATCATGCAATAAATGATTGTAATTATTGCAATCGCTATAAATAAAAACAATAGACACATCTTTAGCAATTTTCTACGTCATTAGAATGTAACAATTCATATACTGGAAAGTTTGTTGACAGAGAAGCAGACTCCTTTCACGAAATTAATGATAATTACACGCTAGAAATGTGTTTTGGAAAAATTCTCGCATTATCAATAATATTTACGTAAAAATGGAGTGTTAAATGCAGCATTATTTATAATGCAAACCTGAAACCTCAAATTTCTGCAAGACAATAACGATTGTTTTTATCATCTATAGGATTACAATATCGCGAATACTTAAAACTGAATTATATTGCTTATTATGACGTTGTAAATGAAGAGTGTTATTTATTTACATGAATTTAACATGTAGATTTTCCAAAGTATATTTTAATCGTGTTTAATTTGGTGAATGTAAGAACTAATTATAAGAATTCAAGTTTGTAATGTATATAAACGCAAGAAACGGAAGCCAAATCAGTACAGTTACCGGTTTTTTACCTAAGTAAAACGGGAAATATTTTTTTTAACGTCGTCCTCCAGTTTGAATCTGAAAGGGTAAGTAGAATTTTTTGTTTACCGTATTTAATATACCGCTTGAAAATATATTGCATTTTATTTGCTTAAATTAAATACTAAACTGAAAACTTATCATTTCCTCTGTATGTTGTAAGTCATAATTAAAAAAACACTATCTAGTACAATAATTTATTAACAATACATTGTAACGTATTTTTTTTCTACTTACACCTAGCCTAATAAATTAATAATAAAACAGATAAATTTTAAAGCATTTAATTCGTAAATATTCAGCCAATAACAATTAAAGTATAATGTTCGTAATAACACATAGATTCTAGAAGATATATATTCTCAGGCTTGTTACCAAGCGTTGTCCAGTTAATTATCAGCACTTTTGTTCCCAACGTCGAAGAGTGAAGTCGCTTTTTGTAGACTAGAGATAAAAGTCAAGATGTCCCGACTAAAACACGAGGCGTCTAATAGAGTCAGGAAGAAGAGCTTGAGTTGAGAACATGGAACGATAATATACATCATTTAAGACAGTTGGTATAGATTAATACAATAAATTAAACTAATACTTTCACTTTAGTGCAATATCTAATGGACATATCTACAACAACAATTTTCAATGTTAAATTATAATAAATTTTCGTCGCAATAATTTAAAGCAGGCAGTTATGGTTTTGTTCTATCTATTTAATATGCCGTATAGAAATGGTTTATTATACAAAGAATCTTGGTACTTCAAACTCACTGATGATTAATACGCTGGAAAAATACAACAGCTGACGTCATGATTTTGCACCTGCAATTTATTTGGATACACGTGAGTGTTTGAAACTTTCCGTAACTTTGAAAGTATAGTAAATTATTATGAGATTTGCTACGTTGAATATTAGAGTAACACAAATAAAAAGTAGTTTTTTTTAAAGTCAATAACACACCGAATAAATATCTAGTTTGTCAGTTATTTGTACACGCATTCAATGTGTTTTAAGATATTTAGAATGACAACTTATGTCAGATAAAAAAATAGTATAGATTCTGTTTCCTAATCTAGACGCCAGATGCAGTCTTGATTTAATTTTCACATTTTGCTTAAAAACAATTAAGGTCATGTAAAAGCTTTTTATTGGTGCTGATATTCGTGTATATTTTTTTGTGTAGACAACAGTTAAATTTGAGTACTTGCATTTTATGATCGTTATTTTTCTGATGATCAATCTTTGTTGTAAATGGTCAAGGAAGCGCTTCAATGATTATAGTAGAAATAAAATCTTGTGATATGAACAAATAAATTATGATATGTTTGCTTAAACTAAATTTTATAGAAATGATTAATTTATAAATATTTATTTAGAAGGTTAAACTTCACTAAAATTCTTTTATAAAAAATTTATGACAAGATAGTAAGCATATATATTGCAGTCACATGTATATATATTCGATTTCTACATATGAATAGAATTCATTTTGTTTCATTTGAATGAAGTTTTATTATTCTACATTTAAATTAGGAAAAGAAAACTAGAGCAAACCCTCATTAAGTAAAAAGACAGAATAATGAAAAGAATCCTTTAGTATTTCACAGATGTTTAAATTCATTTATTCTATTTTTGGCATATGCTTTTGAAGACACAAATAGTGTCCATGTGGTGTTTTGTTTGTTCACAGGTAAAGCTGAGACAACTGTTTGACATCTGGTGGTTGAGGTTTTGGTAAGTGTGTGATAAAGAGTGAAATTCAAATTTTATGGCTATGATAGTGGTGTTAAGATAAGGTTTCCGCATTTCCTTATACAAACACAGTTAAATTTTGTTGGCACTTGTATTAAAAAATACGGTGGCGCCTATTAAAAATATTTTTGGTCGATTATCCACCCATGACCCATGCTCATGATCTACCCAGAGCTAACACTCTACTAGCCGTTTAACCCCTAAGAGTTTTCTTTGTCTAAAGCCGTTTTCCATCTGACATTACCCTGGGCTTGGAGTATAAAGAAGAAAATCTCGACCTAGTGATATCAGATTAAAAATAGAGAGTTTTAGTATATAGCTGATAGTCACGAGGATAAAGGGTAATAAACTTACAAAAAGTTTTTAATTACCCCGTTTTTTATTACACTTACAACATTATAACCGATTGGAAATCCTAAATGTACATGATTCATCTTCGAGCGCTGATTCATAAATAACCAAACTATGAAAACTCGCACATAAACGTATTTAAAGCAAATCTGTTGCGGGAATCCATCTAGATTGATTAATACCATAATATTTAACAAATAATTCACGTCCTTTGTTGCGTTTTCGCAATACTTTTTCCACTAAATAAATATCTGGAGTATTCGTAATCTGCAGCTCCTCTTTGTAGAAAGACCCCAAGATCGGGTTATCGTTTAAGTCCCCAAGCAAATAAGTGATAGGCTTTGTCTGTTGAATTTGTATCACTTTAAATAATTCCGTTGACCAGTTGGGCAAATAACCTTTATCAAAAATATTTAGATAGACGCACTATATCACCTATTTTAAGCAAATTATTTCGGCTTGTAGCATCACTATCTGCGAAAAGTTTCTCTTTCAGGATGTTTTTCAGCTTCAATTGGGCTCAATCCAGTGGGCCGGTGCTTACTATTATTATATTCTTCAATAACTTTAGGTAATATTTGTAACCATCTGTTCGCGCCATTTCGCTCTCCCAACGTGGTATTCTTTATCAAGCCAGGCGAGATAAGGAATACCATAATTTAAAAGAGTCGATTAACAACCATCCGCGAACGCGAACGTGTTCATTCAATTTCTAAATATTACTCTCTAATCTCTTTCCTAAAATAACCATTTCCTGACTCCGTTCCTATTTACCTCTGGCCAGAAACAGTACTGAAAAGTGCCGCGTTAGTACTCCAGATGTTGTGCTCCGGTAAGTGCTTTAAGTATTTATGTGACTTGTATTCAAATTCTATGTTTCATTCCTTATACTCTATACAGTCCACTGTCTACCTTACAAACCCTGGTTTACTGCCTACTGCACTCCAGGCAATTTCTAATTGTGCCCCTTGTCGTTCCAACAGGCGCATACATAGTTTTTTGATCCGTACGAGCCGAATTAAGAACTACGTTATATCTCGTTCTTCGTCTCACATCCTCAATTCAAGCACATAAATACGTATGTCCAACATTAATTGTAATTTCGAATAATCATAACACTTTAATTCTAAAGATAATTAAATTGCTATAAAAGTTTCCAGTTGAATAGCACGTGTGTAATTTTAAAAATACTGCATTTATACTTTAGTCAGATAACTTCGTTATCGCGTTGCCATTCAACACGTTTAAAACAATGACATTTGTATTTGTATACAAACAATAAACTCTGCTTCGGAAGTACTCTTATTATAAGATTCGTGCAAGTATTATTTGTGCGTAACAAACGTTTAATCATGACTACCAGAAACATTCTACAAAAGAAATTAGAGGATTATTTTTCTCGTTTAACGGAAATCCAAGACTATATCAAATCGGCTACTCGCTTTTCAGCAGTCGAAGCGAGATATGTTCGAATGCAAAGTATTGAGCAACAACTCGATACACTTTACGATAAAATTTTAAGTTATAATTCCACTGTAGAAGAAAAGGATGAGATAAATTCTCAAAGATCTTCCTTCGACAATTTAATAGATGTTATTCGTTCTCGGTTTTTCGATATGAAGCAAAAGGCTTCTACTTCTGCCGGCGATACAGCAGTTATCGCAAGTGCATCTCAACCTGTTATCAGTTACTTAAAACCTCTTAGTATAAATCCGTTTGATGGTTGTTTAGACAATTGGCAAAATTTCAGTACGTTATACAAAAGTTTAGTCCACGAAAACGATCACATTCCCGTAATTCAGAAGTATCATTACATGCGCATGCTTCTTCGGGGGGGAAGCATTGGCTTTAATTTCGGATTTAGCTCTAGATGCCAATTTATATGAACAAGCGTTTACTAAACTTCAGGATCGCTACAATTCACCTCGTAGAATTACGAGCTACTACTTAAATAAAATACTTCAATTTAAAAACTCTGGATCGCTCTCAAACTTTATTAATATTCATGTTAATGCTGTTAACACGTTAAAGGTAGCGAATAAAGTTGAAGATTTGGCTGATTTTTTATTGTTTTCTTTATGCTATCGCAACCTAGAATTCAAAACTCAAAACGCATTTGATTCAAACATAGGTTCGGCAGTTCCTACTTGTACTCAACTGTTCGATTTCTTAACTTTGCAAAGCAAAACATCAGAGCTTTATGAAGATATTAAAAGGGAAAGAGCGCCAAGGCCAGGTGCACCCCTTCGCTTTAAATCTAGTTTAAACCAATCCTTCTTGGTTAAAAACTCGCAGACTTCAGTGGCGACTAAAACCGCTAGTATAATTTGTCCCTATTGTAGGGAAGTCCATAAAATCTATGGATGTTTGGCATTTAGAAAGCTTAGCGTTGACGATCGTCAAGTTGCTATTAAATCTTTAAATCGATGTTTTAAATGCCTCGGCAGTCATACTCCTCGTGATTGTAATTCTGATGGTAAATGTAAGTTGTGCCATTCCTCTTTTCATCATACTCTGTTGCATAAACCACTTGCTAGAACACATTAATGAATCTAACGATTCGAAAGCCGCACTCACAACTGAAGTTGTTTCGACATGCAACGTCACAAATTCACTAGAAAATTACACTGTTTTATTAGGTACTGTAGAAGCTCGTGTTTTAGATATAAACAATAAGTTACAATCTGTGAGATGCATTTTAGATTCCGGATCTCAAATCAACGCAATTTCAAGTTCTTGTGTCCAACGCTTAGGTTTGGAGCGTCAACATGATTTTCGCCAAGTTGGTGGCATTTCAGGTTCTGCAATTAAATCCAAAGGAGCTGTAATATGCACTTTGTTTTCTAATCACTCGAAGCATCAATTTCAATTTTGTGCTTCAATCTTTCCTAAAATATCGGGAAACGTTCCCGGTTGCTCACTGCCTTCTCGTATTTACCATAAATTTAAATGTTTGCAGCTTGCTGATGAAAATTTTCATAAATCATTGCCCGTAGATATACTACTGGGTGCTGAAATATGTTCCGAAGTGCTATTTTCTGATCGCACTAGAATCATTCCTGGCCAACCAGTAACTATTGAAACAATATTCGGTTACGTGTTATTGGGACAGGTTCCTAATGTTAACACCGTTGTTAATGCAACTTCTCTTTTTATTTCTGATTCAGTAGATAATGATATAAGGAATTTCTGGGAATTAGAAGAAGTCAAAATGCCCAAAGTTCCCTCTCAAGAAGATGTTATTTGTGAATCTCATTTTCTAGAAAATTATTCTCGAAACGTCTCTGGTCGTTTTACTGTCGCTCTCCCTTTCAATAACAATATTAAACCTCTCGGTAGCAATCGACATATTGCTTATAAATGTTATCTAAATTTAGAAAAACGTCTTTCATGTTCTCTTGAAAAACAAAATTCTTATAATATGTTTTTACAAGAATATTTTGATCTTGGTCATATGATGTTAGCCGAAAATCCATCCGATTATATTTTACCACATCATGCCATCTCGAAAATAACAAGTAGTACTACCAAACTACGCGTTGTTTTTAATGGATCTGCCGTGGATTCAGTAGGTCTTTCTCTCAACAATAGATTATATGCTGGTCCCAAATTACAGTGCAATTTACCAGATATAATAAATACATTTAGATCGCATAAAATTGCTGTTGTGCGGACATTCGCATGATGTACCGGCAGATCTTACTTCGTAAGCAAGATTGTCAATTTCAGCATATATTTTGGAGACCAACTCCACAAGACAACATTTCTGAGTACGAGCTTAAAACTCTTACATATGGTTTAGCTCCTTCCGCTTTCTTAGCTCAAAGAGTTCTTCGGCAATTAGTTATAGACGAAGGGAACTCTTACCCCCTGGCTTCTGAAGCTATTATGTATCATACCTATATGGATGACGTAATTAGCGGTGCTGAAAGTATTGCTGAAGCGAAGCAACTACAGCACGAGCTAGTAAAACTTCTTTCTCTGGGCCAGTTTGATTTGCGCAAATGGTCTAGTAACTCTGAGGAATTGTTACAGGATTTCGAACAAACTGAATTAGAAACTCTAATTCCTTTCTCTGATGACGTTAGTGGTATAAAGATACTAGGTTTAGTCTGGAACCCTGGAATAGACGTGTTCACTTATAACGTGATACCCTTTAAAGGTGAATTTACAAAACGTTCTGTACTTTCTTATATGGCCCGCATATTCGACCCTTTATGGTGGTTAACTCCCGTAATATTTGTAGTAAAGCATATGTTACAACGACTGTGGGTTCAACAAATTGATTGGGATGATACCCCTGATCATAAGTGGTGTCAGGAATGGCAAGGCTTTTGTAACCAAATTACTATGTTATCCCAGCTAAAAATTCCTCGTATCTTGTCTCATTTTCACGGCACTTATCGATTGCTAGGATTTTGCGATGCAAGCGAAAGGGGATACGACGCTTGTGTCTACTTATATGTTGTTAATGATAAATCTGTAGATTGTAATCTTTTACAAGCCAAAAGCAAGGTTGCTCCTCTAAAGCATCTTACTATCCCACGCTTAGAACTTTCTGGAGCTCTTTTATTAGCCAAATTAATTCATTCTATGCGTTCAAATAAATTTCCATACCCTATTTTGGAAACTAAACTTTATTCAGACTCTCAAGTCGTACTTACATGGTTGCGTACGTCTACATATTTGTTAAAGCCTTTTGTGGGAAATCGAGTAAGCCAAATTCTAGAATATACCTCCATTGATCAATGGAACCATGTTTCCGGAGAACTTAACCCCGCTGACGTCGCTTCTCGTGGACTTACCCCTTTTCAATTATTACACCACGATTTGTGGTGGAAAGGTGCATCTAATTTAAAGGATGTTTGTTTTAACCTCAACTATTCTTTTGTTCCTTTGAGTGAAGTACCTGAATTAAAATCAATTACTACCCTACTGGTTGCATTAGAACAGTGCGATTTTGCTGAATTCATGGGAAATTTTTCTTCTTTAAGTCGCTTGCAATATGCAACGGCATATATTATTCGTTTTATTTATAATTGCCGTCACCCCATGGGAAAAATTCTAGGTCCTATTTCTCGTGATGAATTACATAATGCATTACAAACATGCGTGAAACTTGTTCAACAACAGTTTTTTGCAGTAGAATTGTTGCAAATAAAAATTAAAACCTCTCCGCCTCTTTTAGAAAATTATCGCCGTTTATCGATACTCTAGGTTTGCTTAGGGTGGGCGGTCGCTTACAGCATTCACAATTGAACTATGATAGCAAACATTCTCTGTTATTGCCTAAAAGGGCAGCTTTATCTAAACTTATTTGCGATCACTATCATGCGTTATCTTTGCATTCCGGACCTCTTACCACACAAGCTCTTATTCTAAGAAAATACTGGATTTTAGGATCACGATCGTTAATACGACAACGAATACATCAATGCATACCATGTTTCCGATTTAATTCCAAGCCTTCTCAACCCAATATGTCTAATTTGCCTCCGTCCCGTGTACAATTAACTCGTGCCTTTACTCATGTTGGAGTTGACTTTGCAGGACCGTTGCTTGTTAAGTCTTCCATTCGGCGTAATGCTTCTTCTTTCAAATCATATCTTTGTGTTTTCGTGTGCATGTGCACGAGAGCAGTTCAATTGGAATTAGTTTCCGAACTTACTACTAAATTATTTCCCGGTAGCGATGGTGTTGTTCGCGTGGTGTCGGTAAAAACCACCCACGGTTCCCTCACTCGGTCTGTAAATAAAATAGAAAAGTAATTTTTTTTTCTTGTTTCTTTCTCAAACTTGGATTTAGTTTTTTTTTTTAAAAAAATCGCGTTTTATTTTGCTTTTTTTCTATCCCGAGCATCGGCGGGTAAACCGTGACCCACTACTGGGAGGAAATGCCAAGTTCTAATACAATTTTCTTTTCAAGTTTCGAATATATCTCTTTTAAAAAAAAATGTTCATTTTTGGTGGGCGGTTATGTTCGCGCCATTTCGCTCTCCCAACGTGGTATTCTTTATCAAGCCAGGCGAGATAAGGAATACCATAATTTAAAAGAGTCGATTAACAACCATCCGCGAACGCGAACGTGTTCATTCAATTTCTAAATATTACTCTCTAATCTCTTTCCTAAAATAACCATTTCCTGACTCCGTTCCTATTTACCTCTGGCCAGAAACAGTACTGAAAAGTGCCGCGTTAGTGCTCCAGATGTTGTGCTCCGGTAAGTGCTTTAAGTATTTATGTGACTTGTATTCAAATTCTATGATTCATTCCTTATACTCTATACAGTCCACTGTCTACCTTACAAACCCTGGTTTACTGCCTACTGCACTCCAGGCAATTTCTAATTGTGCCCCTTGTCGTTCCAAGAGGCGCATACACCATCTATAACTTCCTTGTAAATAGAATCTCTGGTACAATTTGTTTTTTACACTCCTACTTAAACTTTCCGCCATACTGGCTTTGGTCGCCGAATGCGTAGAGTAATGGTTTACTTTATATTTGTGCATGAGTTTTTTTAAACGATTTATTGTAAAATTCCTTGCCTTCATCTGTTTGCAAATTAATCTTTGATGCAATATTCTTATCGCGTAACATTGTTCTCAGTATAATTTTCATTGCTCTTGTAACTTCTGGACCGGACTTATTTTGTAACGGTTTAGCAATTGCATATTTCGTAAGGCAGTCCAGCCCAATTAGAATGTACTTGTAACCTTTATTAACACGAGCGTATGGTTGAAATTCTGTTAAGTCAAATTGCATGAGATCACTTTTTATAGGCTTAAGCACTGTGTGCCGACGCAAAAAATTTTTCCGCGCTGGTCTAAACAATTCTTCTACGATTGCTGCTTTACTCATTGCTGGGGGAGTACTGAAACCAGACTGAGCATACCATCATTTTGTAAATGTATCTTTGGTATGAGTTCAAGTTTTGGATTGTAATACTTGTTCCTAACATCTTTTGATGATGCATTATAAATCGATGAAAGTGCGAGACTGAGTTCTTGATCGTTTGTTGCAGATGTGGTATGCAAATTCATAAACAACTGTACAAATGCTTTTACATCGTATACAAGTTTATCAAATTTTTCATCTATGTACTGTTTGGTTACAGTATCAGATTTTTCAATAGGAGAACTAAGGTGGATAATTCGTTGATTCCTCGTATTGTAAACTACGGTCTTACGACGAACATCTTCTGTACTTCTTAAACAGTTGGACAATGTATGGTTTACTAGTTTGACTGCAAACATTTTGGTGACCCCATCATTGTCTTCCTTAGGTTCAAGTACATCCACCAATCTCTTACCGCGCAAATTAATTTTTTTCTCTTCTGGTTTGAATACGATGGTACTTCTTTGATTGACGATGTCGTACTCATCTATAGGATCCGAAACGTTGACGATACGTTTTTGTTGTAAATAGTAACTTTTACCATCTGGTGTAAGCGCAAAACCACGCCCTGGTGGACCTTGTCGTACATCAGCATTTTTGTACTCCGGACGACCGAACCGGTCTATAGGCATTTTGAAACTGAGAAAATTTTAGTAAGATTATTCTACTATACTTTCTTCCCTTAACTCTTCGATTATGGACATAATCTCGTTTATGTTCTCAACGCTTGTGTTACCTGCCTGGTAGGCGGCATTCAGTAATTTTAGTCGGTCAATTAATTCGTGAACGTTGTTCCAATGAACGTACTGAATCCTAGTATTCAATTTTTTGTAAAAACGATTAGGAAGTCCGGCACCTTTCTTCTTCATCGTTGACGATGTCCTTTTTGATTGTCTCGGAAATTCTGTCATATGCGGCAACACATATTTTTGGAATTTTATGTTTGTAGTCGGAAACCCTGCTAGATTATTTAATTTGAATGGATCGAATCGTTTCGTGAAAATCGAAGCTGCTTTAATCATTTCCAGGTAATTTGGTAAATCTTCGTGTAAATTGAAATCACCCTTTTCGTGATCATGGTTCATATAGGTTAACAGATTGTACAGTCCAAACGTACCACAATACTTTATATTATTTAATGTAATGTCACCATTTTCTCGATTTATATCCAACTCTTTGTTTCCGAACACCCATTTATCATCTTTAGGATCATACCTTACACCATAAACAGATTTGTCTATATTTTTGTCTTCATCTCTAATCAACACGTTTGCATAGTAGGGATGAAACGGTTCTTCGGGAATGGGCTGCTTCATTTTCTTTATAAGTACTTCCTTGTTTTCAACTTTAACTTCTCTTGTAGGTAATTTTTCGGTCATGTCTTGCAAATGGGATGCGGTTACTTGCAAAGGTTCGATCAATTGTTTGTGGACCTTATTGAATTCTTGCTGTGACGTGGTGTATCTCTTTTTGCACTCCACAAACTTCTTTCGCACAGCATCTTGAATAAGCTAAAGTTTACGTTTATTTGCAATCAAGTCGTTAACGTCCGCCATAATAAATCTCTGAATCACAACTAACCATTTTTTACATCTTCAATACATATATAATGGTCAAAGTTTTTCCTATAGCGTCCTTTATCAATATCAAAATCTTTCACAATAGTTATAAAAGTATGCTTCGAATCATAAGCATTCCAACACCGTAAACACATTTCCTTAAATGTTGAATATGACATGTCACCACTTATGTGATCCGAAAAAATATGTCTAAGATTGGTCTCATCCTGTTTCCACATTGCGATGACGTTTGCGTTGTCTCTTAACCTGTGTTTTAAGGCGCTCGCATAAGTTTGGCATAGGTAGAAAGAGTTTGTTGCTTTATGTCTCCCAAACGAGAAAAACTGGGTGATCTTGCTTTGATCGTTTACAGGAATATCGTCAAAAACCACAATTAAATCATTTTTAGCATCTTCTGGACCAATCAAATCGTCGTGGTTTCTAAATTCGTGGTAACCAATTTCTTCTCTTAAAGGTTCACTTCTTAACAGTTTATACTTTGGCCGATATAAACTTTTAGAAAACACATAGACGTTTTGGAATCTAAGTCCATTCTCATGTAAAATGAGAGATATTAGAGCGTTAGTTTTTCCACAACTCGATGGTCCGGCGAATATTGCCCTTATATTGGATGGGAACAAAGGCCCAGGTTTACCAATTTGGATAGGACTCAAAGGGGTGAATTCATCAAAATTTTGTATTGGGATTTTAAATTTTTGTTTCACAATATCTTTTACATCAACAGAAACGTTATTGTTTCTTGCATAATGTTGTTCGAGGTGTCTCCGTAGGGTTCTTCTAGGTATTTTGTACAGTTTGCTTGCATGGCAAGTATTTATCATGCCTTGCTGGATTTCACTTATCGCTTTCGCTAAAGTTTCCTTGGTGTACATCTTTTAAGCAATCGGTTGAAACTAACCTAAATTGGAAATTATACACCCTTATATACTTTCGAGAACAGACCACACTGGGGCGCAGGTGGCCACACACCTGAGATCATCCAAATTATTTAAAACAATAAAAATTTTAACACATACAAATTTATTAAAAGTAACGCAAATACATAATATTATAGATTATTTAATTGTAGAAAAAAATCTATTGACAACTTCTGTAAACGGGTTGTACTCAAACATATAGTCGTGAATAATCAAAGCATAGGCTTTCATCGAAGGCTCAAAATTTCTTGATGATTCTATCTCCATTAGAATGTCCACTGTTGCATCTTTGAGGCTCTCAAACTGGTGGCGGCAGTCAATTACAAATATGGGCCCATCTTTAAACTTGCTGTAGTCCATTAAACATTTATTAGAAGCCTTGTCGGGGTAGTATTTTTCCATAAAAGTTGTATCCGGCAGGTATGCTGCTAAATAATCATTCTGCTCAAAATCCAGGTTCATGCGATGTTGAGGAAACGTTCAAAAACACTTTGACATTGGTTATATTAGCATTCGTAAAGCTAGTAGCATTTTCTTCTTTCTTGTCATATTTACCGTTTTGGGGTGCCAGTAATATCCATCTCGCCTTTTCGGCTTCATTTGACACTTTAATTCTCCAGACCTGAGACTTTGATTGAGGAAAAGATGGAAGTTCGTGTAGTTCCCATTTCCTGAATGCCGCAATTATAGATGATTGATTCTGCATTTCGGAGAGCAGCTAAGTCTTGGCAAAGTCGCTTAACGTTATATGAGGAACTTCCCATGAGATGCGTTGTATGCTAAAAGTTACTGTATTTTCAGCAGACTTGTAACAATTCAATCAGACTTAGATCTAATTAAAATCAGTTCTTGTGGCATGTTGACGATAGCTTTATTGTAATCTTCGAAAAATCCGAAAATGGTTTTAAGCAGTATAGCACAACTAAAACGACCATCTTGAAATAAATATTCTGATTTCCAGCCGGTGTGGACTATAGACTTTGTTTCTGATTCTTCCAGGGTCACCAGTTCTTTAATGGTTCGAGTAATCCCAGGAATTCGACACACGTCGACTATTTGATTATTCCCCAACTTGTATTGTATTTCTTCAAAGAGAAAGTAGGGAGCATTACTAGTGAACTCGTATGCTTTGACTAGATCTGTTGTTTTATAGACACTCTTAATAAAGATAAAACTTTCGTGCGGGTATATTATGTTATCGCTGCTTTGGATTTCTATAGAAATTCGATCATTGTTTTCAGCGTTTAATGTAAATGGTAAATAGGTATAATAATCCTCCTTTATGATAGTCTCGTCCAATTTATAACTTCCAAACACATCTAATTTAGGCACATCTTGGTAGTTGAGCCTTCCTAGTTTAACATCTCGCTCGCTGTGGTAGTCCAAAACACGTTTACTTCTGCCAACCATAATTTAACACTTTCAATCCTAAGGATCGTAAAAAACGAACTTCTTTTGCTGTAAGTCTTTTGACGGCTTGACACTGTAACGGCGTAGACACATCTGACTGTTGAGGTGTGTGGTATTGTGTTTTATATATAAAATCAATAGGCATTTCCTTAAATGTTTCTTATTTCTAGCCTAACACAAGTATATGTTTCCGGAGAAAGATTTACCAATTTCCCCCAGTGATCGACTAATTTGATTGTAATGTTATCGATTTCTGATACACTTAATGGGTAATATATAACGTGGTTAGGCTCCTTTTCCAGATTATACCCTGGTGGTACAGAGAGGCTGAATTCGAATATGCTGTGAGTCAGAGTATTATTTCTAAACGATCCGGTGGTGATATTGGTTTCCACAAAAACGTTTGAGACCGATATTATGTTCACTTGTTGGTCTGCAATATGTAAGATGTTTGCAGCGAGTTTACGATTGGTAAAACCCAAAATGGATCCAATGCTGTTTGCACGATTAGCTCCAAAATCAATCGCTATACTGCTTCGTATAGAACATTTTAACGTGTTATTGTTTGCACTAAGTTTAAAAAAATTATCAATGTTCGCATCGATGTCTGGAACCTTACTGAGCCACCGTTTGAACACACCCTGTATATATACGTTTATTTCCTCCAATTCGTAAGAACCCGGTGCAATAGTTATAGAATGTTGTTCTGAATCGTCAAATACAAGACATTATTTCCAGGGTGTACGTTTTGCACAGTGTTACATGTATAGAGACCCACTAAACCTAAAGCATATTCACTGTCCTGCTTCAATTTAATTGGAGGGGAAATGAATCCTGTTGATATGACGTTGCCGTAACCAAATACGCTCACAGTTTTAGCCATTTTCACTAAGAAATTTTAACACTAAATGTCCGCAATTGTATGTGTTGTAAGTCTGCTCCGATACACTATTGTAGTAAATTTTGCAACCTCGAAAATAACTCTCGACTTTTTTCGGGGGTTTCAAGTCGCCAAAGGAATCGTAGTATAACACAATACTTCCGAATTTTCGGTACCCCATCCAATGAGTACCCTGTCCTCTTGTGGTGTCCAAGTTAATCACACCCGTTTCGATGACACGCGGTTTAATCTTCTTTAACTGATCTCTAGAAAAAACGCCTCGAAAATGAGGAATATTTGATGCGTATTTCTTTATATCTACGTTGGTGAGAGCTCTTCAAGGTAACTTGTCTAGTTTTTTGATACTTTTCTACAAGTGCCACGCCCTTGTTTGTATGGCTTCAAGAATAATGCAGCTCCTTTCTTGTAGGGCTTTAATAACAATCCACTTCCTTTTTTTCCTACTGCTACTGCTTCCATAGATCTGATGTGACGTTCACCCTCCTTTAACTGTTCGCCAGCAGCTCTTGCATCGTTCACGGCTTTTACAATTCCTGCACCTGTTAAGGCTCCTAGAGCACTTAGTCCGGCAAATATTGGAATCAACGGTAAAAAACCACCTTTCTGCGGGACAGGTATAATGCGTGGGAGTTTGATCTTCTTTTTGTCTCCGGCACCGTTTACAACTCTTTTCCCAACATGGATACCAACTTCGAGTAACTTCTTTAAATTGTTAGAGCCCACTCAATCAATTGCAGCTCGTATTTTCTTTAAAAAACCTCCTTTGAAATTTATTTTCTTTTTTTTCATACCCGTCCTTAATTTTCTTTTAGCTTTCATGGAGTTTGTGACGAGCCAGGCAGCAGCCTTTTCACCGAACTTTGCGTTTTTTGATTTTACTCGCTCTCAAGCTCCTTCTTCTAAAATTTTATCTGCTCGATGTCTAGCTGAGAGATCGTCGGGATATTTGAAATATGCAATGTCGTGCTCTCTACACGAGCGGCCCAAGTCGTTGATTCCAAGTTCGTTTTGTTCTAACCGTTCTTCCAGCCTGGTCCCTGTTCCGCAAAAGTGATAAGACGGAATGTGTACCTCAAATGGTAACTTATTTATTACTTTGTTGACTAGCCCACTACCTGAATTCACAATCATGTATGCGTGCATATCAACAAACAACAACTGAATGAACAATGCCCACAAACATCTCTATTTATACTTTTACAAAATACATTTTACATATAAATACATTAATTTATAAGGTTATGCTGGAATTCTTCAGGTATTAAAGTTACGTTATGTCAACCATGTTTGTAACTACACTCGCCTTTTATAGGATCGTTGTGGATCATGTGCTGTGGTAACCGGAATTTTCGGAAAAAGACTCTCTCTCAAACATTTGTGCTAGCGATAGTGCCACGGTTACATCATCGGCGTATTGGTCGGGGTGACATGTAATTATTTCCAGAATTGTATGATAATTTACATTGGAAGCAGTCGTCAAATAGATAACGACTTGCTCGGAGTTCACTTTCTATTAAAATTGTATCTCTTTCTTCATCCGTCAACTCTATATGTCCTCCACGATTTATATTTATTGCACTGCCAATAAACACCTCGTAAAATGCCGGAAAGCCTCGACTGTTCAATCCTTGCAGCTTGTAGCTTATTACTTCACTAATCTTGAATATCTTAAAGACTTCGCTTTGATTCAAAATAATAACATCTCGTCCTTTTGTAATTTCCATGTTAAAGGCATTTTCTTCTTGAAAATTGGCTCCCAGCTCCACACGTTTAATATTGGATGTGCCCACTACCAATTTCAATTTAAATCCGCGATCTAGTTGTATTACAATCTCATCGTCTTCATTAGATAACCCATTTAGTGAGACTTGATTTGCTTCTCGAGCAAATTCTCGAATTTTGAACTCGACTTGAAAGTTGAAGAAATTTGTCCAATCATTGTAACTCATTTTTACAGCATAATCTCTACATATACCCGTGCAGCAAACAATTTGAAGCGCTGGTTTTAGACCGTCATATAAATCGAGTCCAACTTGCACATTGTGATGGTGTTGTTGACGTGGGAATCTACTTAAGGGGTAAACAGACTTACTTACTAACTTGTTGAGGTCAACTGCGGCACAGGGAAATTATCCACAACGTCAACACCGACAACGTCCATTATTTTAAACTTTGATACACGATTAACTCGAAAATATTTCGCAAACTGAATTTTTAGCTTCACATATCTCGTCTTATATATTGGATGGTGAGGTCATGCGCCGATCAGTCTTGAACTTGTTTAAGTCAATCAACGGATTTACATAATGGTATTAAATACAAGTCTTTACAGGAAAAAAACCTAACTCAAGGCATAATTAATTATATTATCGTAGGTTTTCCCCCTAGTTGTCATTAACATACCAGTATTTGGAAAGTATACACAGACTCAAAGTCCAACTTGTTCAACATTTGATTGGATGTTCAAATTAATCGTGTTGGTGGTAAAACCAAACTTTCTAGATATTTCCATATTAATTGAGCAGTTCTGGGAATTTCTTGTCATTGACAAACAAGTCTCGACAGCGATCTATATCTAGGAAGTATTCAGTCTTGCTCCTAACAGAAGAAAAAATGGAATCCTCAAAAACGTTTATTTGTGATGTTTGTTCGGCAGCGTTCTCTAGAAAAGATAGCTTCAAACGCCACAAATGTGCTAAGCACGGTGCTTCAATGTCTGGACTATGTTCGAATCATTCGTGTGACATTTGTAATGCTGTTTTTTTCGAGGAAGGATGCCCTAAAAAGACACCAAAATATTCATCAAGGTTCGTCTACTTTTACACGTACAGCACCTGTAGCAACGAGTGCAAGAATTTCAAAGGGTAAACGTCAGGTGCTCAATTCTGAAGCATCTTCTGCCAAAAAAAATCTCGTGTAGATGAAATGATGCAATATACCGTCTGCAATTTCACCATACTTAAAAATACGTTTACTCACCATCTTCGTAGTAATGCGCATAAAGATGCAGTTGATAAAGCTCCTGATAATGATGCAGTTCAACTCATCAACTCTGCTTTTAAAACTCGCATAGTAAGCTATCGAATAAAGAATACTCATACTGTTGGAGACATTCGAGAATTTCTTCTGACACGGAAGCTCAATTTGTATGTTTAATTAAAAAAAAATTAAAAGAGCACACAACGTTGAAAATCAACTGTGAAACCTTTGTTAATTATACAAAAATGAGCCGATCTGATCTGATTGAAGACATAAAGTCCTTTAATACCAAGAATCAAGTGATTACGGTATCTAGCGACTTGAATAATATCTATACAGAATTCATGGAAAAGATGGTTTCAAAGTCTGAAGAGTTTCAAGAACGTGACTCTGGTTGGACTTTGAAAAATGTTCTACATCTAGAAGTCAATATAAACAAATATATTCCTTTGCATGGCTCAACATTCATAGAATTACCGAAATGGGTGCAAAACAAAAAGGCTGTGGTAAATATCATCAACAACGATGACACCTGCTTTGCGTTAGCAGTTGTTGCAGCACTGTATCCAGCAGACACTAATTCAAATAGAATATCCAGCTACCCCGACTATCGTGCTGTGTTAAACTTATCCGGTGTTGAATTCTCAATGAAAATGTGTAATATAAAAAAGTTTGAAGAGCTAAACGATGTGAGCATTAATGTTTTTGGAATTGAAGGAAAGTCAGTTGTTGGACCTTTATACCTTACATCGAATAAAAGAGTCATGCAGATCAATCTACTTTATATACAGGAAGGAGGACGAGGTCATTTTTGTTGGATTAAGAATTTAAGCAAACTCGTAGGACATCAGCTATCAAAAAGTGACTCATATAAATGGTTATGCGATGGTTGTTTAATATACTTCAGTTCAGCTGAAAAACTTCGCATTCATGCAGAGCATGACTGCACACACGTGGTGACTACTTTGCCCACGGCATTAAATAACATTTTAAAATTTAGAAATTTGCATAAACAGTTGCGTGTACCATTTATTATTTATGCAGACTTTGAGTCTGTTTTGAAACCGATTAGTTCAACCCTTCCTAACACCACAACATCGTTTACCAACAACATTCAACATCACAATCCATATAGTTTTGCGTATTACATCAAGTGTTCTTACGATGATTCTTTAAGCAAATTCGAATTATACAGAGGATCTAATGCTTCAGCAGTCTTTATGGAAATGTTTAAGGTAGAGGCTCGTAGAGTAGGAACTATTTTAAAAACCTGTATTCCAATGAAACCTCTAACACCACACGAGGAATTGTTATTTCTTGAGGCTATAGACTGCAGGATTTGTAAAAACCGCTTAGGAGATTATGAACGTGTTAGAGACCATTGCCATCTGACAGGAAACTTTCGTTTTGCGGTACATGCTGAATGTAATATAAAATACAAAGTACCTAATTTTATTCCTGTGGTGAAGCATAATCTTAGTGGGTACGATTCACATTTTATAGTAAAGGATCTGGCATGTGATAAAGAAAATATTACGGTTATTCCCAATAACAAAGAAAAATATATCTCGTTTACTAAATATGTGCGATTATCTGACTGGGATACTAATGATGAAGAAGGCTATGAAGATGAATATAACGGTAAAGCTGATAAGTTATACATTTAATTAAAATTTATAGATTCTCTTAGATTTATGTCTTCTTCTTTGGATAAGTTAGCTCAAAATTTGAAATCCGATCAGTTCGCAGAAGTTCGTACATATTTTCCTGATTATAGAGAATTCGATTTAGTAACGAGAAAATGTGTATTTCCTTATAACTATATCACAGATACTCATGTGCTTAACGAATCAGCATTACCGCCAAAAAGCGCTTTTTACAATAACTTGACATCGAGTGATATCACTTTTGCTCAATACGCCCATGCTCAGAAAGTAAGGGCAGAATTTAATTTTACAACACTCGGAGAATATAGCGATCTGTATTTAAAAACAGACGCGTTGTTGTTAGCCGATGTTTTTGAAAACTTTTGTGATATCTGCATTTCTACATACGATTTGGACCCTAGCCACTACATTACTGCACCAAGTTTAAGCTGGGATGCAATGCTCAAGTACTCTGGAGTAAAACTGGAACTGCTTACAGATATTGAGATGCATCAATTTCTCTGACGAGGTATCCGTGGAGGTCTAACGCAGTGCTGTGGGCGGTATTCGAGGGCTAACAACCAGTACATAGATAGCTATGATCGTTATGCACCATCCAAATATTTGACTTACTTGGATGCGAACAATCTGTATGGTTGGGTTATGACCCAACATCTGCCCATAAGAGGGTTTAACTGGTTAAACGATAGTCAGGTTAGTGTGCTTCAAGAGCAAATTTTAAACATTTCCCCAACTTCTGATAAGGGATACATTTTAGAGGTTAATCTACATTATCCAGAACAGTTGCACGATCAGCACAACGATCTCCCGTTTTGTTCCGAGAATATAAAATCGCCCTACTACAAATCAAAAACATTTAAGTTAATTGCAAATCTTGAAAACAAAAAAAAATGTCATACATTATCGCAACCTACAACGGTGTTTGAGTAACGGTCTCATATTAAGTGCTGTGCATAGAGTGTTGGAGTTTGATCAGAACCCGTGGCTAAAATCGTATATTGATTTTAACACTAAACTACGTACACGTGCCAAAAACGAGTTTGAAAAAAAATTTTTTAAACTAATGAACAACTCGATTTTTGGAAAAACAATGCAAAACGTGGACAAACGGGTTGACGTTAAAATTGTATACCGATGGGCCTCTGATGGGAACAAGTTGTGTGCGAGCTTCTTAATATTTAACCAAATTTTAATTCTCGAATGGTGTTAAGTGAAAACTTAATTGTTGTGCAAATAAATCGAGTTAAGGTGCATTATGATAAACCAATACATACCGGTTTCAGCGTTTTGGATTTATCAAAAACATTAATGTATAAATTTCATTACGAGACAATGAAACGTATATATGGCGAGAAAATTTAATTTTCCTATACCGATACCGATTCCCTTATGTATTGCATAGAAACCCTCGATTTTTACAAGGACGTGAATGCTAATATAGAACATTTTGATACAAGTGACTACCCCCAAGACAATAAATATGGTATTCCCCTTGCGAACAAGAAAGTGGTGGGTAAATTTAAGGATGAGTTTTTCGGAGAATTAGTATTAGAATTTGTGGGGACGCGGGCAAAAAGTTATTGTATTATTAGTCAAAAAGACATTATCAAAAAAATTAAAGGGATGAGCAGAAATGTTGTTGCTAATGAAATCAGTGTAAATAATTTTAAGGATGTTGTATGTATTTCAAGTAAACCTCTTATGCATACTATGACAACCATACGTAGCAGAAAACATGAAATCTATACCCATCTCATACATAAACTCAGTTTGTCTGGTGATGACGATAAACGTTTTGTTATCCCCAATAGTACAAATACATATGCGTGGGGGCATAAAGCTAAAGATAAGTTTTATTTTACGTAGTTTTAAGTTCTGTTTGTATAGTTGCTTTGTATATAATAGTTCGTAAGTTTGTTGTATTAGTTGTAAGTTTTTTCCCTCCTTCCCACTCCTATGAATCGCACCAAAAATAAAGTAATCATGTTTAAAACCTCTTTGCAAATAAATGGATACATATCTTTTTAGTTTATATATAAATATTGGGTTTACATATGAGTTTTGTAGATCTATGTAAATATCGTCATAATTAGCGGAGAGAATTTGCAGATCCGGTGGTCCTGGGGAAGGATGCCGTGGACCCGACGGTCCAGATCAGGGTGTCGAGAGCACGATCCATGCCCCAGAAGCTAAAAAATGTTTAGTTGAAGAAAACTATTTTGCAATTTTAAGATGACAATGTTATTTAATACCATTACCAGATGTGTGATTATTTTTTTGCATGTGTGGTGGTGGTAGTGGTGGTGCTTGTGGTGGTGGTGGTGGTGGTCTTGATCAGGGCGAGAGCACCATCCATGTCCCGGAAGCTAAAAATGTTTAGTTGAAAAAACCTATTGTGCCAAATTTAAGACGACAATGTTATTTAATACTGTTACCAGATGTGCGATTATTTTTTACATGTGTCGTGGTGGTCGTGGTGGTGGTGGTGGTGGTGGTGGTCCAGATCAGGGTGCTGAGAGAAAGATCCGTGCCTGGAGCTAAAAATGTTTAGTCGAAGAAAACTATTGTGCAGATTTAAGATGATAATGTTTTTAATACTGTTACTAGATGTGCGGAGAAAACCCATTAAGACACTTAGTGCTAATGAGTTTTAATGAGAAAACATATTAAAAAGCGATTTAGTGCTAATGGGTTTTTAATGAGAAAACCTATTAAAAAGCGATTAGTGATAATGGGTTTTTAATGAGAAAACTCTTAAAAAAGCAATTAGTGCTAATGGGTTTTTAATGAGAAAACTCATTAAAAAGCAATTAGTGCTAATGGGGTTTCAGTGAGAAAGCCTATTAAAAAGCGATTAGTGCTGATGGGTTTTTAATGAGAAAACTCATTAAAAAGCAATTAGTGCTAATGGGTTTTTGAATGAGAAAATTCATTAAAAATCGATCGGTGCTAATGGGTTTTTAATGAGAAAACTCATTAAAAAGCAATTAGTGCTAATGGGATTTTAATGAGAAAACTCATTAAAAAGCCATTAAAAAGCAATTAGTGGCTGTGGTAGATACAGGATGAAGGTCCTTCATCTACTTGAATGCAGCCATTATTTTTTCACAAATTATGCTACGCCAATGACCTGTTCGAAAACTTACAATATGTGTTTAAGTGTTATAAATGTTCTATGTGTCTTTATGAATCAATCCTTGAGAGCCTTCCTTGTTGTGGCGCGCATTGATATTTAAATCCAATTTCATATTGCAAGGAGTATGTTAATGTTCTGTCTCAAATAGTGTCAAAAGCTCGTCTAACTGTCAAAGATTACACGAGGCTAGGTTATTGTTCTTATAGTATCAAAAGCGCTTTGTATATTCATCCCCGATCTATGGTCGCGTGACATTTTAGTAAGAAGTAGTTTGAGATTTTGGAATTTAATTAAACCAAATTTACTGTAAAACCCGCAAATTTTTCAATAGCATTTGAAAATGTACGTGTTTTTGTATGGTTTTTAATAATTTTTAAATATTTTTGACAGGTCAAGTAATGTAAACCGGACCCAGTTTTTTTTTATTTGTTGATGTTGGATTAAAACTAGTGGTAGGAATCGAAGAGATCAGTGAAACATTTTCGTTTGTTATAATCTCTTCTGTATAATATTGAGGTACATCATCATCTCCCACAATGTCCTGTGATCTGTATTCAATTAAAATATTCCCCGACTGGAGTGGTTCCACTATTGATGTATCATTTTGTTGAAATGATGTGAATTATTGCTGATGATTATTAAAAAAATTATATAACTCAGACAAGGCAAGAACATTCGTAAAATATATTATGAATGTACCTACAGTATATTCGAATGTATACTATGTACTTAGTATATGCGATCTCAAAATGATAGAATATTTAAGGGATATTATAAGAACTACAAGATTGGACTGTTTAGAACAGTTCAAAAAAGATGCTATAATATATAGAGTACAACGGCCGTAAATATATTCATAATTGTAAACAAATTACATTAAAACTCTTTAGGCTAAATTCATTCCTCTCTATTAACTCATTAGCGTCCACTGTACCCATGTGAGTACAACTAATTGAGTGACATGCTTTTGCCATCTATCAAGAAATAGTGCAAATTTTAGTGATTCGTCTTTATTATAATACAGTTGAAACAGTTTTCTTCCGGACAAGTACGCTTGTCCTTCGGAAATGTTATGTATTTGTTAGTTTTGTTTTGTTATTCCTGAGGTGAGCACCTGTTGAAATATTTTTTCTTGCACCGACTTCTACTATTGGCGGTAAGTTTTGTTTACTCAGTTGTTTTTATAAAGAATTTAGGTATATTGGTATGAAATGAGCTTGTTAAAATACATATCTACGTAATTGTGTCAAAATGAAATATTTATTGAGTTTTATTCCGCAAAAAAGTATGATGTACTCAAGCGAGTACACTGGGCATATGAAAGCAAATTTAGATTTCTTATTTTATTACAGACATGGATTTTCATCATGCTGTTGGTGTAAGACAGTTTTATGGAAGATATGCAGGCCTACCTTCGGCTCTCGAGGATATTGAAACTTCTAATTCACCATCTGAACTTCATATAATTTTAATTCCACCAGATCCTGACGTGGTAATGGACGAAGAAGATATTCAAGATGACGATTTTGTGCCGAGACATTTTGCATTAGCAACTAATGTTAGGTTTGCGCTCTACCAGAACGTCAAGGAATAACAGAGTTCCGTTCTTTTCAATTTCTATAGTGAACTGAACTCTGCCATTCCTTGACGTTCTGGTAGAGTGCAAACCTAACGGACGACTAGGTCATTTCGTATATCGAAAACCCCCCCACACACAGACAGATACCTACATGCGTCGTCACATCATCATCCCTCACAAAAATCATCGGTAATCAACTCTCTAGTCCACCGTGCAATTAAGATTTCACAACCAGAAAACTTATCTAATGAACTGGCCCATCTTAAAACTAGTCTTATAAAAAACGGCTATCGTAACTCAGATATCGGCAGAGTAATCAACCGACATCTGCATCCTACACGAACCCCCAAACCACGCTATAATCCTGATACACGATCTTTAGCAATCCTTCCATATATACACAGAGTAGCAGACCGAATTGGCAAAATTCTACGTAAACACAACATCAAAACAATCTATAAACCCACTAATAAAATTTGACAAATATTACCAACCCCAAAAGATTCCGAAAATAGTCTTAAAGCCCCAGGCGTATATAGTATATCTTGCAGTTGCGGTTTAGTATACATAGGAGAAACAGGACGGTCAGTACAGACTAGACTAAACGAGCATAACCGATGCTTAAGAACAAGCCAGTACAATCGCTCAGCGGTGTCCGAACACCAACATGAAACAGGCCAAACCATCAACTTCGACAAGACGAAACTAATTGCCAGAATTTCATTTTTCTACATTAGAAAAATTAGAGAATCCATAAAAATCAATAAAAATTCTAATAATCTAAACAAAGACGATGGCTACTACCTTTCCCCTATTTGGAAAACAAGCCTATGTTTACAACAGCGGAACCGTGAAGGTTACTGATCCACTACGACACTCCTCTCTATGCATGATCACTCATGCATCAAGTTTTCGCCTTATATAAACCACCACTTTCGCTATTTTCACCAGTTACTTCGCCACAAGACACCTTTTGACTATGAATGGGCTAGTGAGTCTGCTAGTTCAGGAGTAACTCTTCTCTTTATACTTTAACTTGTCTATTTAATATTATCATTCTTATCTATTAAATATATATATATATATATATATATATATATATTTTATTGTCCTGATAAAGCCCCTTACAAAAGTGGGCGAAACATCGACCTTAATTTATAAAATGACACGGTCCCAACCCGGAACCATAAATAATTATAATGACCCCGGCCGTGAAAGCCTCCGACAATATCAGCAACTAATGTTGTAGGAAAAGTAGAAGTACATTATACCTCTGACACGGATGATGAAGATGATGTATCTTTGTTGCTTAGATTTCAAAATTTAGATAAGAAAAAACTAAAAAACCCAAATGGACCAAAGCGTTTACCAACATTAGTATGTACAGCACAAATGGATGTAATGAACGGCTGGAAGCCTTACGGCACGACTTAGAAAATTTAAATAAAATTGAGGTATTTGAAAAGCTATTTAGTGACGATATTTTTGATTATATAGTCACTGTTTCGTATTAGTTAAAACTCAAACTATAGTGGATTTAAATTGTGCAGTGCGCTTGCGCCTCTTAAAGTAAAACGCGTGCGAAAGTGGTTTTGTGACGTTTATCGACGACTCTTCTTTCGAACTAGTAGCGGGATTGTTGTGCGTGACAAGTTATACACAATAAAGTATAGTGCTTGCAACAGTGCATTCAACCGACTCCCCCGGGGGCATTCCAGCAACATTGAAGAGGACCACACACCAAGAACAATACTGGTGAGTGAATTTATGCCTTTTGTTTGTTAATTTTACATGCATACAACTTTCGCATTTAAAGCTCGCGTTTTGTTATATTTTCGCATTACAGTCCACGATTAAATAAGACGCGCCAGCACCTTTATCTAAGTTTAATTAATTGACATTTGGTCCTTTTTCGCGTGATAGAACAGTCCATGGTGAATAAATTAATTCATTTCGTTTTAGCTTGTATGTATGTAGAACTTCGATTTGCAATATTCGCATCATATTTCTATTTACTTAGATATAAAAAATTCGATACACTAAAGTCTATTAATTAGAAATCATTATTTGATTATAGATATATTACGATTTGGCAATAGTTTAGTTAGAGAGCATTATTAATCATTTTACAGATAGTTAAATAGTTCGTATAGAAAACTTGTTGCAAATGTTGGATTCAAAGCTCTTCTATTGTAAAATTTTGTATACCTGTGTAGTAGGTCACTCCTTTTGGCTTATGTACAGCTGCAAACGACATTCCAGTTTTATCGTATAACCTACCTGAATGTTTAAGGGTTTATAACCACTAAATATTTTAACTATATTTCTTGTTTGAATGACTAAACCCTTAGGGCGTTTTATAAACCTTCTTGTTAAGGGTTGTCAGGTCGTATAAAATACAATAGGAAGCTTTAATTACTCATTTCGCATTTTACTTTACAAATCGGGTAATGACTTTATTGGATCATTTTCGGTGATTGAATTTATATTAAGATTATTGTTGGTTGTTGTTAATTGGAATAATTGTCGTTTGTTCCTTCATACAAAATGCCTGACACAAATGCTTCTGTAACCTTATTAAAGCTCTACGCTGCTCGGATTCATGAAATCTTAGAACTTTCTGAAAAGGCACAATACAATGATTCAGTACACAAGTTATTTAAATTGAAGTGTCGTATAGTGGAATCTCTCTACAAGGATTTTACTGAAAAATATGTTTCTGTATTTGTAAACACAGAACCAGAATTGCAACCAGCTTTAGAGAATTTGTGTCGAAATGTAGATGACGAATATTATTCTATTCTTTTGATAGAGCAAGAGATATTTTCTGCTGAAGTGAAAACTCCGTCTGCGAATCACACAAGTCGACAAGACAATAATTTTACACCTAGAGTAAAATTACCAAAAATTACTCTACCCCGTTTTGATAATGACCCAAAAAACTTTAAGACTTTCAAGGATATGTTTGATGTTTTGATAGATAAACAACCGCATTTAACGGACATCGAAAAGCATTCCTACCTTCTTTCAAGCTTGTCGGGTGAATCATTGACCTTGTTGCGGTCTATTCCTCTTTGTCATGAAAATTACAAACTAGCATATGACACTTTATGTTCTAGATATAATAATAAACGTCTTTTGGCTAATCACCATTGGGGTTTAATAAAAAACTACCCGCCTATGCATGCCGAAAACGTAAAACAACTTCGAAATTTAATTGACTGTTTCACAGAAAACTTATCGATTTTGGGATCATTACAATTTGATGTTGAAAGTTGGGATTTCGTTCTTGTAGATCTTTTATTATGTAAACTCGATGAGGAAACTCGTAAACGATTCGAATTGCATTTCAATTCTACTGATGTTCCTACATTCAATTGCGTCAAAGACTTTTTGTCAAAACAATGTGTAGCCTTAGAGAATCTTGTCTCAAGCAAGCAACCGAAAGTGCTTAAAGGTACTATTAATAAACAAGGTCTCACTCGTTCGAATTCTGACTTGAAGCCTAGGACATTCTTAGCTGAAACTAACACTTCTTCTAAGAACAATTCGTTCTCCTGCATCCTTTGCAAGGGAAATCATGTATTGTATTCGTGCGAGCAATTTCTTAAATTGTCTCCAAACAAGCGTCACGAGCAAGCCAAACATCTGTAACAACCCGATTTTCAATCGCTTTGTTGAGCATAAATTTTATAATTATTTTTTATATAATGTTACGCTACTGCGTACCAATTCTTATAGTATTAATAGTTGACACAATTTAATTATCACTTGTATATTTCACGAATCGTGGTGGAATTATATGTACGTTTTACAAAGCCTGCATACACCGTGGTGGAATAACCTCATACAAGCGAATTCTTCTATATTTTAAAAAGCTTTCGTTATACATCTACGGTACCTGAGATCGCATAATATTTACAATACAATGTAGTGAGAGGGTTTAGTTTCTGGTATTTAAACATATGGTGCGGCCTATGGCCGCAGGACCGGACGAATTCATTGGGGTTTTGCAGGAATGTGGTTGCAGATGTAAAGAAACAGCAATGATTCTTGGCTTTTTGGTGTGTGGTCTTTGGGGACAGACGTGTTTATGTGTGTGCTTAGAACACGTGAGTATTTATTTTGTTGGATGACATTTTTTAATAATGCAAAGCAACCCTTTGCTATGAGTTTTATTTCGATTCTGCGTCTCTTTTGTAGCGTCTTATTAATTTGTAGGGAAGGATTACTTTAATTCTACATAGACGCTACGACGGTGTGCTATTGCTTAGGGTTATTTAAAAGAAAATTCCTTTGCTTCAACTACCGGTCATTGGAACGTAATAAAGACGTGAACTAACCTTTGTTAATAGCTCAGTAAAGAAAGCTTTTTCGGATTTACGTGTCAAACTTTTGTAGTGTTGTAAAGGATAATTATTATAGACCAATTGATACTGTTTACTTTTGATCGCGGAAATGTATGTTCGTTCTACCTATAGTCGCTAAAGACGGGGTGCGGGAGCCGTGTTGCGAGCTATAGTCCGGTCTGTTTTTTTTGTGAATTATATTGACATTAAATTACGTTCGCGTGTTCCAAAAAATAATCATTGAAGAGAGCATACGGTATTAACCCATGGAATCCTTGATTTAATCTGTACATACGGATACCGTGTTGTAAAGACAGTAATGCATAGTTGTGTTTCACAGTGCTTTTGTTAATATAATTAAAGATCTTAAGTTAATCCTAGTTAGGCTAAAGATTAGGTATATGTGACGACGTGCACGTCCCTAGATATCAATTAGGTTAGATAGAATTACGTTTATATTATGTCGGAATAGTGGGCCCTGTAGGCCCTATTTCATTTCGAGTTCAAGACTGTTTATTTATTTGTGTATATATCTGCTTTTCCGGACAGTCGATGGTAAAATAAAATGTTATTTCTTTTTCTAAACTATGAAGTTTATTTCATGATTACTTTTATTAGGTATCAGTGCCTTTCCGCTGATTGGCGCCCATGTTTATTATAAATTGTTAATATATGTATCGATGATTTTTATCCATATCGCATATTTGGTAAGTACAAGCAAGGGTTTAGTTAAGAGTTTGAACCACGACCTACGCCGCTGAGTTTAGTCTGCCTGGCCTTAATTAACCGTCTTGACTGGTCTTTACAGGCCCTCGACGGACGGTTGATTAGGTAATTATTACACTAGCGCCTAACGCTTGGGGCTCGAATTTTGTATCGTTTTACGTTGCTCAATTTTTCAAACATAATTGTACTGACGCAGACACTTTTGAATTGTTGTGCTGAAGCATTTGCTTTACTTGCCAAGTTGAATGTACATTATAATTTTTTGTGGAGTTAACATATGCGTGTATTTTGAATTTATTGAACTGATATTATTATTGAAAATGTTTATAGTAGAGTCTTTAAAAGCTGACGAGCTGAGTCACGAATTATTAATTCGAAATTCAGATCCTTCTGATAAAACTGTTGATGTTAAAAGAAAATTATTACGTTCCAAACTTGCATTAGAAAAATGGATGTTTCAATTTTTCTAACTACGAAAAATTCAAATTAATCAAAAGACGAATTAAATTGTTTAGAACAAAAATTAATGAATTGGAATCCTTGCTTCATTCTTATAAAATTACTCCTAAGAAAAATGAATATTTACGGTTGCATACCAGACTTTCACACGTCTATCGAAGGTTAACATACACAACCTTCAATGAAGAATATTCTTCATTTCATTCACAAATATTTTCTCGTTGTATTAAGTCTATTGAAATGTTAGAGCAAGTCCATGAAGAACAAGAATTTAATTCTAACTTTACGTATTTTTCTTTAGGTGTTAATCGCGACTCTACTCATGTTCCTACCGGAAAAGACCTACCTTCTACGTCCAACGTTGTCACCCACACTGAGCCTTCAGTTGGTATTTCAACTAAGGACCTTAGTACCTTAATTGACTCGCTTAATAGAACTCGTTCAGCGGTTCCGATTTATAAATGGGGTCTCCAGTTTACGGGTGATCCGAAAATATTTCTGTTTTATCTTTCATTCAACGTTGCAATGAGCTTCAGGTTGCTCGGAAGGTTTCTTCTGAAGATTTATTCGAAGGAGCCATTGACCTATTTTCTGATTCGGCTTTGGCTTGGTTTAGAGCCACCCGTTCCTCTGTTCATTCCTGGGATGAATTAATTTACAAACTTAAACAAGACTTTCTCCCGAGGACTACAATGAAAATTTATTGGCCGACATAAAGGCGCGAAAACAAAAATTGAAGAGTCCCCTATTGTTTATATTTCTACCATGGTAAATTTATTTGCTCAATTGGATGAAGCTATTGCAAACTCCGAACAACTGAAAATTATTAAAAGAAATTTGCAATCTTTTTATGCCACTCAATTGGCTTTGATTGAGGTTACGGACATTTCGCACCTAATCTCTTTATGTAAAACCTTGAAGCTATTAAATTACGACATGCACCTGTCGAGGAGCTTCCCACTTCCAACAGATTGCCTTTCAGTCCAAATCCTAGGGTCCTTGTTTCACCTACTACAAAAATATAGTAGCAAGAACTGATATTTCTAATTTCTCAAAACGAATACTGCCAAGTCTACTACAATTTGTTTCAACTGCAAAAATTAGGTCATTCATTTCATACCTGTGCCGAAAAGCGCGCATTATTTTGTTATTTGTGCGGACAACACGATGTTACTTCATTGGATTGTCCAAAATGCTCCCAGAAGTCAAAAACTAGTTTCGAAGAGTCATTTCGTTAGCCGATGTACCTCTTCACCAAAATTTGCGCTGGCTGACAAAAGATTTGGCCCGATTGGCTTCAAAAGTCAAAATTTTTACAAACTACTAAAATTTCTTCTAATTTCTATAATTCTGAAAGAGATTCCAGACCTCATATCGCTGTTAAAATTTTTAACGATAATTTAGTTGCTCTATTGGATTCTGGCGCAACGACCACGATATTAGGAAATCGGGAATATTTTTAATTGACAAATACGATTTAAAATTAAATCGTAACGATGAGTTTTCGTCACTCTCTACGGCTGATGGTACTTCACAGTCTATTCTTGGTAAGATTACTTTGCCACTTTGTGTTAATGGTCTCACTCATGAATTATCAATTTTGGTTTCTGATACAATTGAGAATGCCCTTACCCTTGGTGTAGATTTTTGCCAATTATTTGAAATTAAAGTAGATTTTTCTACAAAAGAATTTTTGCTTGTTCTTCTGAAATTGATACTTTTCATATGATTAAATGTGCTGATGAATTGGATGAAGGTCAAAATCCGAATTGAATCGTATTATTTCTTTATTTAACTTACTTGATCGTCCAGAATTGGGTCGAACTGATAAAGTCACTCATACTATTATTACTGGCGATGTTATTCCAATTAAACAACGTTATTATCCTTTATCACCTGCCATGCTAGCACATGCAAATAAAGAGATTGATGAGATGCTGGCTCAAGGCATTATTAGCCCGAGTTCTAGTCCTTGGAATTCGCCGATGCTGTTGGTTAAGAAGAAGTCGGAGAATTTCGTGTTTGCTTTGATGCAAAAAATTGAATTCTGTAACAAAAAAGATGCGTATCCTCTTCCATTTTTAAATGACATACTTGATAGGTTTCGCAATGCCAGGTACTTAACCTCTATTGATTTAAAGAAAGCTTTTGGCAAATACCTTTAGACGCGGCGAGTAGAGAAAAGACTGCCTTTACAGTTCCTCGCCGAGGTTTATTCGAGTATAATGTAATGGCTATGGGTTTAACCAACGCGCCTAGTACACTTCAGCGGCTCATCGAGTCTATTTTGGCCATTCCTTGTCGCAAAATGTTTTTGTTTATTTAGATGATATTATTGTCGTATCGAGTACTTTTAAAGAACATATTGAAATTTTAGAGGAAGTTTACAAAAGACTTAGAGATGCGAATTTTACCATTAATCTTTCAAAATGTGAATTTTGTAAACCCAAGTTATTATATTTGGGTTATGTTGTTGATAAAGACGGTCTTCATACCGATCCTTCTAAGATAGATGCTATAGTCAATTTTCCGCTACCTAAGACAGCCACAGAAATTAAACGTTTTACTGGAATGTGTTCGTGGTATCGTCGATTCATCAATGATTTTTCCACAATTTTGGCTCCGATTAATGACCTATTAAAAAGCAAAAGGAAGTCTCAATCTATTACCTGGAATGAAGAAGCTCTTAAATCCTTTGCAAAAATTAAAGCTTGTCTTGGCCAGGCTCCCATTTTGGCTAGCCCTGACTTTACTAAGCATTTCTACTTACAATGTGATGCGTCGAATTATGGTGTTGGAGTTGTGCTGACTCAAGGTGAGGGCGACAACGAAAAGGTAATTGCTTACGCATCTCGTGCTCTTAATAAGGCTGAGAAAATTACTCGGTGACAGAAAGGGAATTGTTAGCTGTCATTTTGGCATTCAGAAATTTAGGCCTTACATAGAAGGCACACACTTCAAGGTTATTACCGATCATCATTCTTTGATCTGGCTTAATAGCCTAAAAGATCCTTCAGGTCGATTAGCGCGTTGGAGCGTTAAGCTTCAGCAGTTTGATTATGAGGTGATTCATAGGAAAGGTAAACTACATGTTGTACCTGATGCTCTTTCCAGAGCTCCTGTTGAAATTAATTCTTTAAAATTTTCTTCTGATGATATCGATGACTGGTACAAAAGATGCTATCAGAAATTTCTAATAAACCTGATTCTTATCCGGATTGGAGAGTTGAAGATGGAAAAATTTATAAATATATTTCTAATAATTTATCAATTGAATCAAATTTGGTGGAATGGAAACTAGTTGTTCCAAAGTCGAGTCGTAATGAGATTTTGCAAAGTGTCACGATGACCCTACCTCGGCTCATTTAGGAGTTTTCAAAACTTTTCAAAGATTAAAGAGTTATATTATTGGCCCAAAATGAAGTCGGACATTTCTAAATATATTCGCAATTGTAAAATTTGTTGTGAAAGCAAATCTGCTCAATTTAATCATTATGGATTTATGGGCCAGGAAAAGCAGATCTCTTTCCCATTTCAATGCCTTTCTATCGATTTAGTTGGTCCTTTTCCTCGTTCAAAACAAGGGAATACAGTTCTTTTAGTCATCAGTGATTGGTTTACCAAATTTACTCTAATCCACCCAATGCGCAATGCCTCTGCACAACGCATCTGTGAATATATTGAAAATTATGTGTTTTTGGTTTACGGGTTCCACAAATTTGTATGGTGGATAATGGTCCCCAATTTAAAAGCGTTTTGTTTTCAAAATTAATGAATACTTATAACGTTCAATCCGTTTGGTTTAACGCAAATTACCATCCGCAGGTAAATTTTGTCGAAAGAGTAAATAAAGTTATTGGAACAGCCATCCGTAGTTATATTAAAGACAGTCATAAGGAATGGGATGTTGAAATCCATAAAATAGGACACGCCCTCCGAAACGCTGTTCACGAATCAACAAAATTTTCACCATCATTTTTGGCTTTTGGCCGTACCGTTCCTATTTCTGGAGATTTTTTGGTCGGTTAAAGAATTTCAAAGAGGATGAGTTGTTTTAGAAAATCGAGAACAGTTAGTTCGAGACATGAATGAACTATCTCCAATTTTTCGGGAGGTAAAAGAAATCTTCATTTGGCGTATGAGCGCAATACCCGTTCATATAATCTAAGACGAAGACCTTTGAAGTTTAATGTTGGTGATATTGTTTGGAGAAAGAATTTTGTTCTGTCGGATGCTACTAAATCATTTAATAAAAATTAGCTCCTAAATATTTGGAAGCTAAGATAATTGAGGTTGTTGGTACTACGACTTACCGCTTAGCGACGGTGGATGATAAACCGTTGGGTATTTTTCATGTTAAAGATTTAAAGCCACATTAAATATTTTCCTATTACCTTTATTCCCAGTTCTCAGTTGTTAAGTTGAATTCAAGCTATTGGATTTAAGCCTTGTGCATTCACTAGTATTCACATTTTATTTCTGCCTTTGCTGGTGCAGAGGTTGTTGTGGACGTTGGTCCATACACTTATTTTTGGATTTCGCCTAGAAGTCTATTTTTTTTGTATATTTTGTTTGTTATTGGATTTGAGTTTCGTTGGTGTTGGAACTGATCACTCCATTCACTTTCGCTTATTCAAACTCTGTAGTTGCAGTTTGGACTGCGCATTTTATTTAATGGAAGCTTGGCTTCTAAAGTAGATATTTGCCGATTATTAAGTTTTAATACTTAGGAACTTAGCTTCAAGAGTTGGATTTGTAACTATTGTTTCGATAGTTGCTGGAGCTAATAGTTTTCAAGTTACCTTTAATCACTTAAATGTGTGAAACATTTTAACTTGTTGGAGGTTGTAGCAAGTCATTTTGTTTTAGAGTTTCGATAATCGGTGTTAGGTGTAGAATCTAATATTGACTTGGTGAATTTAACGTATTTCAAGTTCAAAATGTGTTTAGTATGGTTTCCTACGTTGAGAGGTTGAAGGGTTGAAATTTCTTCCCGCAATTTCAACTTTTGTGGGTGTGTAACAACCCGATTTTCAATCGCTTTGTTGAGCATAAATTTTATAATTATTTTTATATAATGTTACGCTACTGCGTACCAATTCTTATAGTATTAATAGTTGACACAATTTAATTATCACTTGTATATTTCACGAATCGTGGTGGAATTATATGTACGTTTTACAAAGCCTGCATACACCGTGGTGGAATAACCTCATACAAGCGAATTCTTCTATATTTTAAAAGCTTTCGTTATACATCTACGGTACCTGAGATCGCATAATATTTACAATACAATGTAGTGAGAGGGTTTAGTTTCTGGTATTTAAACATATGGTGCGGCCTATGGCCGCAGGACCGGACGAATTCATTGGGGTTTTTGCAGGAATGTGGTTGCAGATGTAAAGAAACAGCAATGATTCTTGGCTTTTTTTTTGGTGTGTGGTCTTTGGGGACAGACGTGTTTATGTGTGTGCTTAGAACACGTGAGTATTTATTTTGTTGGATGACATTTTTTTTAATAATGCAAAGCAACCCTTTGCTATGAGTTTTATTTCGATTCTGCGTCTCTTTTTGTAGCGTCTTATTAATTTGTAGGGAATGATTACTTTAATTCTACATAGACGCTACGACGGTGTGCTATTGCTTAGGGTTATTTAAAAGAAAATTCCTTTGCTTCAACTACCGGTCATTGGAACGTAATAAAGACGTGAACTAACCTTTGTTAATAGCTCAGTAAAGAAAGCTTTTCGGATTTACGTGTCAAACTTTTGTAGTGTTGTAAAGGTTAATTATTATAGACCAATTGATACTGTTTACTTTTGATCGCGGAAATGTATGTTCGTTCTACCTATAGTCGCTAAAGACGGGGTGCGGGAGCCGTGTTGCGAGCTATAGTCCGGTCTGTTTTTTTGTGAATTATATTGACATTAAATTACGTTCGCGTGTTCCAAAAAATAATCATTGAAGAGAGCATACGGTATTAACCCATGGAATCCTTGATTTAATCTGTACATACGGATACCGTGTTGTAAAGACAGTAATGCATAGTTGTGTTTCACAGTGCTTTTGTTAATATAATTAAAGATCTTAAGTTAATCCTAGTTAGGCTAAAGATTAGGTATATGTGACGACGTGCACGTCCCTAGATATCAATTAGGTTAGATAGAATTACGTTTATATTATGTCGGAATAGTGGGCCCTGTAGGCCCTATTTCATTTCGAGTTCAAGACTGTTTATTTATTTGTGTATATATCTGCTTTTCCGGACAGTCGATGGTAAAATAAAATGTTATTTCTTTTTCTAAACTATGAAGTTTATTTCATGATTACTTTTATTAGGTATCAGTGCCTTTCCGCTGATTGGCGCCCATGTTTATTATAAATTGTTAATATATGTATCGATGATTTTTATCCATATCGCATATTTGGTAAGTACAAGCAAGGGTTTAGTTAAGAGTTTGAACCACGACCTACGCCGCTGAGTTTAGTCTGCCTGGCCTTAATTAACCGTCTTGACTGGTCTTTACAGGCCCTCGACGGACGGTTGATTAGGTAATTATTACACATCGTCGGTTATGTTTGAATTGTCTTCGACCAAATCATAACATGTCGTCTTGTCCGTCAAAGGTTTCGTGCAGAACTTGCAATAAAAATCATCATACATTGTTACATTTTGTGCCGTCGATTGCTACGTCACCACCTTCTTCAACTCCAACTCGTGAAGAAAATTTGCAAACCAGTTCGTCTAATAATGCTACTTGTACTACAACAGTTGGGTCTGAGGCGACAACTTGTCTAGCTCTGCTACCCACGGTTTGTTTGGAAATTCTCGACAAGAGAAATCAACCTCAAATTATTCGTGCTTTAGTAGACACTGGGAGTCAAATTTCATTTATTACGGAGTCTTGTCGTAAGTCTATTGGTATATCGTCTCGTCCTTCTTCGATTCCTATTTCTGGTTTGGGCCAGACTTCATACCAAACGTTAGGTGTGATATCTGGAACAATTCGTCCCATTCAGGAATATGATTCAGTCCCCACGGACAACAATTTGAAAATAAACTTAATGGTTTTGCCGTCTATTTGCGGTAATCTTCCAAACAAGTATATTCAATCATATTGGTCTCATTTGGAAAACATAAAACTCGCAGATGAAAACTGGAGACATCCTTCTCCAGTACAAATGTTATTGGGTTCTGATGTTGCCAGTCGTATTTTGCTCGATGGGAAAATTGATGGCAAAGAAATTTCGCCTGTTGCTGTCAACACCATATTTGGTTACATGATATTTGGTACTGTCGATCCCATCTCAACCAATGTTATTCATTCGTTCTTTGTATCTATCGATCCTTGTATGGATATTGATCTTAAACATTTTTGGGAGCTTGACGACATTACATCGAGGAGTTTGTCGTCCCCAGAAGATGACCTTGCTCAACAATCTTTTGATAACTCGTTGCATCGGTTACCCAATGGTAGGTTCGGCGTGAGCCTTCCATTTAGAGAAAATGTTCGTGAGTTTCCGGACTCGAAATCTATTGCCATTAAACGTCTATTGTCACTAGAGCGTCGTCTCGAAACTAATCCAGATCTGCGAAATTTGTATGTAGATTTCATGCGTGACTACGAAGCATCTGGTCACATGTCGCTTTTATCAACGCCTCCAGCTGACAATAATGCGTATTTTATTCCACACCATGCCGTGTTCAAACTAGAAAATAATAAACCTAAATTGAGAATTGTTTTTGATGCTTCGGCTCGAGCTTCGAATGGTATTTCATTGAATGATACCTTACTCACTGGACCTAAGCTCCAGAATGATATTGTAAAAATACTTTTGGCATTTCGTATTCCCAAGTTCGTTTTTGTCTGTGACATAAAACAAATGTACAGGCAAATATTGATATCAGAAACGGATCGTTCTTATCAATTGATACAATGGCGATGGAATCCTTCAGAACCAATTTCAACCTATCAGTTGAACACAATTACATATGGAGTTTCATCCGCTCCTTTTCTTGCCATTCGCACTATCTTAAAACTAGCTGAACTAGGAGAAAATAGCTATCCATTGGCTGCTCATGCTTTGAGAAACAATTTGTATGTTGATGATGTATTGACTGAGTCGTCCACTCTCCAAGCAACTCATGAACTAAAACGTCAACTCATCTAACTACTACGTGCTGGCTGCTTCGAACTACGCAAATGGGCTAGCAACAGTCCACTACTGTTAGAAGATATTCCTACTGAGTATCAACAAGTAAAACCAAGTTTAGTCGCAAATGATCTTAAGTTTACCGTAAAAGTGCTTGGTCTTCAGTGGCACTCGATACCTGATAATTTTTCATTTGAAATGCAGCCTTTAGAAAATCGTCTTTCCAAGCGGATTTTACTTTCGACAGTTGCTAGGATTTACGATCCTCTAGGATTTATTACACCAGTTACCTTTTCACTCAAACAACTCATTCAACAATTTTGGGTGCTGGGGTTGGATTGGGATGATCCTCCTCCTGAATCTATTGTCATATTTTGGAAAAATTTGTTGCTGAATTTTCATATATTGATTCAATTCAAATTCCTCGTTATATCTCTATTGATGAAGCCTGTAGTATACAACTACATGGTTTTTGTGACGCGTCCGAGAAAGGATACTCGGCTATTGCATATTTTCGTTTAGTATTTCCGTCAGGAAAATATCTGTTCACTTTGTTATGGCTAGATCAAAGGTCGCACCTTTGAAATGTCTTTCTATACCCAAGCTAGAACTATGTGCTACCGTACTTTTGTCTAAATTAGTTCATTTTGTTAAAACTACATATTCAAATGTAACCTTTGAAAAAATCTGTTTGTTACACTGATTCTTCTGTGGCTTTGACTTGGATTAAGTCACCTACCTATCGTTTAAAAATGTTTGTAGCTAACCGTGTTAGTTACATCCAAGAACGTATTTCTCCCGAACAGTGGAGTTACATTAGTTCTTCAAACAACCCATCTGATTGTGCTACCAGAGGTTTATTTCCTTCGATATTGCCCGCGCATCCGCTATGGTGGGCAGGTCCTGAATTTTTGTCGTTGTCCGAAGAAAATTGGCCTTTGCCAAAATTGTTCGTCCCTTCTCTGGAAGCATCTTCTGAGGAGAAACGCATTACTTTGATTGTTACCGTAGAATCAACTTGGCTGGAAGACTTATCAAACAAATTTTCGTCGTTACACAAAATTCAACGTATAGTCGCATATTGTCTGAGAATCTTTAATGTTAGAAAAGCTACCATCAATTCGCTATTTTTATCGTCGGTGGAGCTTCACACTGCTCTTATGGTTATTGTCAAGGTGGTCCAATTTAGTTCACTTAAAGTTGAAATCGAAGCCGTTCGTCAAGGTGAGCCTTTGCCTAAACATCTGCAACGTCTAGGCTTATTTCTTGATTCGAATGACATTTTAAGAGTAGGCGGGAGACTGATTCATTCCAGTCTTCCAGATTCCGCAAAACATCCAGCGGTATTACCCAATAAACACCGTATAACAGATTTGTTGATTAAACAAGTGCACACACAAAATTTACATTCGGGAGTAAACACAACGATGTATTTGCTTCAAGAACGATTTTGGATCGTCTCATCTCTTCGCGCAGTTCGTAGAATACTGTCTAAATGTTATCATTGTTATCGTCTTCGCCCTATTCATGTCAGTCCAGTTATGGGTGAATTGCCTTCATTTCGTGTTTCTCAAGCCAAGGCCTTTAGTTCCGTCGGTATCGATTTTGCCGGCCCTTTTACGATTAACATGCATCGTGCAAGAGGCACCAAGACTTGCAAGGCGTATCTTTGTGTGATTGGTTGTTTCGCCACTAAGGCTCTTCATTTGGAAGTCGTATCAGACTTGTCGACTGATGCCTTTATCGCTTGCCTTCGTCGTTTTATTGCTCGTCGTGGTCGGTGTCAACACATTTTCAGCGACTGCGGCACAAATTTCGTCGGCGCTAGTCGCCAACTTTTAAAGGATTTCCGACACTGTGCAGAATCGTTAGCCATTTCGTGGCATTTTAACCCCCCCGTCTACCCCTCACTTCGGAGGTATTTGGGAAAGCGCCATTAAGTCGGTGAAAACTCACTTATTTCGTGTTGTTGGAAACCAAGTGCTCACGTACGAGGAGTTTCATACTTTAATCACTCAGATTGAAGCATTGTTGAATTCAAGACCCTTGTGCAGCATAAGTTCGGATCCCAATGATCTTTCGTCACTGACACCAGGTCACTTTCTAACTTTAGAACCCTTGACAGCACCGCCGGACCCAGACTTGTCTCATTTGAAAATCTCTAGACTCTCTCGTTGGCAGTTGATTCAGGCTATGCATCAAAGTTTTTGGGTTCGATGGCACAATGAGTATTTACACCAATTGTATCAACGTGGTCGGTGGTACAGGTCCAAGAGACTCGACGGCGTTGACATTGGTACTTTAGTGCTCATCAAAGAAGAGGGTGTTCCTCCTTTAAATTGGAAACTCGCCAGAATTGTAGAGCTTCATCCTGGAAGCGATGGGGTACCTCGTGTAGCCACCGTAAAAACTTCACGAGGCAATTTGAAAAGACCAATGGACAAACTATGCCCATTGCCGTCTCAATAATAAATATTAGTTATTTTAGTGTTCTTTATTATAGTTTCGTAAGCATTATTATATTCATTTAGTTCTACATACATACAAGACTCGGTCAAAGTTAAATTTTCGTGTTAAGTTTTAAAAAAATAGCCCAAAGCTATTTTGGTGGGCAAAATGTTTCGTATTAGTTAAAACTCAAACTATAGTGGATTTAAATTGTGCAGTGCGCTTGCACCTCTTAAAGTAAAACGCGTGCGAAAGTGGTTTTGTGACGTTTATCGACGACTCTTCTTTCGAACTAGTAGCGGGATGGTTGTGCGTGACAAGTTATACACAATAAAGTATAGTGCTTGCAACAGTGCATTCAACCGACTCCCCCGGGGGCATTCCAGCAACATTGAAGAGGACCACACACCAAGGACAATACTGGTGAGTGAATTTATGCCATTTTGATTGTTAATTTTACATGCATACAACTTTCGCATTTAAAGCTCGCGTTTTGTTATATTTTCGCATTACAGTCACCGATTAAATAAGACGCGCCAGCACCTTTATCTAAGTTTAATTAATTGACAGTCACACAGACTAATTTGTACTCATCCCAACAAAATAACCATAGCTTTTTTGTCTCTAAAGCAGACTTAAAAATGTTTATTGGTATATTATTATTATCATCAATTACCAAGTGAAAGGTCATACTGGAATTTCAACATAGACTTTAGGTTCCATATCGCGAAATGTATTTTTTGAAATAAAAAGATACATCCACCTGGCAGACAACAAAACGTTAAACAGACTTGATAAAATGGTAAAACTTAGACCCCTTGCCGATCGTTTAAACAAAAATTTTCAACAATGGGAACTTTTCCATGAAGACGTGTGTATCGATGAGTCCATGGTGAAATTCTTCGCGCGACAGCCAAACAATTTATAAAAGCAAAGCCGGTGCGTTTTGGCTATAAAAATTGGCTACTATGCAGTGCTATGGGTTACTGTTATGCTGTAGATACTTACTGTGGAAGCAAAAACGTGCAGCAAGAAGGTCAAAAAAAGAAGAAAATTGCTGGTATCCAGAGTGGTCTTGGGCATGGTTGAAATAGTCGCTTCGCCATCAAATCACAGATTGTTTTTTGATAACTTTTCTACGAGTTACAATCTATTAGCAGTGTTAAAGGAAAAAGGTATTAGAATTACTGGAACTACTAGAGAAAACAGGACAAAGCAGCGTCCCTTCACTAGCAAAAAGTTAGTGCAAAAAGGGAAAGAGGGAAAAAGGAAACACCAATACGAATAAAGACGTGGTCTTTTATTCGTACGATGGAGAGACAACAATATTGTAACGATGGGGACAAATTTTGACTCCATAGAACCTATTGGAAAGGTAAAACGCTGGTCAACAGCAGCTAAGAGCAAAATTGATATATCTCAACTCGTTTTATTTAAAAGTTATAATAAGTCGATGTATGGAGTAGACCTACATGATCAACAGTTGAATTGTCATCGAATTAGCGTTCGAGGAAAAAGTGGTTGTGGATCCCATTCACCAATTTTATAAATATGGCAGTTGTTAATGCGTGGAAGTTATACCCACTGGTTACTGTAGATCAGCAGATTCTTTTGCTTGAATTTCAAAGAACTCTGGTCAGACATTACTTAAGCTGTTATGCTAAATCTACTGTTACAAAAGTCAAACCAGAAGGCATAACTTAACCAGGCGTTCAAAGACATAAAGGGGGACATTTTCCAAAAAAACATACTAAACCACTGAGATATGTTAAACGTCACTAACGAATTCGCTGGTGCTGTGAAAAATTTAATGTTACTCTCTGTATTGATGAAAGGGATTGTTTTATAATATTTCATTCGGAATAACAATTATTTTCTTGTGTAGTTTTAACAATAATTTTATTCATTAATCTAGAGGAGTTACGCTGTAGTGCCCATTGTTCTCATTGGGATTCGTATATATATATATATATATATATATATATATATATATATATATATTACTCATATTTAGACCAGGGTAGAAAATTAAATAATCACATCAAATAATTTTAATCACTGTGTAGAAGCTTTTGGAAAAGGTACGCGTTATTAAATAACAGCGTGAAGCATAAAAATTCATTCGTTTTATTAAAATTAAGAAATTTAAATTATTTATAAGACGCTTTATATAAAAGGAAGCAGTATTAGAAAACTTTACGGGTAATTTAATTATCCCTAGTAAAGAAACAAATAAAAATTACGTGCAAAATTTATATTAATTAACTCTATTTTAAGTAACCGGTATTAAACAAAAATGTACTAATAATAATTGTAATTGAAGTTAATTGAATTGTTAGTAACATATAATATCTATAAAAACTTGAAAAACCCAATAAAATACCATGAAATCAAGCTCTGAGAATTAATAGTATGTTTAAACACCTGCGTATTTTAAAAAAAAAGCTCATTCTGCGTAAATGTTGCAGATAATTAATGGTTACAAAGAATCTTGGAGAAACCGTGGCTTAATATTCACGAGAAGGTGCGATACGGGGTTATTTAACCCAGATAGTCCACATGGACTGAAATAATCGATAATAAAGAATATCAATTTGCACTAATAAGAACAGGGTAGATAGAGACAGTTAATATGCGCAAGACCGAGACACATATAGTAAAAAGGCGTGAGTAGAGCAACGTCATGGGGTTGCGATTGGTTGAAAGTAAAAGGCAAAATTTGAGAGGTAAAAATAACATTTCTGTAGAAAATCCAATTAGGTATTCTCAGACGTTGCGTGCCGTGTGGAAATTTTCTGAGATTTAACTAGGAGCGAGTGCAAAATTCGTAAAATTCGCATGCCAGGCTACGGAATGGGAACATAGAATGACGAAATTCTAGAAACTGGCCGTTTTGGGGAACAGACCGACAGACAGGCTAACCGCTATATATACGGAGGTGAATATGAAGAAGCTTTCTTAGATCTTCGACTTGATTGAACGCGTTAAACAGTGCTTTTTAGTTTTCCGGTTTTAATATTAAATAATTTAAACAGTTTGCTCGAATATTATGTGATTTAAAACAGCTTGTTCTTTACGTGCTACAATGAATGTACGTTAGTGCACTTAGAAAAGAAGATACAAGGTAATAAAGTTTAGTATCACTGTACCAATTGGTAAAATTTACTATGACAAATAAATACACAAAAGTAGGCAGTTTTGGCGTATCTTGGTGAAAGAAGTATGAATTTCTTTGTTATTTTTCGGGGATACTAATACTTAAATGGTGCATAAACGTGTCTGGATCCACGAAACAAGGGTCAGATATACACAGAGGAGTTCCGGAAAAGCCCTGAAACAACTTTAAATAAATGGTGATGGAGAAAATTTTTAAAGCGTTGAGAATCAGAAGCCGTAAATATAACCCAGTTGGAATGGTGTGATTAACAAAAGGGACGATGTACATTGAAGCTACGAGTGCAAGTAACCTTCAGGTAAATTATACTATTTTGTTTGAACTTTGATATTGTTGTGTGTTGAATAACTTTATAATTGATTTACTCAAAATGGACAGTAGTGAAATGGTACTAACAATAATATTTTAATTTTAATGTGAAATTTGCTTGTTTAAGTAGAAAGGGGTATTTAGTATTGATGTTCTGGATTATGATGAAAATTTGGGTATGTCTTTGAGCTCAATTAGACGAACCTGGTTAATTAACGTAAAGGGTGGTAGATGCTCCTTTGTACTCAGACTCAGGTCTGCATATATTGTTATAGTAATTAGTAGGCATCCTACAAGGACTTTAATGCTGGATGCACATTAAAATGATAATAAATTTAATTTTGAAATTTTCCGATATTAAAATTTATGCTGAATATTAATTTTGAAATTTTAATGTATTGTGAATATTGATGTAAATAGAGTTGACGTTGATGTTTGTGGTAGGAATGTGTTTGTTTTTTATGTATGAGGATGAAAGCTATCTAGAGGAGCAGCCGAGGCGATTAACAGAAGAAAGTCAATGGACCAACACAGTTAAGGTAATGAATAGCTTTTTGTAGTATTCACTGCATTCTTGACATCCAATTCGTAGGGGCTCGATTCGAAAAGCGGAGTACCCGGATTTTGGTGGTATCACAGCATTCTTTGACGCCCAAAAGTGAGGCTCGATTATAAAGCGTAGTTCACGGATTTTGTAGGTTTCACAGCAATATATTGTGATGGATAGTATAGGGGGTAAAAAACGCATGTAACCAAAGGGGGATGTTTTGGACCTGGCAAAAAATTGTTTAGAACCTATGTGAACCCGGTATGACAAGTGTACCAAAGTATAAGCAAGGTTTGTTTCGGAACTACTTTAGAAATTTTGTTACAAACCGATCTTTGGCTGGGAGTGGCTAAATTGTATAAAGATTATTGTAACTGGCATTTTAAACGTTTTATTTCCATGTTATTTGTTATTGTTATGTATTAGTATTATTGTATAGTTGTTATCCATTATTGTGAGGTATTGTTTTTGGTATTATTAATTGTGGTTATAAACTCGGACAAGTTTGTAATTTGTAATTGTTTTACCAGTATAAAAATAGAAGGCACAGGGTTGTCTTGGTAAAAGTGGTCGTTATGTACAAAATGACAGATAATTTATAAAAGGGGATTCTGAATTCGAACTTTGCCTAAGATAGTCGTATATTTCGGTCCGGGGTCAGAATAATTTATTATCAGTGTTAAAAGGGTATACTCCAGTAGGAGAAAATAGTAACTATTAAAACCTATAAGTGTTTGTAAGCCTAAAGAGGCAAGTGAAAGAGTCCGAGTTTACATATATATATATATATATATATATATATATATATATATATATATATATATATATATATATTGAGTTGAGCCATTGGACAATGTTATTGTTTACGTTATATTCGGTGTAAAAAGATGAGCACCGAAAATATTTATTTGTTTAAATAAAAATTTTGGATTAGAAGCAAAGGAGTTATTTGTGTACCGGGAAAGCCTGGCACGTAAAGCAAGAGGTAAAGCGGCACAGGTGAGAGAAGAGGCAAAGTTTTGAGCAGGTTGAAAGAATCCACGGGAAGGCGAATTTAGCGTAAGTAATTATTGTAAAGTCTTTCCCAGAGAGAAATTTTTAGGTAAGTCACTATTTTGAATAACTTGCTCGTATTTGATATTTATTTATTTGTTGTACCGTATTCACGGAATAGAAAAGGTTAAAGGATACATAACCACACATTGTAAGTCAAAAATAAGGTGACAGGGTATCTGTCAAGATTTTAGAAGGTTAGTTGAAATTTGTACATTAGGATCAAGCTAAGTAAGCTTTGTGATTTTGATTTAATATCTTGTGGCTTAATTACAAAAATCAATCCTTGGGTGTGGTACTGTACCCTCGACACCCCAAGGTAGAAGCGGAGGCCTAAGTCAGAGCCCTAAAATAAGAGTACTCATTGGAGGTAGCCGTGGTTTAAAAATAGAAAGGGGGCGCGAACCAAAACTAACAAAAATTAGAAGGCGAAACGTCAAAGTTGACAGACAATATTTAGAAACTAAAAAAAATTCGTGACTTCGTGAAAATAAATAAAAATATAATTCACAAAATAAGTAGGGGCGGACAGTACAAGATATATATATATATATATATATATATATATATATATATATCATCATCATTAGGTCTTCAGTCCTAGAACTGGTTAGACGCGCACCATCATTGTTCCCTATTCTGAACTAACCTACAGATTTCCCTGAAATATGCACAGTTTGCATCTATAACTGTCTTATCTAGGTCTACATCTACCTCTTTTTTTCCTATCTCTGCTTGTAATATATCACATACTATTCCCCAAAAATGCCTTAGAACGTATTCCGCCCTACTATTTCTCTTTTCCCCCAGATATCCTTGTTCCCCTACTATTTCTGTAACTTATTTGTTATTATCTTTGTCTGTGCATGCTATCGTCCTCATACATCTGAAGCACAGCATTTCAAAAGGCTGTTACCGTTTTTCTGTCTGCGTTTCAGACTTCCCGTATTTCATAGGTATACTGTGCTGTGCTCCACACATATGCTTTCAACAACCTTCTCCTTATTCTATGTTTGTTGTCTTTCCTCATAGGCGATGTTCTTTCTTGTTAGATGCAGTTCGATCACTTTCTATTGTTTTACAGTTATATTCCCTATTTCTCCGACCTTCAATGGTTGTGAAGGGAGGTAAGCAGCCTGTGGCTGCCAAGTTCCCCCAACACTTAACCATTTGTCGATTCAATATATTTTCCAATTTATCTTTTCGTACAGTCAGCACTAGTTGCAAGTATTTCGCAACCAACAACTAGTTGTTTATACTAATCATCAAATTTATCTGCGCTTATTTTTTCGTCATTAAGTTTTCCATCTCAAAACTGGTTGGACACGTTCCTGCACTTATTTATATTCTGAGCTAGCCTACATAGTTTCCTGAAATTCTCACACAGCATGTGTATTCAGGTTAATCTTATTTGGGAATTAAACCACTCATAGTTTTTAAAATCAGCTTTATATACGTTTCGATCCATGACCTAGGATCGTTGTCAAAATAATAATAAAAACTTCAAGTTTGACATTTATGACATAAATTGAAGGTGACTTTGATTTATTGATGTTTGAAATATTTGGTTTGAGTATACTGAGCAAAAATTTTTAAAGTTTAACAGAATGATTGCCTTCAATCTGTGTTGCAACCTGGGATCGGCTTTCTTTAGGTAGTCAATACGCTTAACGTGAAATCAGCTGATTAATTTTTATTGGTGAATTTTATATAAATTCAATAACTTGGAATTGGAAAACATTTTTTAACATGTTTCTATTTATACAATTGAGAGGATGGTTATTAAAGGAGTGTGCGATTGCATTATTGAAAGGCTTAAGTAGTCGTTCTTTATATTTATTTTGAGGGGGAAAATTCATTATGATTTAAGTTACCTCATTGGTAGATTTTAACATGGTTCTGAGGCGACTCTATGGCGGGTTTACACTTGTCAGATACCAATGTTGTTCTATGAAGATTGTATATGGATCTGAGGCGACCCTATGGCGGGTTTACACTTGTCAGATACCAATACTGTTCAACGGAGATTGTATATGGTTTTGAGGTAACCTTATTATGGATTTATACTTGTCAGATTGTTAATATGCTTATTTTTATGTAATTAGTTATTTTATGTATAAATAGAAATCATGTATGTAGGCTGTATTTCATGTTAATATTGCAAGGAAACCCAGGAAAACCTTGCAATGCTACCTAGATATTGTGGGCATTTGATTTTCATTTGTTATTTCTTTTAGTAATGGAATCCATTGTTTACTGAAAGTCACGGATTCGTTTGCAACTCAGTTATTTTTATGTAGGGTTATATAAGCAGCTTCTTTGATTTTGCATTTTTTGGTGGTTTTCTTCTTTTTTCTTCTTTTCTTCTTTTCAGGGAGTATGTGTATTCAGCTCGTTCCCTTTCTATTGTTTTCTAATTTTATACCCTATTTTACCGAGATTCAGTGAAGGAGGTTAAGCAACCTGTGGCTACCAAGATCCCCCAACACTTAGATATTTGCCGAAATAATGGTTTTCCAGTAAATCCTTTCACACAATTAACATTATTCGAGAATATTGCCCAACCAATTCTTGTAGTTACTTATAATAATCATCATGTTTAAGCACAGTTATCTTTTCGTCATTAGTTTATCCATCTTGGGATTGGTTGATTTCTATTCTGGGCTAGCCTACACATCTCCCTGAAACCTCTACAGCCTACATCTTTTACTATCTGTGTGCAGTAGTCTAATCTAGGTCTGCCTCTTCTTCTCTTTTTTCCTATCTCTGCTTCTAATATATTCCGCACTATTCCCTCATGCCGTAGTATGTGGCCTATCATCCTATCTCTCCTATTTTTTACCGTTTTCCACATATTTCTTTCTTCCCCTACCATTTTTAGTACCTCTTCGTTCTTAACTTTGTCTGTCCATGATATCTTCATCATACGCCTGTAACACCACATTTCAAAGGCTTCTACCTTTTTCTTGTCCGCTTCTCCTACTGTCCAGGCTTCACAGCCGTACAGTGCTGTGCTCCACACATATGTTTTAAGCAATCTTTTCCTTGTTTCTATGTTTGTGGTCTTTGAGCACAGTAGTTGCTTTTTCTTGTTAAATGTAGCACGACCTTGTGCTAATCTTTGTTTTATATCTTTTGTGCTTTTCCCATCTTGCGTTATTTGGCTTCCTAGGTAGCAGAAACCCTTAACCTCTTGTAAGTTCGTGTTACATACTTGTATTCTTGTTTTTGATTTATTTTCCCCACCTTTGCAAACTAGAACTTTAGTTTTAGTTTTGTTAATTTTCATACCGTATCTCTCTGTTAGAACCGTTTCCATTTCATTAAGAGCAGCTTCTAACTCTTCCTTGCTAGATGCTAATACCGCTATATCATCTGCAAATCTAAGCATATCAATTTTTTGTCCCTGCATAGTAATTCCAAATGTCTTCCTGCATTTGACAGTATTCATTGCCTCTTCTATGTACAAGTTAAAAATCAATGGAGATAGGGCATATCCCTGTCTCACCCCTTTCCTAATGTTTACTTCTCTACGTTCCTGCTCTAATTCTATTACTGCTGTTTGCTCTTTGTATAAGCTATGTACTATTCGTCTATCCCTATAACTCATTCCAATCTTTTTGAGTATTTCAAACGTTTTTTTCCAATTTACATTGTCGAATGCTTTTTCCAGATCTACAAACCCTATATACATGCTTTCCCCTTTTTCTATTGTTTTCTCCATTATCACTCTCAGAGCTAAAATAGCCTCCCGTGTTCCCCTGTTTCGCCTAAACCCAAATTGGTCTTCTCCTAGTATTTCTTCAGCTCGTTTTTCCATTCGTCGTTGCACAATTCTAGTTAATATTTTTGACACGTGTGCTGTCAAACTTATTGTTCGAAAATTTTCACATCTATCCGCGCCTTTCTTTTTTGGTATAGTTACTATGATGCTACGTTTGAAATTTTTGGGTATCTCACCTGTCTCATACATATAGCTTACAAGTTGGAAGAGACGTTCTGTTACTGCTTGACCAGCGGCTTTTAGAGTTTCTGCTTGCACCTTATCTGTACCCGGCGCCTTACCATTTTTCAGACTCTTTAATGCTAATTCAAACTCGTCTCGAAGTATAGGATATCCCAAGTCCTCATTTTCAATGTCTGATTCCTGTTCTAATGCAGTTAGTTCCTCTCCTGCATATAAATTCCCTATATATTCTTGCCATCTACTCACTTTCTCTACGTTTTCTATAATGACGTTTCCTTGTGCGTCCCTTATATTTTTGCTATACGGTTTTATATCCCTAAAATTCATTCTAATTAATTTGTATGCTTCGTCTGTCTTTCCTATTTCCATCTTAGTTTGTACTTCTTTGCATTTTTCATCAATCCATTGTTCTTTAGCTTTCCTGCATTTTCTAATAATTTCCCATTTTATGGCTTTGTATCTCTGTTTTCCTGTTTCGTCTGATTTATTTTTGTATTTTCGTCTTTCTTCTATTAAATTCACGATATCCTTTGTTATCCATGGTTTCTTATTTTCTTTTTGTGTATACCCCAAAATATCTCTGGCCGCCATGTCTAGGCTGGATTTAATGTTATTCCATTCTGTTTCTACTTCCTTAGTTTCAGATATTTTCCCAATATCATTCAGCAATTCATTTGACTTTTTTTCGAATCTTACTTGAATATCTTTATCTTTTAGTTTCTCTAAGTCCAAGTGCCTTTTTCCTTTCCTTTTTTTCAGATTTTTAAATTTAACTGCGGCCTTCATAATTACGATGTTGTGGTCAGTATCTATATCTGCTTCTGGGTAGCTTCTACAGTCTTTTACTTGATTCCTAAACCGTTGTCTAACAAGAATGTAATCTATTTGATATCTTCCTATATCTCCTGGCATCTTCCACGTATAGCGTCTTCTAGCATGATGTTGAAATAATGTGTTTGTGATGATTAAGTTGTTCTTGTCGCAAAATTCTACCAGCCTATTTCCCCTGTCGTTTCTCGCGCCTAAACCAAATAAACCTACTACCGCTCCTTTCCTACCCTCACCTACCACAGCATTAAAATCCCCCGTAATTATTAAATTTTCATGTCCTTTTACGTGTCTTAATATGTCTTCGATATCTTTGTAGATGGCTTCTACATCTTCGTCACTGTAGCTAGAGGTGGGCATGTACACTTGTATTATTACCGTGTTTACCGGTTTAGATTCTAATCTAACCATGAGTACTCTTTCATTCTTTTGTAAGTAATTTTCTACACAGTATCCTATCTTTTTCCGCATAACTATCCCCACACCCAAATTTCCTTCCTCGGCTCCTGTATGAATTACCCTGAAGTCTCCACTCCAAAAATCCCCCGCCTCTGGCCACCGAACTTCGCTGATCCCTACTATGTCTAATGATAACCTATTCATTTCTATTTTTAGGTTCTCTAGCTTACCCACTTGCTTCATAGTTCTAACATTCCACGCTCCGACTCGCAAAATGTTCCCGACTCTTATTCTTAACTTTCCGATCGCATCCTCCGAAGTAGTCCCCTCCCGGAGATCCGAATGGGGGACTATTTTAACTCCGGAATCTTTTACCCCAGAGAATGCCATCATTTTATTATAATTTAGGTACGCTGTGTACTTGGGAGGTTAATGTGGTGGTTTCCCGTTGCCTTCCACATCGCGGTAGTGTGTCTTAGACTGCCATACCGACCCCTATGGTCTCTGCCAATCTAAGTACCGAAAGAGCCGCTGCCCTCTTTCGGGGACCTGTCTTAGTCTGGTTCCTCACTAACGACCCTACTACTTTAGTTGGACCTGTAGTTTGGCTCTTTAGCTCATTGGAACACGCAAGCCATTTCACCTGTTCTAGTAATCTAGAACTTCGGCAAGGTGCAGGTCCATTCGAAATGGATATATATATATATATATATATATATATATATATATCTTATTATATATCTTATTAATTTGACATTTGTCAAATATAGTTGCATTTGAAAGTTTGTATACGAGCATTTTTAATAAAGATCTGCAAAACAAATAAATTTTTTGTTAAAAAAATATCGTGGGCACTAATGGGTTAAGTAAATTCACGTTATTTTTTCTGGAAGATTCGGCAAGATATACACGACCGTTTACTGCGTGTGTCGTTTTACTGCTCTTATCGAGGATAGGTTTTTCATTAATTCAAATTTTCCATTACAACCATAGACAATTCTATTTTAAAAGTGCTCTTAGGAATGTAGAGTTTGTATCATTAAATATATATAAAGGAGTACCCTTGAGATCCTTATTGTTAATAATAACTTCCAATTATATAATGCAGAAATTGATCCCAGTATTTTACTATGTATACTGACAACTGAAATTATACCCGCTTGACACTAACTGTAGTGCGCTCAGTTATTGGCTGGCTACCTAGTGCAGAGCACCCTTGTGTTTTAAAACACAATAATCGAAAGCAGCTTATTTCTGAGAACTTGTTTGTTGTTTGGGAGCTTAACAGCCTTATTTAAATCAATTTGGGTAGATTCATAATCATAATCTTGTAAGATAATGAAATCCACAGATTTTCTTGGGTTAATGATCTAATAAAAATTGAAGTTTACTGTAATACGAAATTGTTGAAATGTAGACCAGAAATTAAGATTTGTTATGAAAGCTCTTGGTGGTTAGTTATATTATTTTTACATCAACACCTGTGCCACTACTTTTGGATTGTTGTACCTTCTTATATTCAGTGGTAAAATTAGTTTCGAGTCCATTCCATTAATTTTTTATTTCTGAAATTGTTACATTCAGACGTAGTTGATACAGTGAATCTTTAATATTTTCAAGGCTGCGAAGTTAATTCACGAGAGTCGCCACCTTGTGTCGTATAATTCAGTAACTTTCATACAGAAAACTATTATATTTGGAAAGAAGCAGTAATTGATCGGAGGTCTGCGGCTACTTACCGATACTATAGGTTAGAGCTATAAAAGTATCTGCGGCAGGCCTTTGCTACTAACGTCATATACACAAGTTTCCGAATTAACATAATGGTCCTAATTTTCTCATCGAGATGGTAACAGCAGTTTTATCCACCCAAACTAGATGAGTTGAAGAACTTGTAATACACTGATGTCACCGTCTTTTCAGTAGATAGTGGTGCAATGTCATGTACCGCCTTCCATTTATAAAACCTGTAATCACATTTCATGTACTGAAGTGAAATGTCCTAGTATTCGTCGTTGCTGAGAAATAACGACTATATAGGTATTGTAAATTGGGATCCGGAATATCACTAAAATTAGTTAAAGCTCTAGGGGACTTGAAATTTTTCGTCGAGTGTCTGTTGTTTCTTAAAGCAGTAGTAATAAGATTTGTAATAATGAATTTAAACATCGCTACGTACTTTAAAATGAGGTGCGTGAAGTTAGCCGCAACATTTTTGATCTTTTAAAAAATATATCATAATTAGGCGCCAATTAGGCGCCATTTTGCGCAGCTAAAACTAAATTTTGCGTCGTCTTAGCAAACAAGTTATTAATAAAATAAGATTTTTTCGCCCAAGTTCACGAACCCGCATCTTTTTTCAATGCTCAGAAAATCTTTATTCCATAATTTAACGCCAATTAGGTGCCATTTTGGGCTGTTGAAACGAAATTTTGCGCTCTCCCGTGTAACAAGTTATTTGAAAAAAACTATTTTTCCGAACTTTCTAAAAACGTGAAGTTGGCCGCAACTTTTTTAAACTTTGAAAAATTTTTGTACCACAATTAAGTGGTAATTAGGCGCCACTTTGCGCCGTTGAAACAAAATTTTGCGCCCTTCTGTGTAAGAAGTTATTTAAAAAAAAATATTTCGCTAAACTAGCCAAAATCGTGAAGTTGGCCACGACTTTTTAAATTTTGAAAAAAAATTTGTACCACAATTAAGCGGTAATTAGGCGCCATTTTGCGCCGTTGAAACAAAATATTGCGCCCTTCTGTGTAAGAAGTTATTTAAAAAAAACTATTTTTCCAAACTAGCCAAAATCATGAAGTTGGCCGTTCATTTACATTTCCAATGCTTCACCCGAAGGTACTACATTGGCCAGGAGGCGAGTTTTTTGTTACCTGGAAATTTAGAATTTTGCCGAACCCTTGTCGTTCCAGGCAAGGTAGGGATCTTTAACGTGCGTGACAACACTCACACACGGGACCTCCATTTAACCTCTCATCCGAACGAGGGCGTAATTTTTGTGAAAAATGCTCATCTGCCATTTTTCAAGCAGTCGGCCGTGTCGGGATTTGAGCCCAGAACCTTGGGATCCGTAGTCTTACGCTTACTACATTGATCCACGACGACGCCCGTGAAGTTGGCCGCAACTTTTTTGAATTTCGAAAAAAATTTTGTACTACAATTAAGCGGTAATTAGGCGCCATTTTGCGCCGTTAAAACGAAATTTTGCGCCCTCCTGTGTCACAAGTTATTTGAAAAAAAACTATTTCTCCAAACTACCCAAAATCGTGAAGTTGACCGTTCATTTACATTTCCAATGCTCCACCCGAAGGTACTACATTGGCCAGGAGGCGAGTTCTTTTTTTACCTGAAAATTTAGAATTTTGCCGAACCCTTGCCGTTCCAGGCAAGGTAGGGATCTTTAACGTGCGTGACAACACTCACACACGGGACCTCCATTTAACCTCTCATCCGAACGAGGGCGTAATTTTTGTGAAAAATGCTCACCTGCCATTTTTCAAGCAGTCGGCCGTGTCGGGATTTGAACCCAGGACCTTGTGATCCGTAGTCTTACGCTTACTACATTGATCCACGGCAACGCCCGTGAAGTTGACCGTTCATTTATATTTCCAATGCTCCACCCGAAAGTACTACATTGGCCAGGAGGCGAGTTTTTTGTTGCCTGGAAATTTAGAATTTTGCCGAATCCTTGCCGTTCCAGGCAAGGTAGGGATCTTTAACGTGCGTGACAACACTCACACACGGGACCTCCATTTAACCTCTCATCCGAACGAGGGCGTAATATTTGTGAAAAATGCTCACCTGCCATTTTTCAAGCAGTCGGCCGTGTCGGGATTTGAACCCGGGACCTTGGGATCCGTAGTCTTACGCTTACTACATTGATCCACGGCGACGCCCCGTGAAGTTGACCGCGAGTTTTTTGAATTTTGAAAACAATTTTGTACCAAATTTAAGCGGTAATTAGGCGCCATTTTGCGCCGTTGAAACAAAATTTTGCGCCCTTCCGTGTAAGCAGTTATTTAAAAAGCTATTTCTCCAAACTCCTCAAAATCGTGAAGTTGACCGTTCATTTACATTTCCAATGCTCCACCCGAAGGTACTACATTGGCCAGGAGGCGAGTTCTTTTTTTACCTGGAAATTTAGAATTTTACCGAACCCTTGCCGTTCCAGGCAAGGTAGGGATTTTTAACGTGCGTGACAACACTCACACACGGGACCTCCATTTAACCTCTCATCCGAACGAGGGCGTAATTTTTGTGAAAAATGCTCACCTGCCATTTTTCAAGCAGTCGGCCGTGTCGGGATTTGAACCCAGGACCTTGGGATCCGTAGTCTTACGCTTACTACATTGATCCACGGCAACGCCCGTGAAGTTGACCGCGAGTTTTTTGAATTTTGAAAACAATTTTGTACCAAATTTAAGCGGTAATTAGGCGCTATTTTGCGCCGTTGAAACAAAATTTTGCGCCCTTCCGTGTAAGCAGTTATTTAAAAAGCTATTTCTCCAATCTCCTCAAAATCCCCCCCCCCCCCCCCCCCCCCCCCCCCCCCCCCCCCCCCCCCCCCCTTTTTTTTTTTTTTTTTTTTTTTTGATCCACGGCAACGCCCGTGAAGTTGACCGTTCATTTATATTTCCAATGCTCCACCCGAAAGTACTACATTGGCCAGGAGGCGAGTTTTTGTTGCCTGGAAATTTAGAATTTTGCCGAATCCTTGCCGTTCCAGGCAAGGTAGGGATTTTTAACGTGCGTGACAACACTCACACACGGGACCTCCATTTAACCTCTCATCCGAACGAGGGCGTAATATTTGTGAAAAATGCTCACCTGCCATTTTTCAAGCAGTCGGCCGTGTCGGGATTTGAAACCCATGAACCTTGGGATCCGTAGTCTTACGCTTACTACATTGATCCACGACGACGCCCGTGAAGTTGGCCGCAACTTTTTGAATTTCGAAACAATTTTGTACCAATTAAGCGGTAATTAGGCGCCATTTTGCGCCGTTAAAACGAAATTTTGCGCCCTTCCGTGTCACAGTTATTTGAAAAACTATTTCTCCAAACTACCCAAAATCGTGAAGTTGACCGTTCATTTACATTTCCAATGCTCCACCCGAAGGTACTACATTGGCCAGAAGACGAGCTTCTTTTTACCTGAAAATTTAGAATTTTGCCGAACCCTTACCGTTCCAGGCAAGGTAGGGATCTTTAACGTGCGTGACAACACTCACACACGGGACCTCCATTTAACCTCTCATCCGAACGAGGGCGTAATTTTTGTGAAAAATGCTCACCTGCCATTTTTCAAGCAGTCGGCCGTGTGGGATTTGAACCCAGGACCTTGCGATCCGTAGTCTTACGCTTACTACATTGATCCACGGCAACGCCCGTGAAGTTGACCGCGAGTTTTTTGAATTTTGAAAACAATTTTGTACCAAATTTAAGCGGTAATTAGGCGCCATTTTGCGCCGTTGAAACAAAATTTTGCGCCTTCCGTGTAAGCAGTTATTTAAAAGCTATTTCTCCAACTCTCAAAATCGTGAAGTTGACCGTTCATTTACATTTCCAATGCTCCACCCGAAGGTACTACATTGGCCAGGAGGCGAAGTTCTTTTTACCTGGAAATTTAGAATTTCCGAACCCTTCCGTTCCAGGCAATTAGGGATTTTAACGTGCGTGACAACACTACACACGGGACCTCCATTTAACCTCTCATCCGAACGAGGGCGTAATTTTGTGAAAAATGCTCACCTGCCATTTTCAAGCAGTCGGCCGTGTCGGATTTGAACCCAGGACCTTGGGATCCGTAGTCTTACGCTTACTACATTGATCCACGGCAACGCCCGTGAAGTTGACCTGCGGGTTTTTTGAATTTTGAAAACAATTTTGTACCAAATTTAAGCGGTAATTAGGCGCTATTTTGCGCCGTTGAAACAAAATTTTGCGCCCTTCCGTGTAAGCAGTTATTTAAAAAAACCATTTCTCCAATCTCCCCAAAATCGTGAAGTTGGCCGTTTATTTACATTTCCAATGCTCCACCCGAAGGTACTACATTGGCCAGAAGACGAGCTTTTTGTTGCCTGGAAATTTAGAATTTCGCCGAACCCTTACCGTTCCAGGCAAGGCAGGGATCTTTAACGTGCGTGACAACACTCACACACGGGACCTCCATTTAACCTCTCATCCGAACGAGGGCGTAATTTTTGCAAAATGCTCACCTGCCATTTTCAAGCAGTCGGCTTTGTCGGGATTTGAACCCAGGACCTTGGATCCGTAGTCTTACGCTTACTACATTGATCCACGGCAACGCCCGTGAAGTTGACGTTCATTTTATTTAAACCAAGTGCTCCATCAATTACATACATTGCCACCGAGGATGCAATTTTTCGAATTAATTGTACCTCTCGAGGGTTAATGGCCTTACCAGGTATTTAAAATCTCTTTTAAGCATGGCGCGGATTGACCCGGACTGGTCCGTAGTTTATTTAACATTTCCACGCCCCGTGAAGTTACGTTATTTACATTTCAATGCTCCACCCGAAGGTACTACATTGGCCAGGAGGAGTTTTTTCCTGAAATTTAGAATTTTCGAACCCTTGCGTTCCAGGCAAGGTAGGATTTTAACGTGCGTGACAACACTCACACGGGACCTCCATTTAACCTCTCATCCGAACGAGGGCGTAATTTTGTGAAAATGCTCACTGCCATTTTCAAGCAGTCGGCGTCGGGATTTGACCCAGACCTTGGGATCCGTAGTCTTACGCTTACATTGATCCACGCACGCCCGTGAAGTTGCCGCATTTTGAATTTGAAAAAATTTTGTACAAATAAGCGTAATTAGGCGCCATTTTGCGCCGTTAAACAATTTTGCGCCCTCCTGTACAGTTATTTAAAACATTTCTCCAACTCCAAAATCGTGAAGTTGCGTATTTACATTTCCAATGCTCCACCCGAAGGTACTACATTGGCCAGAGCGAGTTTTTTCCTGAAATTTAGAATTTTGCGAACCCTTCCGTTCCAGGCAAGGAGGGATTTTAACGTGCGTGACAAACTCACACGGGACCTCCATTTAACCTCTCATCCGAACGAGGGCGTAATTTGTGAAAATGCTCACCTGCCATTTTCAAGCAGTCGGCCGTGGGATTTGAACCCGACCTTGGATCCGTAGTTACGCTTACATTGATCCACGGCACGCCCGTGAAGTTACGCATTTTAATTTAAACAATTTGTACAATTACGTAATTAGGGCATTTGGCCTGAAAAAATTTTCGCCTTCCGTGAAGCAGTATTTAAACTTCTCAACCCAAACGAGTGACCTATTTACTTCATCCACCGAGGCTAATGGCAGAGAGTTCTTTTCCTGGAATTTAGATTTACCGAACCTTCCGTCCAGGCAGTAGGATTTAATGCTGACAAATCAACGGGCCCATTACCTTACAAAGGGTATTTTTGAAAACTCCTGCATTTAGACGCGTGTCGGATTTGAACAGACCTTGGACTAGTCTAGTTATAATTGATCAGAACCAAGTTACCGGTTTGAATTTTGAAAAATTTTGTACCAAATTAAGTAATAGCGCTATTTTGCGCGTAACAAATTTGCCTTCGTGAAGATTATTTAAAACATTCTCATTCCAAAATCGTGAATGGCTTATTTAATTTCATTCACCAAGATACTTGGCAAATTTTCGAATTGATTCACCTACTCGAGGGTTATATCGGCTCTTACTACAGGATTTAAACCTTTAGTTGGTTACCGCTGCTTTCGACCATCTTTATTCATCCCAATATGCGGCTTTTTCGAATTAATTTCACCTCCAGAGGGTAAAATCACCAATCCTTTTCACCAGGATCAAACTTTTAGCGGATTATTCCGACTCGTCGCAGAGGTCTACGCTACACATCCACGGGACCCTTAACTTACCAGAGGTAATTTTGAAAATTCTGCCATTTTAAGCAGCGCCTTCGTTGAACCGACTGGTCCGTAGTATTAACATTTCCACGCCCCGTGAAGTTACGTTATTTACATTTCAATGCTCCACCCGAAGGTACTACATTGGCCAGGAGGAGTTTTTTTCCTGAAATTTAGAATTTTCGAACCCTTGCGTTCCAGGCAAGGTAGGATTTAACGTGCGTGACAACACTCACACACGGGACCTCCATTTAACCTCTCATCCGAACGAGGGCGTAATTTGTGAAATGCTCACTGCCATTTTCAAGCAGTCGGCTGTCGGGATTTGACCCAGACCTTGGATCCGTAGTCTTACGCTTACTACATTGATCCACGCACGCCCGTGAAGTTGCCGCATTTTGAATTTGAAAAATTTTGTACAAATTAAGCGTAATTAGGCGCATTTGCGCCGTTAACAATTTTGCGCCCTCCGTGTACAGTTATTTAAAAACATTTCTCCAACTCCAAAATCGTGAAGTTGCCGTTATTTACATTTCCAATGCTCCACCCGAAGGTACTACATTGGCCAGAGCGAGTTTTTTCCTGAAATTTAGAATTTTGCCGAACCCTTCCGTTCCAGGCAAGGAGATTTAACGTGCGTGACAAACTCACACGGGACCTCATTTAACCTCTCATCCGAACGAGGGCGTAATTTGTGAAAATGCTCACCTGCCATTTTTCAAGCAGTCGGCCGTGGGATTTGAACCGACCTTGATCCGTAGTTACGCTTACTACATTGATCCACGGCACGCCCGTGAAGTTACGCATTTTTTAATTTAAACAATTTGTACAATTAGCGGAATGGCTTTGGCCTGAAAAAATTTTGCGCCTTCCGTGAAGCAGTATTAAAACATTCTCCAACTCCCAAATGTGAGTTACCGTCATTACATTCATGCCCACCGAAGTTACATTGCCAGGGCAGTCTATTTCCGGAATTGAATTTTAACCTCCTTCGGAATAGGATTTTACCTGACAAATCACCGGACTCATTTAACCTCTCATCAACGGGCTAATTTTGAAATTACCGCTTTTCAAAGTCGCGTTGGGATTTGACCAGACTGGGATCGTGCTTAGTATAATTGTCAGGCAACCTAATACGGGTTGATTTGAAACATTTTTACAAATTAAGGGAATTAGTATTTCGTGAAAAATTTGCGCCCTTCGTTAGAGTATTAAACATTTCAATCTCCAAATCTGATGCGTTTTTACATTTAAGCTCACCGAGGATAATTGGCAGAAAATTTTTTCCTGGAAATTTAAATTGCGACCTTACCTCCGAGCGGATTAAGGCCTTACCAGGATTTAAACCTTTTAGTGGTTACCGCTGCTTTCGACCATCTTTATTCATCAATAATCGGCGAGTTTTTGTTGCCTGGAAATTTAGAATTTTGCCGAACCCTTGCCGTTCCAGGCAAGGTAGGGATCTTAAATAACGTGCGTGACAACACTCCCACACGAGTGACCTCCATTTAATTCCATCTCATCCGAACGAGGGCGTAATATTTGTGAAAAATGCTCACCTGCCATTTTTCAAGCAGTTCGGCCGTGTCGGGATTTGAATTCCGGGACCTTGGGATCGCAGTAGGTCTTACGCTTACTACATTGATCCACGGCGACGCCCCGTGAAGTTGACCGACGAGTTTTTGAATTTTGAAAACAATTTTGTACCAAATTTAAGCGGTAATTAGGCGCCATTTTGACGCCGTTGAAACAAAATTTTGCGCCCTTCCGTGTAAGCAGTTATTTAAAAAGCTATTTCTCCAAACTCCTCAAAATCGTGAAGTTGGCCGTTTATTTACATTTCCAATGCTCCACCCGAAGGTACTACATTGGCCAGGAGGCGAGTTCTTTTTTTACCTGGAAATTTAGAATTTTACCGAACCCTTGCCGTTCCAGGCAAGGTAGGGATTTTTAACGTGCGTGACAACACTCACACACGGGACCTCCATTTAACCTCTCATCCGAACGAGGGCGTAATTTTTGTGAAAAATGCTCACCTGCCATTTTTCAAGCAGTCGGCCGTGTCGGGATTTGAACCCAGGACCTTGGGATCCGTAGTCTTACGCTTACTACATTGATCCACGGCAACGCCCGTGAAGTTGACCGCGAGTTTTTTTGAATTTTGAAAACAATTTTGTACCAAATTTAAGCAGTAATTAGGCGCCATTTTGCGCCGTTGAAACAAAATTTTGCGCCCTTCCGTGTAAGCAGTTATTTAAAAAACTATTTCTCCAATCTCCCCAAAATCGTGAAGTTGGCCGTTTATTTACATTTCCAATGCTCCACCCGAAGGTACTACATTGGCCAGGAGGCGAGTTTTTTGTTGCCTGGTAATTTAGAATTTTGCCGAACCCTTACCGTTCCAGGCAAGGCAGGGATCTTTAACGTGCGTGACAACACTCACACACGGGACCTCCATTTAACCTCTCATCCGAACGAGGGCGTAATTTTTGTGAAAAATGCTCACCTGCCATTTTTCAAGCAGTCGGCCGTGTCGGGATTTGAACCCGGGACCTTAGGATCCGTAGTTTTATGCTTACTACATTGATCCACGGCGACGCCCGTGAAGTTAACCGTTCATTTACATTTCCAATGCTCCACCCGAAGGTACTACATTGGCCAGGAGATGAGTTTTTTGTTGCCTGGAAATTTAGAATTTTGCCGAACCCTTGCCGTTCCAGGCAAGGCAGGGATCTTTAACGTGCGTGACAACACTCACACACGGGACCTCCATTTAACCTCTCATCCAAACGAGGGCGTAATTTTTGTGAAAAATGCTTACCTGCCATTTTTCAAGCAGTTGGCCGTGTCGGGATTTGAACCCGGGACCTTGGGATCCGTAGTCTTACGCTTACTACATTGATCCACGGCGACGCCTCCGTGAAGTTGTCCGCGACTTTTTTGAATTTTGAAAACATTTTTGTACCAAAATTAAGCGGTAATTAGGCGCCATTTTGCACCATTGAAACAAAATTTTGTGCACCCCGTGTAACAATTTATTTGAAGAAAACTTTCTCTGGCTATTTTAGACGCGTGTCTTCAATGTTGAAATTACCGTTCTTTACAATAAGAATCGTAGTTGAGAGATAATTGTATTATTTTAAAACGTTACATACGAGGAATGTGCTATAGAAAATATTATTGTAGGCTAAACAAATAAATACATTATAACCAGTGGCGTCTTGCATTTTGCTGAGTACACAAGATTTGTTTAAGTATAATATAGAGTGAAGAATTAAATAAATAAAAGTGAAATACAATTCACTGCTGACTTTCACAAAATCTCAGTTAGAGATATTAAAATCGGCATTTAGTATCTTAATCTTAAATAATAAAATACTTGTATAAGCGTTTTTAAGAAACAACTCTTAAGCGTGTAGAATAGAGAATGAAAGTTGGTAGGAAAATTTTATTTCCTGTTATTAACTTGAAACTTCATAAAAATATATTATTAAGCAAGTATTTAAATTATGTAAAACTACTCCTAACCAGGGGGTGTAATTCCATGGTAATACTTTCAAATATGATAAAAAATGATATGCAAATTACGAATTCTTCATGCATGAAGAGGCGGGCAACAGCAAATTTCTAATAAAAGGTCACCGCTGGTGGCCAACTATATTATGTTCGCTTACTAGATGTGTCAGTTAGTTCTAGAATTTGGTATAAATCAAAATATGAATGTATATACAGTTCGGAAAAATGATTTTTTTCTAATAACTTGTTACACAGGAGGGCGCAAAATTTTGTTTTAACGGCGTAAAATGGCACCTAATTGCCGCTTAAATTTAGTACGAAAATTTTTTCAATATTCAAAAAAGTCGCGGCCAACTTCGCGCTTTTAAGTAGTTCACAAAAATAGTTGTTTTTCGAATAACTTGTTACACAGGAGGGCGCAAAATTTTGTTTTAACAGAGCAAAGTGGCGCCTAATTACCGCTTAAATTTGGTGCAAAATTTTTTCAAAATTCAAAAAGGTCGCGGCCAACTTCACGCTTTTACGTAGTTCAGAAAAATAGTTCATTTCGAATAACTTGTTACACAGAAGGGCGCAAAAATTTGTTTTAACGGCGCAAAATGGCGACTAATTACCGCTTAAATTTGGTACAAAATTTTTTTCAAAATTCAAAAAAGGTGCGGCTAACTTCGCGCTTTTATATAGTTCAGAAAAATAGTTGTTTTTTGAATAACTTGTTACACAGGAGGGCGTAAAATTTTGTTTCAATGGCGCAAAATGGCGCCTAATTACCGCTTAAATTTGGTACAAACATTTTTTCAAAATTCAAAAAAGTCGCGGCCAACTTCCCGCTTTTAAATAGTTCAGAAAAATAGTTTATTTCGAATAACTTGTTACACAAGAGGGCGCAAAATTTCGTTTTAACGGCGCAAAATTGCGCCTAATTACCGCTTAAATTTGGTACAAAATTTTTTTCAATATTCAAAAAAGTCGCGTCCAACTTCGCGCTTTTAAGTAGTTCACAAAAATAGTTGTTTTTCGAATAACCTGTTACACAAGAGGGCGCAAAATTTCGTTTTAATGGCGCAAAGTGGCGCCTAATTACCGCTTAAATTTGGTGCAAAAATGGGAAAGGAAACGTAGTTATTTATTTTTGTAGATCGTAAACTGTAAATCTCAAATCGTTTTAGATGTAAAATCAATACAGCGGGTGGATTGTAGACTAGAACTTGTTTAGAAGTATTAGTATTAACAGTTGTTTGGACAAGTTCAAATTGCTTTTTTGAGCACTTAACACAGCTTACTTTGTTGTTTCCAGTTAGTAACTCACATGTTGAGAATTGGTTTAAGCAAGAATGTACGGAATATTGGCTTTCTTCGTATTGGTGTTTTGGTATTGTGGTGCTGTTGTAACGTGCATTTTTATAGCTTAAACATTTTACGCTTTTTCCCAATTCGTACATACCTTTTGGCAATTACTATTTCTATATTTTATATTGATTAACTCGTTGAGTGGATTGCATCGTCCTTGTCTTGCCGTTCGTATAAATTTTGTTGCTTATGTGGATATACAAGTCTAGATAAGAGACGATAAGAGGTTGGAAATGGCAACAAGTTGATAGAAACAGATGGGCAGTTGTAGTTTGTTCTTGGTTCCTATATACTAATTACGTTGAAAATACTTTTTCTTTTTGCTTTGACAATAGTGAGAATTAATGCGGTATCAATTTTCGAATTGTTCAGGAACAAGCGCGGCACGATTTTAGTTGTTTTCTTGTGAATTAAAAGAATGCTAATTCCGCTTGAAGTAATATGGTTTGTAGGCGAACGTGTTTGGTCGACGCACGTGTGTTTTTAAGGACATTTGACGGACGGTTTTATTGCTTACGCGTGCCTTACTAATTGTTGTTTTGTTGAGTTTCTGTTGGAAATAAAAGTGGTAGTACTTGTTAAACTCGACCTGCACGCGTGTTTTACGGAACATTTGACGGACTTACTTTAGTGATACACGTGCTTTACTCATTGTGGTTTTTTTCTGTTGGTGCTTCGTTTTTTGATATTTAAACTGTGTGTGCGATCTAGTTTCGCGGTCCCTTTTTTTTATCAGAGTAGTGCATACTTTGAGTTATCCAAATACAGTGGATACTGCAGTTTCTGAATTTTCTAACCCCAAAGAATCTAAAATAGATCATTGCTTGCGCAAATTTCGTTATTTGCGAAATATAACAGATTACTGGTTTACAAAGGTATTGGTTGAAGTTTCTCCCTGCTTTTTGGATGTTTATGAAAACAATATACATTTGGTCCCAGTTGAAATTAAACTAGTGCTACAAAATATTTCAAAATTATTGTCTCAGGAAATAGAATTGCCTGCTATTAAGGAACAAAAAAAAAAGGAAAAAAACAATCAAGACGTATTACTCATGTCAATTGTGTCTTACCTATTTATCTTTTGTTAACATTTTGTCTAATTTATGTTTAATTGGTGTGTGAGGAAACGTTTCTGCTACTCCCCAATATTACCTCACTTTGTACTAAAATTTTTTTGTATTGCTTTTACCGTTGTTATATTATATAGATTATCCAAACAGTTTTTTTTTACATTCTACAAAGTACTGAACAATCTATGCTCGATCTGCATGCTATGCTTTTTCTTTATTTCAGGTTTGCAGGACTAATTTTTTTTATTGCAGGTATTGTTACTAATTCCTTACAGCCGCGTACATTAGATGTTGGTCTGCTTTCTACAACCCCCCCTAATCTCCGATTGAGCCCGGTGATTTCTTTGATTCCCTTTGTGTTACGCACGGCTACGAGCCAACGTAGCATAAATTTGGCGCCCAACGTGGGGCCCCGAATAACGTAACATAAATTTTTGGCGCCCAACGTGGGGCTCGAAATTATTTTTTTTCTCCTTCTCGTTTGAACTGGATTTTGTTTAGTATTTAGATATTTCGTTAATTTAGTTTCTCTATCGAACAAGCCTAATAATTCGTTTTTGTGTCTTTAAATATTTGGGTGTTTGTTGATTCTATAGTAATGGGGGACTATTGGAAATTAAAAGTTGATCGTTTACATGAAGCTGAACTCAAATATGAAGTCGGTTCTCGTGGGTTCGATGCAAAAGTACCTGTATCCGAACTTCGTAAATCCTTTAGGAATATTTTGAAAATGGAATCTTCTGAAACTCTAAGTCCACTTAAATCTGATATCGATTTTCAGACTGATAATAAAGCCGTGACTGAAGGTTTAACTGAATTAACTACGAAGAGTAAAGATTTTAATGGTGATATTTCAACTGCCGACGGCAAACGTATTATTAGCCTTGCTATGCATCTCAAAGGGAAAATCCAACGCATGAATGTTACTTCTGACGCTGAAACAGTAATACAGCGAAAGTTGTTGCTATGTGTTATTAATTTACGCAGTGATTGCGATAGATTATACCGTCGCTTTAGACGTTCTTCCACTTCACCTAGGGTACCACTTGTTTCTACGGCTACTATTAATCCGACTATTACTGATACTGAGGATGATCTTACTTTTACTGAATCTTCTGATGAATTACCTATACCTATATCTATTTCTAAATCAATTGCTACGTCTGGTTATGGACAGCTGGTGTCTAAATGGGACTTAAAATTTTCGGGTGATGACCGTATGTCTTTAAATGCATTTCTATTACGCGTGGACGAATTATGCTCGGCACGCAACGTTTCTGCTTCTCAACTATTTTCTTCGGCATCAGACTTACTTTCGGGAAAAGCTTTAATTTTATTCAGAGCGCATAGAAAATCCCTAACTAATTGGCAAGATGTTATTCGACTATTAAGGGAAGAATTTCAACCCGTTAATTACAACGAAAAACTTTTAGAGGAAATAAAGCAACGTACTATGGGTCCCTCAGAGTCTATGGGTGTATATTTAGCTACGATGGAAAATTTATTTGCTCGTCTAACAATCTCTCTCTCTGAACCACAGAAACTCGAAATTATTTTACCAAATCTTACCCCTTTCTACCAAACCAATTTAGCTTTACTTGATCTGAATACTATTACGGAACTTTTGCGTGTAGGTCGCAGACTAGAACAGCGCAAAATACAAGCCGATAATTTCAAGTCTCCTCCTGCTCTGAACTTTTCTCAACTCCTAGAGCCTGACTTAGCTTATACAGGTTAGTAGTATAACTATGGA